>CANSZD010000418.1:0-600000 GCA_947648045.1 Beta corolliflora | reverse complement strand
TTCACGATCTTCTTCAGAGGCAGAATATAGGGCTCTTGCTTCTGCTGCTTCTGAAGTTACATGGATGGTTCGATTACTTGACGAACTTGGGGTTGTTGATTTGCAGCCTGTTACATTACATTGTGACAATCAAAGTGCTCTTCACATAGCCAGGAACCCAGTATTTCATGAGCGTACTAAGCACATTGACATTGATTGTCATTTTACTCGAGATAAAGTCTTGGAAGGCCTAATTCAACTAGCATATTTGCCTACTGGAGATCAGCTGGCAGATGTCTTTACCAAAATTCTCCCTTCTCCTCAGTTTCACTCTTTGTTATCCAAGCTTGGCATGCTTCACACCCTGCCTCGCTTGAGGGGGGGTAATGAGAATACTACACCTGCTGCTCATGCTACACCTAAGCTCACATCTGATCCAGCTGGACAAAACTGATATGTTATAACAACACCTGTTATTACAAGCACGTGCAAGATATCTCCTCTTGTATTACAGCTTAGATATAAATAGCTTTGTATTCTCTTACATATGATTCATTCAGAAATAATAACAAACACTTTACATTCTTCTCTCTATTCTCTCTATACTATGGAATTTATTCCTTCTTTGCTTACAATCTATGATTGATAACAATTATATTGGTCTTTTATAACTTTGAAAAGAAAGCAATCAACTTCGATAGTATGTCTGTTGTGATCTGTTGAGAGTGTTACTTCGGTTTTGATCCAATGGTGATGTTTTCTATAGAGGTCATCCCTCTACAAAAGGTGAATGAAAAATAAGTAATGTGGAGAAATATTTTCCACAAAGTGTAAGGATCATTTATGAGTGTCCCTTTGCTATGTATTTCTTGATTGAGTTTGTTTTTACTATATAACCTGTGAAAATTTTCCTCCGTCTTTTAAGTGGTCCACTTTACTTTTTGGAATAGTTGTTACATTTGTATTATAGATAACTTTTTATTTCAAAATGACTGTCTCATTACTCTTGTCTCCAATGAATTTACGGTTTTTTCACCAGGTACCCCTGTGATTTTTCAAAATTTATGGGGTACCCCTATTGTTAAACAAATGCATTAGGTACCCTTGATATTTTTTTAAAAAGCAATAAATGCCCTTACTCCTTGACGGCGTTAAGTTGGCGTTAGTGTTGTATTACAATAATGCCCTCATTCATTTATGGCGCTACAACAACAGGACACCAAAAGCATTTTCGAAAAAAAAACCCTCGAACTTCCAATCATCTTCCCTGTTCCTCTGTTCTTCTTCCTCCAACTGGGTTGGCGAAAAATCTGAAAAAATTTGTGAGAGTGAATTAATATGGGCCATATTCATCAATCTTTGCACTTGGAACTTGACGTGAACAACCAGAGTTCTTTGGGTACCCAAAGGAAGTGACTTTCAAGGGTTTAGGATTTTCTCTTTAAAATTTCGCTAAGGTAAGGTTATGTAACTTCTATTTTCAGTTCATTTGCATTAATTAGTTGTTAAAGATGAATGGGTGTGTTTTTTGTGTTCATCTATGCTATAATTCCATAGTTTCCTGTTTAGGGTTCTTTGCATTATAAATTTTTTGCGTTTTTTTCCTGTTTCAGTTTTTTTTTTGCATGAATTTGTTGGTAAAGTTGAATAAGTGTCTATATTTTGTTTGAACTCCCCATAATTCTGTAGGTTAATGTTGGTTCTTTGCATTCACAGTTTGGTTTTTTTGTTTTCTTGTTTGTTTGATTGCGAAATAGGATCATGGAAGCAATGTGGTTGTTGTGTGATTATAAGGGTAAACAGTTTGATGTGAGGGTTGAAGATGTAGATTTAACTAGTTTTATGGATATGTTGAATGACATACATGATGAGTCTGTCACGCAAGATGTGTGGTTGCCTGAGAATTTTAGAGTCTATTTTAAGCATCCAAGGACCAAAAAATTAGTAGAATTGTATGAGGATTTACATGTTGCAAAGATGTGGGGTGAGTTTGTTGGAATGGACACTGTTGAGATATTCATAGAGGAGACCCAGCAGCCCCCTAGGTTTGTGTTCAAATTAGTGAAGGACTTGAGGGAAGCAAAGAAAATAGCTGAGGCAGAGAAACTTAGGAAGATTGCTGAAGAAAAGGAAAGGGAGAGGGAGGAAGAGAGAAAAAGGCAGGAAGAAGAACAGGCTATGAGGGAATTGGAGAGTCAATTGCCCCCTGTGGCAATTGAAATACATGTGTACAATGTGGATGATTTGAGTGTGATGGAATATTTGAGGATATTTTCACAGGAAGAGGAAGAAGTTGTGATGGGAGAGTCACAACCCCAACCTGACACACAACCTGGCCCCCTCTAGAACAAACACAATCCCCTGCCCCCCCTCCACCACAAACACATTCCCATGCCCCCCCTCCACCACAAACACAACATGCCCACCCCTTCCAACCACCTCCATCTCCCACTGAACATGTGTACTCACCCCCACAACCCTCTCCTCCACCATCCACCTCCACTGAACAACCCCCACATTCTGACCCACCTCCACAACCTTCCCCTCCTCAACCTTCCCCTCCACAACCTCCTCAACCTTCCCCTCCTCTATCCCCACCACCTGAAGTACCCTCACAACCACACTCAGCTCCCCAATCTTCCAAAGCTGCTGCTTTAAAGAAAGCAGGTGCATCAAAGAAAGCAGGTGCTGCAAAGAAAAAAGGTACAAGGGAGGGGTTTAAAACTGCTAAAACCACTGCCAAGAGGGTTGGTACATATGTACTAAAGACTAGGGGGCTGAGAGAGGGGTTAGGAAGCCTAGAAATCCTGGCCAACCACCTGAAATGCATGTGGATGCAGATGGGGATGAAGAAGAGTTTGATTATGGTGAGAGTGAAGATGATGATTATGTTGGGGAAGATGAGAGTTCTGAGGATGAGGGTGTTGATTTAGAACTAGAGGCTGAATTTGAAGATGAAGAACTGGATGTACTGGAGGAGAAGAAATTTGAAGATTATTTGGATGGTGGATCAGTTTTGGATAAGTTGTACACAAATGGTACAATTGTGGGGGAGATGGTTTTTGGGCAGGTTAAGCTTGCTAATTGGATGATCTTCTCAAACAAAGACCACTTCCTTGGTGTGTTCAAGGACTTCTGTATTCAAGAGGGGTTTGCTGTGAGGGTTGAAAAAGCTGACAACCTTAGGTTCACTGCTAGGTGTATCATTGAGGACTGTGAGTATCATTGAGGACTGTGAGTGGAGAATTCATGCATCCAAACTGATGGATGGCATCAGTTGGGCCATAAAGTCCATAACTGGTGAGCACAAGCTTTGTGGAAGAATGGAGGAGAATCCAATGGTGTCTTGTGTTTGGTTAACAAGGCATTTAGGTGATATAATTAGTGCAAACCCTGATGTACCTGTGCACTCATTACAAAAAATGTGTTTGGAGAGGTATAGGATAAAGGTGAAGGACAGGCTGCTGTACAAGGTCAAGTGCTTGACAAAGGGGCAGATGTATGGAGGTTTTTCTGAGTCCTATGGTTTGCTACCAGCATATGCTGAGATGGTTAAGCAGACTAATACTGGTAGCTATGCTTTAGTTACTTGGACAGCCAACTCTTCAAACAGCACACCCAAATTCAAAGCTTGTTTCTTCTCTTTTGCTGCTCAGTTCAAGGGGTTCCTAAGAGGCAGCAGACCTATTATTGGGTTTGATGGGACACACTTAAGTGGCTTGTACAAGGGAATCTTGTTGATTGTTGTGAGTATTGATGGAAATGATGAGATATTTCCAATTGCATATGGGATAGTTGACACAGAGAGCAAAGACAGTTGGTCCTATTTCTTCATAAACTTGAAGTTGGTTTTCCAGTCACAAGGTGTGAACAAGGATGACTGAACATTCATAAGTGATAGGATGAGGGTAAAAATTCTTTACTTTTATAATTTTTTTTCCTATATTTACATCCTAATTATATCCTAACAGTCTGCTATTTTTTTCTCTTCCTTGTAGGGTGTTGAGGGAGCACTGTTGGAAGTGTTCCCTAAAGCTACTAGGAGAATATGATGTCAACACCTTTACTCCAACTGCAAGAATGCAGGATTCACTGGCCCTGCTTTCCACAAATCCTTCTGGACTGCTGCTAATGCATACAACCTGTATGTGTACAAAAAAGCCATGGAGAAGATAACAAAGGATGACCCTAAAGCTACAGAGTACCTGGACAAGGCAGAAGAACAGTGGTCTTGTAACACCCCCAAATTTCTCTCTTTCTAAAAACATATTTTAATATAAAACTCATTGAGAAACTTGAGAGTATTACCGCCACGTGATAACGTTAAAGGCTTTAATACTAACTACTAACTTTAAACTGGTGCAGCGGAAATAACTGAAATAACTTCTCTTTATTGATATAAACTTTATTGTACAACTATAACAATGGAAATATAGAAAATAAAATAACAACTCCTTGACTAATTATGATTCCTCACTAGCTCCCCCATATGAAGTATGCATCATATCAACCTGTAAATTCTGCTCGCCAAAATAGGGTCATCACAGGGACAAAGCCATAAAACAAAACAAAAGCGTGTCAGTAAAAATACTGAATACATGTATATGCGGAATATTAAACACTTTATTTAATTAAACATTTGAAATATTTAGTTTCGAAAAGCCTTCCTTGAATACTTGATAATTATATAACATAAAGTATTTAACTTTAATAAAAACTCCTTTTCCTTGCCTAGGTACCTTTCCTAAAGTGTGCACACCCCCGACGTTTAGTATTCCTTAATGAGTCTATGACGAGGGGAACTACCTTGTCCACATGACTTATACAAAAAGTACATGGGTAAATAATATAATGGCTACCGTTCTTGCTAATAAATAACAAGTCGTTGCCTCTTTATAACTGTGATCATAAAAGATCATATATCTAATAAAACTCCTTTGGAAATAATCCTCCTTTAAAAGAATAATAATCCTTATAAAACTTAGCCATATAAAGGCATAAATAAAATATTTGCTCATGAAATCATCTTGGAAAATTTTAATTATACATGGGAAAATAATAACTTTTATAATATTAACAAAGCACAACAACAAATAACATTGCACTAGAAACCATATAATTTGGAAAGTATGACAATTTTAAGAGTAGTAAACTGGCGCAACCAAACTATATCTTATGAAAATCAAAGTGACGTTATAATAACTTTAAAAGCATATTACCATTGTAAACTACTAAAGTTTAAGCATCATCATAGAAAACTCACTAAGTTTCATAATAAAACTCATAAAGACGTATTTTTCAATCCAAAATATCAATCCTAAAAACATGATACTACCGTATGCAAAACAATATTTAAAGATCTACATATACACGCACCTTGAAAATTAATAACTACTAGGGAGAAGAGAAAGGGTAGGCTAAAAGAGAGAGAGAGAGTTTAAACTTGAGAAAAGAGATGTATTTCTCAAATTTGGTGTGAAGAATATGATGGGTGGAGGCCCCTATTTATACTAGTTGGACAAGTAGAGTCATACTAGGACGACTCAAAAACTAAAAGATGAGTTTAACAGAAAAGATAAACAAATCTAGCTAAGATCTAACAAATTTATACGATCATCTAACTAAGATTCGAAAAAGATATAAATTATCCCCTAAGATAAATAATATAGAAGCTTATATGAAGCAAAAGATAAAAATGAGAAAAAGTAACCCAAAACTTACCCACTGGCGGTGAGTTTTGCCGCCGCAAAATTGTTTTTTTTTTTTTTTTGTGTAAATCTTTTTCAATTTCCTTTAAAACATTTTAAATTTTGTTTTAAACAAACTACTTAGATTTAAAAATTTAGTAAACTTAGGCCCAACATCTATTTGGGCTAGAATTTATTTTAAATACCCAAAATCTTTTACAAAAACCTCCTTTAAAAGCCTTTTTTTTATATAAATAACAAGTCTTTTTAATAAATAATAGTCTTTTTAATAACTAAAACCATCCTAAAAATATAAATATTAACTTACTAAAAATACGGAGTATTACAGGTCTAGGCATGTTTTTGACCCTGTTGTGTGTTGTGATCACAACACAATAAATTTTATTGAGTCATTCAATGCATGTACAAAGCCTTTCAGAGATCTCCCTGTCCTGACTTTGTTGGAAGGTAAATATAATATACTGTTTTGTTCTTCTAAAGTGTCCAATTATTTATATGCTTGCTTATGATTGGTATGGGTTCATTTACAGCTATTAGAGGTTGGTGTATGAAAAAGATGGGAGCTAGATTTGATAGGGCTGTTGATATGGAACCTAATTACCTCACTGATTATGCCATGAAGTTGTTGGAGGTGAGGGCTGATGAAAGCAGATTTTGCCATGTTGTTGAAGCTGGTGGAGGGGAGTTTGAGGTGTTGGATGATCATGTTCACTTCCCCATTAGGCTAGACACTAGGATGTGTGGTTGTGGCAAATGGCAGGGCACTGGTATACCCTGCAAACATGGTTTGAGGGTAATTTTTGACCAAAGGCTTAACCCACATGACTTTGTGTCTGCCTACTACAAGGGGGCTGCATACAAAGAGACCTATGCAAGCCACATACACCCCATGCCTGACTCATCTCTATGGCCTGAGTTTGAACTCCCCATAATTCAACCTCCCCCATTCAAAAGAAGTGCTGGAAGGTCTGCTAAACAGAGGAAGAGATGGCCAAATGACAAGAAAAAAGGCAAGAGGAGCAGCACTATTAAGTGTGGCATCAAGTGCAAAGAAATTGGCCACAATTCAAGGACATGCAAGGGAGGGGCAACACAGAAGCAAAGAAAGGAGACTGCTGCATCAGCATCACAATCACAGCCATATGAGGGGACTACTCAGCAGGGGAGGAAAAGAAAGACTGCTGCTGGTCCATCTACTTCAAAGGGTTCAGTAAAAAAACAGAAGAAAGGCAAGAATGCAGTTTGAGTAATTAGGGGACATAACTTCTTTTTGGTACAAAAGCAAACTTCTTTTTTTGGGTACAAATTAGGATTAACAATATTTTTTGGATGAAACATGGAAAAGTGCAAACAATATGGTCATCTCTTTTTTGTAAAGCTACTTATATATATGTTCAAAGGATGAGCATTTTTTTGTAAAGCTACTAATATTATTGCAAATGGAATGTTATTGGTTACAAACTTGGTGCTACATTACAAGTCTTGCTTCATTTGTTCATTACAAAAAAAAAGTAAAACAAACATAAATATGCCTATTTTGATTGCTCCTTGCATCATTTTTTGTTGTTGTTTGATTCTCTTCTTGAGTTGCTTCATTTCCTCCTTCAAGTTCACATTCTTTGCCTCATCTTCCTCTTCTTGTCTAACGTTAGAGTTATGGTCAATCGTACCAACACACCACCTAAACGTGTTGCAATCATCGCACTTGTAGTACAATCTTTGTGGATTCATTGAGGACTCCGAGCTCCGAATTGCAAATTTTTTCCTACATTTGCAAGTTCTATTAGGAACTCTAATGTATGAGGATTCTAAGTAACTAGAAGTGTGAGATTGTGAACTCATAAGTATTTTTGGAGGAGGGAGCAAAAACTTAAGTTTGCTTGAGGAGGGAGCTAAATACACCCAGTAGGACTGCTTATATACCAATCCCAAGTCTTGCAACGGTCAAAAAATTAAATTCAGTTTAAAAAACTAGCCGTTATAAAAAAATTAAACATATTAATAAAACCTTAGGGGTATTTCATGCATAAAAAATCAGGGTTAACGGTTCTCTAACGCCATTCCTCATTAATGGCATTTGGTACATTGTTCACAAACCTTAGGGGTACCTGGTGCATTTTTTAAAAACAGGGGTACCCCATGAATTTTGAAAAACCACAGGGGTACCTGGTGAAAAAACCGATGAATTTATAACTTTTCGATAGATTGTCCTTATGAGAGGTAAATTGTTACAAGATGTTCCAAGCTATATGTGACTTTATTAATAGATGCTCCATTGATATTACAAGATTAAAACTCACATGGATCAGTTTATGATCATTAAGATTGTCTACAAACTACTTGCCCACATGAAATGGAGCAATCTAAAAACAAAAGGAACGAGTAAAATCAAGGTTTTTTTAAACTTGTAATACGATTTTTACTGTTTTTTTTTTCTTGAAAGGTTACATAGTCTAAAATCAAGGTGGTCTACTGAATAGGTAGTAAAGAGCCTCATACATATGCATTATTTATATGTTAATTGAGCAACGAATGTGAGATCTCAGAGTTGTACATATATATGATTAATTCTTTCTTTCATTCATTTGAGTTTCACCGTGATCAAATCCCAAAGTTTACTTAGTGTTTTCCGAACTACTCTCATATTTGACTTTTAGAACTTGCATACTCAACACATATGTTGAGTCACACATGTCCTAATGGTAATGGACCAAGCTAGGAAGAAAACACCATAAGTGGTATGGTATATAGCTTGAGGTCAAATAGCACTAATTGTAGAAAATGTTCGATATCGTGAGATTGCTTGACATGAAATTGTATACATTTGTGACGTGCTTGTGTTGGAGATGAACAACATGAGTTGTGTTACATTTCTATATGTTTAAAAGACTGCAATATGTGGAATATGATGAAATTTCAACTTAAATAATGGACGCTTCAATAGATTTTTCGTATAGCTTCCATACTCGATTGGTGTGTGCTCCGTATAGTAGATTAATGCCATGTAAATTGTAATCGTTTAAATTATTGTAATTGTTTTTATAGCTCGTGTCTAAAAAGAAAAAAAGGTTCTTGTTGGAAGTGTAATATCATCGATATGAATTGGAGAAGTAGATTAATATAGAGTGCAATCAAAGCTTTCATAGTGTCATAATAACACATTTTCTGTTTATAAATTAAATGCGGCTCCTCTCAAATTTTAGTATTAGACTATATAATAGGAACGTGGAGTAAATTGCAAATTTGCAATGCATGTAACTGCTTCCCAAATACATATATTGATGATTGATAAATCACCATCGACCTAATACAGTCTAGCGAGTTAATAAGTTGTATGTATCTTACATTCCGAATTATCACTCTCTAACTAATATATAAAAAAAAACCCAACAACTAAAATTTTAAAAAATTAGCAGATCAAAGTTTTACCAAGTAGCCATTAAAATCATGACACGTATATGAAACTCTTATAATATGGAGGGGCCTACTCAAGATCGAGATTTTGAGGCATAGTCAATGTCAGAATATTTTTGTGCATGATCTTGCATGGGTATTTGATTTCATCTCATAGATTACAAAAGAAATTCTAACAACTACAATTAATTGTTGGAATTCTTCATCTGAATATAAATTTTTAGTATATTTCTTTTAGGGTTTTTTTGTCAGAAATGACCTAATAAAATACAAATTTTGTAGGGAAGGACCTAATAAAAACTTTTTTTGTCTAAACGGACCTATTAAAATACTTTCGATTGTTAACAGGAACCAGTTTATGAATTTCAGGCCAAAATTACCATATTCCGGCGTTGACTTTTTGCAATTGGGACACCACAACTACATTTGACAGGAATTTTATTGCTTGAATATGATTTCGCATACATTTTCCTTCAATTTCTGAAAAAAAATTAGAGTTTTTTGGCCTGAAATTCATAAACTGGTTCCTATTAACAATCGGAAGTATTTTAATAGGTCATTTTAGACAAAAAAAAAAATATTAAATCTTTCCCTACAAAATTTATATTTTATTATGTCCTTTTTGACAAAAAAACCCTTTCTTTTATGATGTGATATTAGTATCTGTTGCAGCTGCAGTGTAATACTCCATCAGAATAATACAATATGGCTTTTCAGTGTAGTCAAACCATACTACTCCAAGCAACTTGCTGTACCAATCCATGCAACATGAAATACGAAATATAATTAAAACGTACAATAAGTTTCACAATAGACTGAGCTAATATGCATGCATTGTGACGCTGTCAGATAATTAAAGTGCAATGAATTTCTTAGGTAAAACAAGTTGGATACGCTACTACATTGAGTTATTTGATCTTAACCTACAAAAAGAGCGCTGAATTTGAGGAAATTGATTGAAAACCTGCAAATTACAACGGTGCAGGAGATAATAGTAGTAGTTTCTATTTTGTCGATCTCTTGATATTGCTATGAATTTGCATGCACAAAAACTTACTGATGCATACATGGATGGAACAAATATAAATGAAACCTATAATATGGTTCCGAATTTAGAGTATTTCTGAGCATGTTTTCTTTATAAAAGGTTAATAACATTTTCATATTTACTTTCATCTAAAATTTTACACTTGATAGGGTCCCTTTGTTCGTCAAAGATCTTCAATCAATAATTCATGTTTGTCAAGGTTAAAAACTTTGACCTTCCTTAATCAATTATTATGCATAAGAATAAAAATAATTTTTGGAACCTTGTTAATTTAATATATAAATGTTTGATTATATATATTCAAAATATCTACTTTTCATAATTTTTTTTACTAATACTTGAATTAAAATATCATGTAAAATGCTAATAGGAAAATTGTTGAGCAACAGAAGAAATACATAAGTATCATATGTATTCAACAAAGGTATTAGGTTAATTGATAACATGTTTGATAACTTTGATTTTGAAAATTAGAAACAAATTCATACGTTCCAATAAATCACTTATATATGGAGGTTTAGTTATTCTTTCCCCTACATCGTCCAAGGTCCTAACTCGAAATTTTGAATGAGTTGACTTGTAATCAATTGATCTACTAAATATATTAAGCAAATGTTGTACCTTGCCAATACAATATGATTCCAAAAGATCATGATTTTTTTTTACATATATGTATTATTGGAAGAATGTGGTTAGAGTTCAAAAATTTTAACTTCAAAATAGCATAAGTTGCAACTAATGATAAACATCCAAATTAGATGCATTACAATCGTACATATACCTCTTTGGTTTTGTTTGTTATTCCAAACAGATACATGAATGTTTTTAACAAAAAGGTCAAGGTTGCCCTATAGTTAAATCAAGTCAGTATGTATTAGCTAATTTTAGATCCTATTCCTTGTTATAACTTATAAGTACTTCGGTATAACACAATTTGAGTCAAACTCATGTCCAATCATATAGTCAATCAAGTATATTATCAATTCATTTATCATTCATCAGCAATCAATCCATTTAAATCATATAAACTTTTGAGTTACATAATTCGAATCATATCAATACATATTCGGATTTAAATCGAGTTATCGAAATTCGAGCACCAATGAGATTATTTAGGTTCGTCGATCATATAAGTGTATTTGTGTAAGTTTTAATGATGTCTACTCAAATGCATCCCCCCTTCCCATTGCTACAGCTTAAAGCACCTGCTCATACTAGCCATTCATAAGATCAATTAATCGCCTCCCATTATTTTTTTGTCAGGGGTTTGATAATTCTAGCTTATTTGTCCTGACCCTTTTTAAGTAGACTTCGTTTATTTTTATTTTTTTTGGTTATTGGTTTAGAAAATCTTACGAATCAAAGTTTTAATTTTCTAACTAATCATGAACCACCTGACAGACCACATGATCATCTTCTGTATACTGCGCAGCACAAAATCTTGGCATAATCTTCATCATTTTTATTTTATCATATCGCGTTCGGTTTATTCCGTTACTTGTAATGCATCCTTTTGTTGTTTTCCTCTTTTATGAACACATCGATTTACTCTAGAATTATTTCTGATAATGTACAGTATCTACAATGATACGATCGATCTTGACTGATAGGATAGTGTTCTCTCTAGTTGTTAAGTGACCACCAAATCGAGGTTGAGGTGGTGGAGTAGTGACATCGCTTCCCACCTCATATCCGTGAAGTCTATGAATCAAACCTCATGGGATTCATTTGAGGATTTCCCCTTATTCCCTCAAGTGAGTCCCCTTCATCTTACCTTTAAAAAAAAAGTGACCGCCAAATTAATCAAAATATATGAAGTATGTTGAACTCTAGCATCAGGATTTATCAAGCATGGGGTCAATTAGTAGATCACTATATAAACCCTATAATTAACTTCTACCTCCATAGTATGTAATATGTATTCTCTCTCCTAAACCTAATAAAATCAGTTTTCCTGGTTGTGTGGACGTAACTAACACATTGTTACTTAACCATGTTAAATTATTGTGCCGATTGTTCTTTAATTCTTTGTTGCTTTATTGCGTTCGTTACAACAAAGTACATTAGTAAAATTTAAAGTTCAATTTAATCCATGAAGCCCTAATTTAGTACAAGTTTTATCATACACCCGGGTTTACCATTAGCATGGTAGACCCAATGCTATTTTATCGCCCATTACTCCTTTGAAAACCCATAAATGAGTAACGATTGCAAAATAGTAAAAGTTTCAAATGAGCAAATGAACAAGAAATAGCCTTGCGTACCATGCACATGGTACACGCCCGGGTGAATGGTGGATGCATTCCTAAGTTAGTTGCAACATTTGCTTTATGATGATCAAAATAACCCGAATCTGACTGCGTATTTTATTACTAAATATTGTAGGGAAAATAATATTATGTGGGATACTCCATCCGTCCTCATTTAATTGTTTATTGTTTTAGTGTGCATATATAATAAGAGTTAGGGTTGCGCAAAGACCAGGGTTGGACCGGAATCTGGACAGGACCGGACTGGAATTTAGACCGGACCGGACCAGGCCGAAGATTCCGGTCCGGTCCTCGGCCAATAGAAAATCCCGATTCTGGGTTTTTGGTGTGGTCCGGTCCAAACCCGGAAAATTCCGGTCCGGACCGGTGGACCGGAATTTCTGTTTTTTTAGTAAAAAAAAGTTTATATGTTAAAAAAAGTTTAAAATATAGAAAGTTAGAAAGTTAAAATCCTACTATTTATTACGTTTAGGATTATTGTTATTAAATTTTAATGTATCTAATTTTATAAATATCTTTAAATCAAATAAAAAAGAGTTTTTCAAAAAAAATATAGATTCCGGTCTAAGAGGTCTAAAATCGTACCGACCGAAAAAATTCCGATTCCTGTCCAAAAAAATTCCGATTCCGGTCCAAAAAAAATTCTGGTCCCGGTCCAAAAAATTCCCAGAAACCAGTCCTGGACCGATGCACACCCCTAATAAGAGTAATAGTAGTGGGAATATAGGTTGTTTGGATAGATAGATTAAAGTTAAAGTAATAATAAAACATTGATAAAGTAAGATATAGAGTTGTTAGAGAGCCCCATATCACATGAGTGTGAATTGATAGTGTGAGAGAAAAATAGAATATACTAAGAAATAGATGGTGAACCAACCTATTATATAAGGAAAAAGGGTTAGTTGTCCTAATTAAAATAAAAAAAGTCATAAATCAAAATGTCCCATAGAAAAAAGAGAAGTATTACTAAAACATATATTTAATCAACTTATCAACTACTTTATGATGATTAAAAAAACTCAAAACTGATCGTGTATATTTTATTACTAATATATAAGAAAAAAAATATTTTGTGGGATACTCCCTCCGTCCTCAATCAATTGTCTTGTTTGATTTCGGCGTTCATATTAAGAGTAATAGTATTGGGAGTATAGGTCGTTTAGATAGATAAAATAATGGTAAAAATAAGACATTGATAAAGTAAGACATAGAGTTAGTGGAGAGTCTCACATCACATGAGTGTGAAAAGATAGTGTGAGAAATATAGTTCATAGTAGGTGAGGGTCCTACATCACATGTGTTGAACGGATGTAGTGGGGTACATTTTCATTTTAAGGTAATAGGATAAATATTTAAAAACTAACCAAAATGATATACGGAGAGGATGGAGGGAGTATTATTGGATTTATTTCAATAGTAGAAGCATACTTGATATGCGTTCTTTTCACCTTAAAAAAATAAGGTTCAAATCTGATAACTTTAGATTAGTTCAATTAGATTCTAACACCTTATAAATCAAACTTTAAAAAGTTTAGATTAGTTCAGTTAAGTTCAGTTCATATAAGTTATAGAGATTAGAGAATACCGATGGAGACAACACACCCTTCTCCTAAATATGTTAGCCCAGTAGCCCTTGCATCCCATTAGTTTAAAAGGCTAGTTTTAATTTCGACAACTTTTCTAATTTTATTGTTGTTAATCTATAATTGACATGGCTAGTTAGTTTTGCTACAAGTTATGTAAATAACTTCGCTCTGTTTATGAACGCAGAACGCTTGGAAAACCAGGGGCGATGGCCCTGAAGAACAGATATATCATATATGCATGGGGGTGACTGGTGAGTACGGAGTATTTCTTGGAAAACAACAAGCACCAAACTTTTCCAATCATTCTCATTATTTATACCCACCCAAAATCAAAATACTAATTTACTGTATATTATCATGCAAATACAGTACACCTACTGCAAGATAATCCCAAACTCGCCAACTCATTTATCTAAACTCTAAAGAGATTGAGATCAAGGAGTGAGGTTTAGAGCAGAGAATAATTTTCCTTTGCATGCAATCTCCCCAAGTGTGATTGTTCAACCAACGTCTTCAATAGATATTATAATAAAGGCTTTTCAAAAATGTACTCAAACTAACTCGTACTACTTATACACTAACGAAAATTATGGACAATGTAATAAATTAAATGTTAAACAAATATTTGGTCAAGTTTAGGATCTTTGAGTAGAGGTCAATGGGAAGGATTTGGTGGATACATGACACACACAGTCACAACTCACACACACTACTGCACTAGTTTCTCGAAGATAGGTCGAGATTTTGTGGGCCATGGGGTGATAGTAGGAATAAAATTCTATTCGTCAAGTTCCTCATGGAGTCATGGGTGATGTGGGTGTGGGTTCAAAACTCCCCAGTCCCCATTATACAACAAATTAATTGAAGACTCTTTTGATCACTTTCGCTATTGCAACATACAATTTAACCTCTCAAGCAAGACTAACTAGAATATAGATAGATGGCCAACTTAAGTTTGGAGGTTAGGATGGTGGTAATAAATTGATAATGATTCATGCTATCAAGATTCGCCGGCTAATATTGATGATTCTTCGAAAACTAATGACTTTGACATGCAAGAGCCACAAGATGTCATGCAAGATAGACATCCACTTCAAAATAGGCTTTTTCGTCTAGTTTTTTGCCGAGAATATGAAGTCTGATTTGGGCTATAGCTCAGCAAGATTCGGGTCGTGACGACCCACGTGTCGGACCAGGCATAGGGTTAGCTTTCGAATGGGCCAAGGACGAATCATATGATGCTAGCTTCGTGCCAAATTTTGAGAAAAGGGGATCAAACACATCCCAGCCTACGTGTCATGTCGTGCCGGTAAACCACCTTTACAATTCATATCTATTTCCTTCTTTTGTTGGATTTGAATGTACCGAAGGCGGGTTGGTCAGTCGGGCTCATGTCGATCTCGAGCCAATATTTGAGTATAGCGTCCATAAGCAAGCAATGGCCCACCATTAGCGTCTCATGTTCGGTCGTAACAAGACCACGTCTGGTCGGGACGACCCTTATACTGGCACGATCTATACACAACTCTACTTTAGGCTTGCAAGGAGACCCATATATTGAGCTTTTGCATCAACATAACCCAGCAATCAAGTTAAGCTTCAAACCCAAGATCCCACTTAAATGGTAGGGTTTTCGGATACTCTTTTCGTATGGAGAATCCCATGATAAGGCCCACAATTTCGCCACCACCTCCTAACACAAATCAATTGCCCTTAAATACTACAAATACAACAAACAACACCAGCAATCATCGTCTCCCTTCCACAACAAGCCCACAGAAAAAAAAAAACACCCTTTCTAGTTTCTAATATCTAAGGAATTTTTTAATGGGCTTTATAGCCCTGCCAACAAGATACTAATGAACTTCGTACCAACTCAGCTCGATGTAGACATGCTGTCACTCCAATGGCTCAATGGCCCTGTTATGGTGAGGTGACATCGGTTCAGCCCACAAGTATTTTACCTTGGTCTGTGCTTCTCAGTTCTCATAGGGCACGTCAAAGCCTCTTGAGTCACACATTGTCATAATTAACAATAGGGATGA
Source organism: Beta corolliflora (assembly GCA_947648045.1). Classification (NCBI taxonomy): domain Eukaryota; kingdom Viridiplantae; phylum Streptophyta; class Magnoliopsida; order Caryophyllales; family Amaranthaceae; genus Beta; species Beta corolliflora. Next base: position 583,950 of record CANSZD010000418.1, on the reverse strand, counting down.
AAATTATTCGCATAAAAACCAAACTCCAATCCTATCAAACTGAATTAGTAATCCGAATTGAACTCGAACTATGTTCGGATTAAATTCGAATTGAGTTTTTGGATCCAAAAATCCAAAATAATCGAATAGCAAGTGAGCTATGTATTCTGTATATTCGTATATTTGGGATTAGGCTTAAGTCTTTTCGATAAGATTTAAGGGTTTATATGAATTATTAGCTGTTATTACTTAATATTTATGGGATTATATGAATTATTTCTATTATCAAACACTTTATTTTGATACTCGTGCCTAAATTATTTCATCAAAAAAATAGAGTCTAAAACGTTGTCGAAAAAAACAGAATATGAATTTAAAATAGTTTTGTCCCAAACTACTACTCAGCCATTTGCCCTTCACAGCCCTAACAGTTCAATGATGATTACGTCTTTGAACTATAGAGGATTTCACATTTCATAATCCTCTATAATACAACAAGCAACGTTTAGTCATACCGTTTCCGAAGAATAGGAGGCACTTAAAAGCAAGACTTATGATGTTCTTTAAGCAAGGTAAATTAGTAGAGCATAGCTATTAAGAGTATAACCCACATGTGAATTTAAACTAATTGTTTCACATTAAATATATAGAGAGAGAGAATAACTAACATATAAGATTAGTGGGCTACTCCACCTGTTACCAATTGGTTTTAGGACGAAACCTAACCAAGCTTGTATGTGGTTAAACTCTCCTCCGACATGGACTCGCGTACCAAGCCCAATGAAGTTTATCAATTGCCTTCAATGAATTGAGACGAGTAAAGAAGCAAGAACAATAGAATCAACAATAACATGGTAGTATCGAAACCTACAAAAGATAGTTGCAAAACCTTGGTTTTTGCTCAAGATAATTGCAATTTCCTCGATTTCTATTTTGGTGACTCGTGGTTGGTTTTATACTTATATGGATGGAATTTCACTCTTAATTGTGCCTCCTGACATTTTGGTTTTTGGGATGGAATGAGTCATGAGGTGGCCTGGAGTAGCTTTGAGGATCAAGCACTGCCACTCTGCCCAGGAATCTGCTCATACAGTCATACTTCCATGTGTGAAGGGCTGAAGGCCAAGTCGAAGACTCAACAGACCAACTAAGGCCACTGTGCTGAACACACAACTCTGCAGCTGGGGAACTTGATCCAGATATCTTCGAAGTTCAGTTACGCCAATGTCACACCAGCAGCTGATGTCCAGAAAGAAAAATTTTACTAATTGATAATTAAAAAACCTTAATGGTCAAAATTGTCCATTAGCAAGTGTTTAAGCCCAAGTGTTGCAACTATTAGAAATGGAAAAAGTATTTTCTCAAGTGTCAAAACTTTGTGAGTACTTATGCTTCTGTTGCTTTGTGCTTAAACTCTCGATCTACATTTATACACCTTTTATTTACCAACAACATTCACAGATAGCCTCAATATCTCATCTACGAGTACATATTGCACCCCCCGAAATCAAGAAAAGGCATATAGAAATGGTCTAATCTACAAAAAATAAACATAAAATATAGAAAGTCATTACCCAAGATTATTTGATAACTTTGGAAACAGTAACCAGGAAAAGGAATAACTAAATACACAAACTAAACTGTGCCAAAGCTAATTAACTGGACATGGCCACATGGGGCAATTCAAGAGAATGTCAAAATTAAAGCATACTGCAAACTAAAAAATATACTGCTTTGCAGAATATGGTTCAACATTATTGTACAATGAGAGATCTCATGTTATACACCTTCTGCTGTTTAAAAAGGGGACTGGATATTGATATTTACAGTAGCCAGTTCGCTACCTCGCTCTTGATATAGGAAAAAAGTGCACAGCGATAAACAGAAACTTAAATCTTATGCCTTCCTTACCACCATTAACTTAGAAATAAACCTAATTTTAGCGTAAGAAAAAAAAACAGCCAGAAAAATAACTCAAAACATAAAAGGAGAGTAACAGTTCCCTCTCTTAAATTGCACTATTCAAAACAAGCCATGGCTGATAAGTACTTGATTAGGCAATGAAATCAAAATTTGAGCACCAAAACATGGAAGATTTTCATACAATAGTTGTACCACGTAGCAATACATCCCCGGAACAATAGGTGGGTGGGCTTTTGGGGATTATGAAATATAAAATTCACTTTTACACTATTTTCATGGATTTATAAGGATTTGGTTGTACCAAGAAAGACTTACAACGGTTGTAGGGGGGATCTTTTGCTAACCACAACACAAGATGAAAAATGAATGCACTTAAATACTGCCAAAATCCCTATATGAAAGTAACTTACATTATAATCATGAGAATGTAAGAAACTCCAAACTCTATAGCATCTTTTAGGACTCTTGATCGACGCTGTGTTTCTTTGATTTCTTCAAGACATGATAATCATTAGATACTGCACCTCTATCAACTGTTCCACTACTATGCTCCTCCTTTCTTCCTTCAACTTCTCTCCGCTTCCTGGAACTAGAAGTCAGCTATAATTAATTCTCTGTGCACCAGAACATACAACCCCTGATAGAATTAATTCTCTCCCCCGATTAAGAGGAAATTTGTAGACAAAAATACCTGTTAGCTAAGGAAGCTTCTTGTAGATTCTTGGTCAACCAACAAATGCTTCCCGTACTCGGTGGAATCAAGGACCCGGATAAGTGCAGTATTTCCTCATCAAAACTACAAACGTAAAGGTAATGTCAAACATAAGATTTCATCAATTTGAGATTCCACATAGAATACTCCATTAGACAGTCACCAAGGAAATGGAGTGAAAGAGACATAATCCACTCATACAAATTGGCTCATCCACAAGATTTGGAACACCCATACAAATTTTTTTAGTGAAATTAATATAAAATCAAAAGAGTTGCAACTGGATAGAAGAAACCTTTGGTTAGGTTGCTACCATGTGGCGGATGGCAGCTTTGGTACCATTCAAACACCTATATTACTTGTAGAATTCATCGTTTTGAACACAATAGGAGGATTCACTAGAACTCGAGCAGGAAAGATTCAAAGTATTTTTACACTATTCTATAAGCCCAAGGACTCAAACATATGGGATATGAACCAATACAGGACTTAGAATCCTAGCATGAAGGAAGGAAACGCATACACAATTTAAAGTGGTGAGAAGGATTCCATACCCAACTTCATAATTATATATCAGATTCTGTGCAAAAAGAAATTCTATTTTATTTGAAATAAATTTTTCAATACAAACAGTTCCTTAACCTTTCCATATCAATCTTAAAATCGTAGTATGACCCTAGACCACTATCACAATTCACAATCATGACAAATTACTATTATCACAATAAATATAAATTACCACTGAAAATTGCCAGAACAGATAGATTAAACTGATATAAAAGTTGAAAATACAGTACAAAATTCGACTTCACTATTTTCCTTGCTAGATAATTTGAGGCTAACATTGATCTACTATACCATCTAGTATAAATCATCAACTATGCAAATGGCTCAACAATGGACATAATTGTTATTTGAATTATGCATTCATATAAAGGAGCATTTAAAGAAATTCAACTTTTTGATTCATTCCAACAGCCACTTCCCTTTTAGCGGAAAGTATCACCTTTACCATCAAATTCCTTGTTAAGCTAGTTTGTTGGTGTGAAGTAGTTCTGTTACAAATTAAAGGGGGAGTAATGTTTAAAACCGATGAACTAGAAACATAAGCTTCACTTTTGAGGACAAAGCATTCAGCTACGAATACCAAAAAATTTATCTGCCTAAATACAATAGGCAAGAAAGTAACACCCCTATGACTATTACTTCAATATCAATGAGAGAAAATGGCTTTGCCCTCACAAGTCACAATAAACAGTTTATAATCTACTTATAGTAGTAACATACGACAATACACTATGAGCATATATAACAATACACTATGGACACATCTTGCTTTACTATTTTATTGAAGTAATAGCCTGAAGTGGAGACCATGAAAGGCAAATCTTATAACTCCTGACAAACTAAGGCACCAAAAGAAGTTTATGCATAATTGAACAATTTATTAAACATAAATTTAGAATATGTGTACATGTCTATTCATTAAGTTGTCATGTTCCCCATCTCTATAGCACCACTACACACATCCATATCAATTTTCATGCAACATTGGGAGAAAACCATATTAACTAAGTATCAACTACACTATTTAATTCAGGAAGCTTAGCCCGAAGCAATATTGTGACCAAAGATATAAATTTATGAACAATTGCATTCTTAACCTCTAAAATGTAATTCCAAACATGGAACCATCTGAACATGTCAATAAGTAAGCTCAACTTTAAACTCTCCTAGACTTTGAGATTTTTCTCTTTCTTTTTCTTTGTGTTGGGATAACACGGGGGAGGACAGTACACTCACCAACATAGCAACAAAAGATTAGGAATACCAGATTAAAAGGTAATACTAACTTCATCTCATAACTGTCTCACTTCAGTACTATAACTCATCTATCCACACAACCTCAAATCCAATATTGAAATGTTTGAAGAGGTACAACTTTAAAAGCAAGTATGCATTTTTTGCAAGAGGATGGTTGGATTCACCGAAAGAATAATTTGTCTCACCTCTTGACTAAGAAGCGTATCATGGTTCCGACTTTAATTATATGTCGCTTATTTGACGTGCTCCGAAACACTTCGTCCCCACTTCTCTATAACAAAGGAGACAACTTAGTAAGTTGAAAGAAATTTATCCACATCTTAAAGATGTCAAATAAAACAAGTAGAAAAAAAATAAAGAGGTACATACAATTTTATATTTAAATTCATCACGAATATCTTCCTGTGTTATAATAGCCGCTGAAAATCCAAGAACAACAACATGTATTGACTCTTGTGCAACCTTCACGACTTTACCTTCTGGAAGAAACAGAGACAAGCATAACGATATTAAGATATATATAGAAAAGAAACCATGTCCTTACTTTCAAAAGCCATTTTCATCAAACTAGGAAGGTAGTATGTACAAAGAAGGAAACTTGAAGGAAAATCAATTTGACATTACATGAATCTAAGCACTTTGCAATTTCTGCTGCAAAAGGACGAAAACCCGAGAAACAACTAAATTAACACGACAATTACTTGGACAGCTGAATTTAAAGGCCATAGCAATACAGCATACCTAAAAATGTATCTGGCTTTGGAGCAAAGAGTAAAAGATTGGCCATTATTCTAACAGCAACATAAGGTTGGAGCCCAGATAAAATTCTTCCATGTTTATTTGGATAATCGACAATCTCAAAAGCCAATAATACGCCATCAAACGTGTCCACAAACCTGTTAAAAAAATCATAGAAAGATGTTCAAAACACAATCACAATGAAGGACCAGAACAATATTGATCAATCAAGACAATATGTTGCCAAATCATCTACTACAAACCCAGCCAAGAATAAAGAGAATGCATCAAACAGCTAAAACTCTATCAATTAAACAATCAAACTATACACTGGAAAAAAATTCCCACAAGATAATTAGTCATAACATTCACAATAACACTGTTCAAACCCAAAAACACAAAGAGATTGGAAAGCTTCATAACGTCACAAAAATCCCAGCTTTTTGACAAAAATCATCTACACTAAGAAATCAATCGCGTACTTTAAAAGAAAAATCAATAGAGTAATTGAAATATAAAATTACGAAATAAAAAGAAACTGAAAGAGAGATGAGCACACAAAAAAAAGAGAAAGAAGAGTACTTGAATAATAGAGAGCTAATTTCATGCTTGATTGATTCAGGAACTGCTTTAGTCTTTGAAGGGTGAAGATACACAACCAAATTAGCCTCTGAAACCTTCAAAGCTTCCATAATACCTCAAATGAAACAATTGGGGCAGAAAAACCCTAGCTATGCGTGAAGAAAGATAAAAGAGCAAGGCTACGGTAGTGGCACGGCTACGGCTGTGGCTGTGGCTGTGGCTGTGGCTGTGGCGGTGGCGCGATGCAGGGGTGCAACGGAAGTTTATGGGTTTTAGTAGGTTTTTGGGTTTGAAGGAGAGACGAGGGAGAAGGTGAGAGATTAGTTCACACAATCTAACGCTTCATATTGTTTTATGGTTTGTATCCAACGAACGATTAATATTTGTGTTGTTTTTTGTGAGTCTTTGATTGTGATGATCTTACGATTTATATTTTGCAAATTAGTTGGTTTTGGATTTTGCCTTAAGAAGACAAATTATCCTAGTAAATTAGTATTATTGTGTTGTTCTCTTTTTTTTTTTTAAGTTAAATTAATTCATTAATAAAGGAGTCATACGACATCTACAATAGAAATCAGGAATAACAAATACATAACAATTTTGAGCAAATAAAATTCAGAATTTGCAAAACTACGCTCATTGTGTAGTAGATCTAACAATTCCGCATACCCTCTTCCACATCGCTGTTTGATACAGCTTTCAACGAGGGGGTCTTCTGAAATGTTGTAGTTTTGAAATGAAATTAAATCTTATATCATTTATTGTAATTGTAGATCTGAAATCTGCTTCGACACCGCATAATTCTTCATCAATGATCCAAAATTACGATAATTCATCTAGAAACAAAGGAGTAAACTAAAATCTCTCCCAAGGAGAAGAGAATAAACCCTTTCTTTCAAGGGAGAAACGATCCTCTCTTTAAAGGAGGAAGTATTATTCAAACAAGAACGAACATAAAACAAAGCTAAATAACAATGAAAATTAAAATTAAGGTGGGGCTATCCACCGATAAAATCGATGGAAGCCCCTTTGAAATTCACTAATGGAGGCTAGGGTTTAGGAGAGAAATGGAAAACAGTATGGAAATGCTTAATTGGTGAATATCTTATCAGTTGCAACAAATGTAGAACAATGTAACTCAGTAGACTGGTTCAATGTAACAATGCTCCATTTAAGTTAATCGTCTCTAAGTTAAATTCATATGAATGGAGCATTGTTACATTGAACCAGTCTACTGAGTCACATTGTTCTACATTTGTTGCAACTGAATTAGATGATTTCGGTTCCGAAATGAATTCAACTTAAAGATGATTAACTTAAGTAGAGTATTGTTATTATCTTGAATTAGTTTATCGACTTACATTGATACACTCATTCCAATAACAACATGTTTCAATTCAAGTAAATGTTTTGAGTTTCAATTACTTTACCGACTTACGTTGATACATTCATCTGATCTAATATCAATTTCTTTCAATTTGGCTAAGATATATGAGTTTCAAATTGAATATAACTTGTTAACGATTAACTTAAATAAAGTATTAACTTATCAATTCACATAGATACCTTGATCTAATCCAATATTAACTTATTTTACGTCGATGATATGTTTTCAGTTTTCAAATGCATAGAGCTTAATGTCTAGTATAGTTATATTAATCCATTGATCTAATATAGTTATAGTAAGACATTGATCTAATCGACTTCAAAAATGTCTAACTCGTCTTTCGAAAAAGTTATGAGACGTCCTTTTTAACCAAACATGATGTGATTTGCATACAACTAAAAGTTTAAATATCGACTTATATAAAATTATCTTATTTTAAATTGTCGAATATATCAGTATAGTACACATATATCGATGTCACTTTCATACACGTTTTTTGGAAGTACAACCGGTTTTTTTCGAGACAAGTGTTGGACTACACTAATTTGCCACGTTAATTTTAACCGAACCCAGAAAAACATTTGCCCGAAACCCGACATGAAGTTCCATTTTTCCCGAACAAACACAAGAATGTGACTAACTTCTACCCGAACCGATGCGATTATTGTCGAGCTTATGTGATTTTCGTCAATAACTGAAACAAATTGAAATGAAACTGAAAATAACTGCAAGGTGTTTTAACTGCTTAGGATTCAACCGTTGGTTGGTTCAACTGTTTGGGTAAAAATTGGTTTAAATTGCAACTGAACTGAACTAAAACTGGAAAGAAAAATAACTGAATTAAACTAAACTGTAAAGTTTGTTAACTGAACTGAACTGAACTATTAATAATTTTAACTAGTTCAAACTGAACTAATATGAACTGAACTGTTTGAGTATAACCATAACTGAACTGTTGAACTGAATTGACACCTCTATGTCTAACACACTTCCTTAAATATAGTACTTCTATTTAGTTAGGCCAATTTACTAGCATGTGTTCTTTTTTGGGTGCTACTAACATGTGTTCTTTTTTGGGTTAACATAGTAACATGTGTTCTTGATGCATTAGCCTTTTCTTGAAATTTTAGCAACCATATTCCCTTGGTTATTTTTGTTCGGTGTTAAGAGAGGCACACATCACAAGGGTGGGTGATGAGAATTGATCCACGATCTTCTAGAACTGGGAGGGAAGTTTTAGCTAACTGAGCTATCTCTAACTCTCATCACTCCCTCGTTTATAATATCTACAAATTTTGCAATTGTATGATGCAATTTGGCATGAAATGATAATTTGAGATGATAATTTATTCTTAGTATTTTTAAGCACAAATTACTCGTTTTTTTCCGTATTGCTTTTAGGGAAAAACAACAACATTGAGTTAGCTTAATAGTACTATAGTAGGCTATTTAAGTCACATGATATAGTTGTTGAGAAGGAAAAAATAATAGTGGCTGGGAAAAACAAATAAGTACATCCTAATAGGGAAAGTGGAAAAAAACAAAGAAGTATAAAAATAGAATTTCATATGTTTACTTACTAATTATTTTTCTTAAATGTCTCAAAATCCAAGGAATCCATATAATTTTACGACATGAAGGATTTGTTCTCCTGAACATATTTTTGCTGAAATTAGAGTGTATTCTCTTTGCTTTAAAAATAAAAGTTTTAAGGTTAAATAGATATAATCAAGGATAAACATAAGGTGAAATCAGGTTGATTAGGCCAATTTAAAAGTTCAGTTTAGATAAGTTCTGGTAAAGTGAACGCGCCATTAATTTAATTATGTTTAAATTAAGTTTTTTTATGGCTAACTTAACATTCTTTTTGTCTGATATTAGAGATGATCAAATGGAGGGATGGGTTCATATCGGGCCGCCTAAAAAATAATAGCCCGCTTGTTGGGTCGGGCCAAATTTCTGGACGATTTTTGTGCCCAAAAAACCCGATTTTCAGCAAAAATAGCGGGTTTTCCAAGCCAAAATCGGTTTGGCCAAATTTTGAACTGAAAAATAGTCTTTAAGTTGCCTAAAACCCATCCCAAACAAAAAAGAAGTTTTGGGTTGGGCTAATCTTGATTAGCTCTAGCTAATATTTATATTTTAATAAGTTGAAAAGAACATAACTCAAATTTAATTGTAGGAAAAATATGATAATAATAACCTTGCACATATATATCAATAACTAGATTTTGAAGCCCGTGCGATGCACGATTAGTTTTTATGTGGTTGAATTATATTCATTTTATTAGCTTTATTGAGAGATATCTTATCATGATTGTATTAATTATAGTAATATAATTATATTCCTAAGTAATGATTATTGTATGAATGCAAATCTCAAGCTCTATTCCTAATTAATGATTATTGTATTAATATAATTATGTAAATAATGATACAATTCATCTAATTAAATATATTTTTCATGACTTGTAAGACTATATTGTAAATGAGTCCTATTTTGAAGCATATTTCAAGTACTCTCCAATGGTAAAAAAAATTATAATATTTTGAATTATGTAGCAAAAGTTATATTCAAATTATATAATAATAATTTACGTTATTTATTCAAAATTAAACTCTAATTTCCCCCTATCCAAAACCTCCTTTATGTATTTAAATATATGTAGAACTCTATTTTTTTAAAAGATTTAAAATAAAAATTAATGACACGACAATCCTACGTGGCACGATCTATTTCATAAGTTGTAGAACTATATTTTAAATGGATCTTATTTTGAAGCATATTTCGAGCACTCTCCAAAGGTACAAAAATTATAATATTCCGAATTACGTAGCAAAAGTTATATACAATTTACATAATATAATAATTTAGGTTGTTCATTCAAAAAACTAAACTCTAATTTTCGCTTATCTAAAACTCCTTATATGTATTTTAATCTATGTAGAACTCTATTTTTGTAAAAAAATAAAAATAAAAAGAGATGACATGACAATCCTACGTGGCGCGCTCTATGACCTCGAAATCTTGAGAAGCTCCCTATGCTCTTGAAAAGTTCTTGCTTTATGTATATACTAGTATTAAGACCCGGGCAAATACCCGGACTTTTTCGTGAAGAAGATATAGAGATTTTAAATATTTATACCCCTATTTTTGGCCATTAAAGTTATAATATGATTTTGTCATTATCTTTGACGTTGATTTCTAATTTATATGTCATGAAGAAACTCACTTAAAAATAAAACCCTAATCCATAATTCATTAGCAATGTGCAAAGTTGACCGCTGACAATCAAGTATATATAACTTTGAATATTCTAATTCTAACATGAATAGATTTTGTAGAACAACCCTAATTCTAATTGAATCTCTTATAACAACCCTAACTAATTGAATCTCTTATAACAACCCTAATTCTAATTGAATCTCTTATAACAACCCTAATTCTAATTGAATCCCTAATTCCAATTACAGTAGGTTACTTTAATACTTTAACCCTAATTCTAATTGAATCGCTAATTCCAATTGCAATAGGTTACTTTAATACGTTAGTATAGTCAATATTTCCTTTTATATGTTACTTTAATATAAATTTTTAAATATAGTGTAAATTGATCTTATTTTAAAGTACTTTTTAAACACTTTCTGGGTACAAAAATTATAATTTTACGAACTATATATTAAAAGTTATAATCAATTTACTATATTTAAGTTTTTCATTGTGAACCCAACTCTATTTATTCTTATCCTAAACTCTATTTGTATTTTAATAAATTTAGAACTCTATTTATATTAAAAAAAATATGACATGGCACTTAATGAACGCAACAAATGGCGTCCAATGAGGACGCCAAATGTCGGGACCTCGTGAGCTGACTTCCTTTCTTTAGTACTCATTGTGTTTACAAATCAAATAAAAGCACTTGTCATATAGATATGAAACAATTTGTTAAATTATGAAGGATTGGTAATATTGTTACGGTATGTTGCTAAGGTATGTTGCTATGGTATGTTGCTACGGTGCCTTCAAGCCTCAATAGACCAACATGATTAATAATATCAACCCTCTTTCTAATATGATGACCATGTCCCATCTTATCCAACATTCATGTTTGGAGGACACGAAGGATGCATCATTTGTTTCTTATCAAAGGAAAAAAAAATATGAGGAGTATCTTTATTACAAACGTTATCTTGGGGAAGAACTCAATGTGCAAAGCTGACCGCTAAAAATCTATAATATGTAGTTCACGTAATTAGCTTAAGTGGAAATAAAATATAGGGAAAAAAACTCAATGTGCAAAGCTGACCGCTGACAATATAATATACTTCCTTCGTTTTGTTTTAAATGAAACATTGGGTGAAATGACACTATTCATTGATCAATTTTGACTCCAATGTATCGCCATTATATAAAGAAAAACATAGTCAAGTTGGATCTTGTTAGATTCGTCTCGATGCATACTATCAAATTATAACTTTTTTATATTTTTTACGTGTGCACAACTAAAGATATTAACGATTAAAGAAGCGCGTTGGGTTGCGTGAAAAAGCAAACGTTTCATTTAAAACAAAACGGAGGAAGTATATAACTTTTAATATTCTAATTCTAACATGAATAGGTTTTGTAGAACAACCCTAATTCTAATTGAATCTCTTATAACAACCCTAATTCTAATTGAATCCCTAATTCCAATTGCAGTAGGTTACTTTAATACTTTAACCCTAATTCTAATTGAATCGCTAATTCCAATTGTAGTAGGTTACTTTAATACGTTAGTATAGTCAATATTTCATTTTATATGTTGCTTTAATATAAAATTTAAATATAGTATAAATGGGTCTTATTTTAAAGTACTTTTTAAACACTTTTCAATGGTACAAAAATTATAATTTTATGAACCATATATTAAAAGTTATAATCAATTTACTTTTTTTAAGATTTTCATTGTGAACCCAGTTCTATTTATTCTTATCCTAAATTCTATTTGTATTTTAATCAATTTAGAACTCTATTTATATTCAAAAAAAAAATATGACATGGCACTTAATGAGCGCGACAAATGGCGTCCAATGAGGACGCCAAATGTTGCGAAATTCTAATTGAATCGCTAATTTCAATTGCAATAGGTTACTTTAATACGTTAGTATAGTCAATATTTCCTTTTATATGTTACTTTAATATAAAATTTTAAATATATTATAAATGGATCTTATTTTAAAATACTTTTTAAACACTTTCCAATGGTACAAAAACTATATATTAAAAGTTATAATCAATTTACTATATTTAAGTTTTTCATTGTGAACCAACTATATTTATTCTTATCCTAAATTGTATTTGTATTTTAATCAATCTAGAACTCTATTTATATTAAAAAAATATGACATGGCACTTAATGAGCGCGACAAATGGCGTCCAACGAGGATGCCAAATGTCGCGACCTCGTGAGCTAGCTTTTGTACTCAGCTTTATATATATATATGTATATATATATATATATATATATATATATGTATATATATATATATATGTATGTATATGTATATATATATGTATGTATATGTATATATATATATATATGTATGTATATGTATATATATATGTATGTATATATATGTAGATACATACATATACATACATATATATATACATATACATACATATATATATACATATACATACATACATATATATATACATATACATACATATATATATACATATACATACATATATATATATATATATATATATATATGTATATAGGCAAGATCATGTGAGAATGTTATTTAAGTGAGAAATGAGAAAGAATTTGGGCCATCAGATTAAGTAGCATAGACGGGATAAGATCTCCAGCATCTACACATGTTTTCCTTCCACATTGAATCAACCTCGGTGCCAGGTGCTTGATTTTAGATCATCACGACACCTCATATCTGACTCCTCTCTTCAAACTTGAAACTTTATTGAATCTCTCTCCTTTGCTAATTAAACACCAAACACTGGAAACACAACAAAGAATTTTATTGCCTTCTTCCGCTTCTCTTCTCAGTTCTCACATATCTGTTCAGAGTTATAGTAAGTACTGAATAGAGTTGCACCAATATTTGTCTAGAGTTATAAGAAGTATTCATTAGAGTTACACCAATATTTGTTTAGAGTTACAAGAAATACTTATTAGAGTTACACCAATATATGTTTAGAGTAAGTAATCATTAGAGTTATGCCAATATTTGTTTAAAGTCACATGAAGTATTCATTATAATTACACCGATATTTATGTAGATTCATAGCAATTACGTACAAAATGGAGTTATAGCTAAATTCATTAAAAACCAACAAATTGTTTTAAAGACAACAATTAAAATTGCAACATACATAAGTGCAAAATTGAAGCAAAATCTGAAAATGAAAACAAATTGAACCAATAACCTGAAGCAAAATGCACCCCAATTGAATTTATGTGGAACAAAAATGGCGTATATTGACCTCCTAGAGAGAGAAAAAAAATACAATTAATTTGAGAAAGTGATCGAACATCCTGAGAGATGTAATGGCCGAATGCTTCAACTTGAAGATAATCGTCGGCCGGGAAGATGGTGAAAGGAGGGAAGAGAGAGAAAATGGAGTACACTTGATCTTGTTTCAGGACCTTCCAGAGAGATAAGATGAGAGAGAAAAAGATAATGTTAGGCCCAAGTTGGATGCGCGATATATGTTTTTGAAATTTTTTGTTTAATTGTTACCCTTTAATCTGGGCTGTTAAACGAGTAAATTTAAGGGGTGACATTTGTTCTCACTTCTCATATAAAACACCCTTCTCACCTGAACTCAATTCTATATATATATATATACATGTGTATACATATATATATATATATATATATATATATATATATATATATATATATATACATATATATATATATATATATATATATACATATATATATATATATATATATATACATATATATATATATATATATATTAAGATTAAGATTAAGATTGAGATTACAAGAAATTATGAGATATTGATAATATGTTGCATAACTATGTCTATATACAAATGATTTTACCAAATTGATCATGTGATTATGAGTTTTAATTCTTCGCTGTTGTCAAAAAAAAAACTAGAGGAATCTTGTTCATAGTTTTTTTTTTTGACATCGAGAAAACTTGCATTATTAAGACAACGAAGTACAACCTATTGCTAATACAATCAAATCATAAAACAAAGTAAAACCTAAAGGAGCTTTATTAGCTCTTACATGCCCTAAAAAACAAAACCAAGTAAAATCGATAGAGAGTCGCATATTAAGGAGGACGTCGCTGATCAATGATTGTGCTGGTGGAGTAAAAAACCTGATAACTGATGAAAGTGGTAGGAGAAGCGAATGTCGTTCACGATTCGGACAACAAACAACCAATGGTGAGCTTCGCATCTCGCCGCATGAGCAATCCCAACGAGCTCCTATTGCTTGGGATTCTTGGCTCATGATCTGTTGAAAAGTCGCGTTCCTAAGTGACTCATGACTCTCTCTCGAGAGTATTTGAGGTTTCTTCTTTAGGTAGGAGAACCTGAGCGTTCTGAAATCCACCATATGTAACTGGGGTGCCGCCTGCAGATTTGAATTTTTCAAGGCAAGGACCATTAAAATCATTGCCAAGCTAAAAAGAGAGCTAAACATTTTGAGCTCTCAAAAACACCTCCGGCTGTTGAAACCGGAAAACACCTCCGGCTGTTGAAACTGGAAAACACATGTTCGAACCATAGATACCGGTCATCGCCTCGACCACGCCCACATTTCTCATCCTCTTGATACACTTGTTCCGTCATCAAAGAGTCCAAAAGAAATACATATTCGACTACTTCAAAATTAAACCACCATCTCTTATGTAACTGGCAAACATTTTTTAATTGCCATAACCAACTACGAACATCAGCCTTAGCAACTAGAAACAACTTATTACGTCCATTATTTGACGACTTACCACACAGACTAAGAAAAAACCCAACACAGTTATAGTTAACATAGCCGAAGAGGGGAATCCAACAACTAGGGGGAGGGGAAAGGGAAGCCCAACAACTAGGGGGTTAAGGAAAGGGAAGCCCGAAAACCAAACTTGACCAACTACGGGGGATGGGGACTCAACTGAATAACGCAAACAGGGGAGGGGAGAGGGAAGCCCAACTAGCGAAAATCAGGGAGGGGGAGGGGAAGCCCGACGCACAACCAGGGGTGGGGGAGGGAAGGCCCAACACAACAGACCTAAAACACACCAGGGGAGGGGGAGACTCGAACGCGAAACAGGGGAGGGGGAGACTCGACGCGAAACAGGGGATGGGGAGGGGAAGACACTCGCTACAACTAACAACGAAAAGCAAAAGTGAAGAAGCGAATAGGGATACCTTGCCGGCGGTGGCGCTCGTGTTTAGGCGACAGCAAAGCGCACGGCCGGGGTAGGGAAGCAAGCAGTGAAACACACTGCTGAAACCCACAAGAATGCTCCACAAGAAACATGATGCAAAAAGCAGGACAAGGGAAAAGGGGGAAGGGGCTCGACGGCCACCGTGACAAGGCGGCGCAGGTGGTCGTCGAGCCCCTTGGGTTGAAGATTTCGCCTAGGGTTTCGTTGGTATATGAGGTGTGAGAGAAAAAGCGGCTAGGTTTTGAAATCCTTGTTCATAGTTGAAAGTGGGCAAAAACCACGCTTGGGTGCTCGTAGCTTAAAGTTTATGACTATATATTTAAGGTAAAAGAAATAGGTGCCTTCTGTCTCTAAAAGATGAGACACTTATCAGCTACAAAGGTTTTGATTCATGAGTGGATTCCAATCCCGCAATGATTGGTATATAGTGCAACTTCAATGCTCAAACATATCATATATATTGGTCATCTTAAATATAAAATTATTGAATGTGTATGGTTTGTAAATTATGTGTTGTTTTTATGAATAGCCATGATTAATAAAAATGGAAAATCACGCATTAGTAAGAGCCCGATCACTAGAGTAGAAAAGGAGACGACATACGAGTTTCAGACGTTCGCACCGCTTAACCTAAACATTGAATCCTATCTCATGTTACGAAATATTAGTTTTCTAAAAAAAAGTCATATATATGAAGTCATCAGCCTTTTAAAAGATTTTTCTTAAGGTGGATTTTAAAATAATTTATTAAATAAATATGCCCCTGTTCAGATATTAATAGGGTAGCGACTTCAAGTTTTTTATTAAATCATGATCTAATAGAAGATTTATGTGGATTTTAGGCCGTCAATTAAGACAGTAAACAATTGGGTATCACGATGTGCATAACCCATGTTATTTGTATGACACATTTATTAACAATATCATCTAGCATTGTAGTAATGAAATTGATGCGGCTCATGAGAGCGCATCCAGTTTAATTTTTTTATAAAAATATTGAATTTCAACTCTCTTCATGTCGTCGTGAGATAGGGTTTATTGGTTCTCTTTGTGCCATGAGACAGGGGTTTAATGTGATGTGAGCGTGGTTTTGCTCTGAAAAACCAGTACCTAATGTGAGCTCGATTTGCTCAAGAAAAGCCAATACCTGATGTGCGCATGATTTTGCTCAAGAAAAAGATAAACATTACGGGTTCAAAAAGAATGGTGAGCCTGTTTTGTTAAAATATTTGGTGAGTTAGAAAAGAATGATGTTCTCATCAAAAAAGGAAAAAATAAATGGGCGGGTTCGAAAAGGATGACGTTCCCGTTCAATTGATATATGTGACAAGACATTCGAAAAGAATGGTGTTTACTCATATAAGATATTTAACAGGTTCAACAAGAATCATGTTCCTGTTAGCGTTATATTTGATGGGTCCGAAAAGACTGGCGTTCACATCAATAAATCTGTTTGATCTTGATTTTAATGTTTTTTCATTTCTCCAATCATAACGTTCGTGTTACTGTCGTTGCCATTGCAGGAGCGTGATATTTCGTGTTATTGTCGTTGCGAATTTGATGGCGTTTCCTCGTATAAGATAGATTTTTATCTTAGAAAATATTATTTTATGATTAATTTCCAATAGGTGTTAGGATAAAATTGGGAGAGCATCGTATTGAGTTTAGGAATGTTTTCTTATATATTTTAGTTAGAGTTTACTGAATGTATATATAATAGATGCAAAATTGATACTATTTAGAGGAGAAATCCCGCCGTCCCGCACAATCGTTCGTCTTGCAAGAGATGACCTAACTCTAACCTTAAAATTAGGCATAGCCTAATAGGCCCAATTATTGCCTCTCTACCCAATACCAAAACCCACATGTCAGTTTTCTCTTCTCCTTCCAACCTCCCAAATTAAACAAAGCCCAAACCCAAAAATTAAACCCACACTATTTTCAAAAATTACACATTGAATGAAAGCGGTTGACACTTTCTCTCTCTTCTCCTCTCTCACTTTCTCTCGAAGAACAACGAGCTGAAATTCAACCAATTTCAGCCGGAAAGATTCAAAAAACAATTAACAACGATCGAGATTAACACCAAGAATCAAGTACCTCAAGTTAGGGTTTGCGGAAATTCAGATTCGAAGCTCAATTTGTTGAATTTGTGGTTTGGGAAAAGGTAAATCACTTCTATTTATTTGTTGAATTTGTCATTTGCTCATAAACGACCTTTATTCATTAATTTCTTCCCTACAATTGCATATTGATTTGGACTCCTCAAATTGCAAATAGATTTGAAGCTCTATTTCAAACAAAAATAACAAAATACGGGAAGATATAAAAACAAAAACGACCTCTAATGAAGGTATTTTGAACACATCTACTAGTTGGCTTAAACAAACATCTAATTTTGAACACATTAGCTTATAGTTACAAAACATCTAATCAATCACCCATTTTGAGTTGATGTGTTTGACCCGATCTATTTTTGACTCGACTTTTCTTGGATCCTACATGTTTTCAATATAACCTTTTTATGTTCAAATTGAATTCGAATTCAGGCATTGATTTGGTATCTAGAATATCTTGTAATAAATTCAGGTTTTCAATAAGTAACTCCAATTATTGTGTCTCATTTTAATAAACCTCTTGATTTATTTGTTTATATTTGCTTAACCAATTTTGTAATTTTTCTAAGTGAGACTCTTATATTTACATGAACCAATCTATTATATTTATATGTTTACATCTACATCAATTAATTTCAATAAGTTTTTAAATGATAATTCAGACTCAAATTTTAAATGGTGATTATTGATATTATATCACTCTATACCCCTCATGCTCTTCTTGTTTAGAGTCAACTTTCCTTCTCAGGATTGCCAGCTTGAAACAATCAAGGTGCGCAATTGGTTGGGGAATTAGATATATTGACATCTTTCAATTTTTCAAACAAAGTGCACTCCATTCATCATAAACTAGCACGCATCTTGAAGATATTGGTGGTTTATCAAGTCCACCCCTTCAACCACGACAGTGGAGGGTAGAACTCAAAAATGCTGGGCAATGGCGGTGATTAAACCGGCAGCAACAGTAGACTCACCCCCTTGAGTCCTTGGCGTACCTACTCGTTGGAGGTGAAAGGGAAATCCACAAAGGAAGGTTAAGAGAAAAGCCTCATATGTAACCATTTGTGATGCTTAACAGCCACATTTTGATCGATTCCAATTGCAAAATTGCCCCCAACAAGATGGGTGGATGATTTCATCATTAGAGCTTGGGGGATTAAGGGTGATTTGAGAAGCATGGCGGAAGCTTTTGGGTTCAAACTTCAAACAACCTTTTGAATATGCAAAAGCACTTTCACATGTTTGACCTTAGTGTTTTTGAGCTCACTAAAAGTAGTGGAGGAAAGTAACAGTAGCAACGCCAACTGTTAACCCAACTCTTCTTTGTTAATGACCAAATTTGTTTGAGGTAACCTTTTATTGAGATAAAATCCCTCTACTATTATCTATGCGGAGAAATGGACAAAGATAAAATCCCTCTACTGTTTGAGGTAACACTGAACGTTTTATAATAATTATATACTGGGCATTTCTCACCAAGCACTAAGTTGAATCTAAAATCCATAAAACTCACTACATCATTTATCAATAACATTTTAAGATATCCCTCGAAAACAAAATAAAAATAGAACATTTGAAGATACCCTAACACAACAAGAAAACACAAACATAAAAAACGAAGAAAGTAGTTTTTAACGACAAATCAATACAAATCAAAACACAAACATGGCGGTCTAACAGCATACATTGATTCGTATTGGCAGTTAGATCACGAGTGAAGTCTCATAGCTGCCATGGATTCTGGAATGACATATCTTGCCGTTGGACTAACTTGTTTCACATTATCCACACCTGAAAAATAAAAAATATAATAAAGCGCTTCACTTAAACCCCATACACTAGATAGCAAAACATGTTTTCACAAAATATATAGAGTGAAGAGTATTACCCGACAACTTCTTCGCTTGCTCATCTGTAAGAGTTGCAAAGAAGCAATATGTGAAGTATGAACTAATCTGGGATTCAGAACTACCAAAGATAAACCCAGCAAACATCATATAACCTAACAAGCACGTAGACAAAAGAAAGAAACAATATGAAATAGAAGATTGTTTGGGTATACTATATAAAATCAATAGGTAAAGCGGACACTAGGAGCACAATGGTGTCATCTCCTCGCACAATGGTGTCCCAGTACAAACCTCACCGATATACAAGTTTGTAGGAACCCATCTTAGAAGTCAAATGGACAAAATCTAATGCTCCTAATCATCTCAAAACCATCAAAGACATTAAGTTGTATGTACTTCTTGCTATATGATATTTAAAAACCTTAACCGTATTTGAAAATAACCTTTCACAATTTGCACGTGGATTCCTACGAGTTTGCAACGAGAAGGGAGCACCTAACTCCTGTGTTTATGGGGTTTGTAATAAAATGACAGAGCATTGGTAATACCAGCCAGCTTGTTCCATCAAACTTGAGAAAAATGACTTCAGAGTCTGATCAGACGAGGCATGTTCTCTGCAAACCTTGAATCCCACACAGATAGAGTACTGTAGTTTTACAATAAAAAAAAATCTTGAGCTTGTAATTCACCACAAAGCACAAGTGGATAACTATTGCAATTTCATATACAAACTTGAAGGTAAACTGAATAACAACTAACAAGTTTTCAAAGAAACAAAATGGGGGTACACCATAGTACCCCCCTAGATCCGCCAGGACGGCCATTGAGCACAAGAAGGATGGACATTTCAAAGAGATAAAGAAGAACAAGGAGTTGATGTAAGAGACATGATACCTTTCTGTAATTTCCAGGATCTACTGCATTAGTTACTGTACAGATGTAAATTGAACACAACAAAGTAAAGATAAGATTAGCTGCACAAGGGTAAAGTCTGTTTAGTTAGTTGCAATTTCAATGAACTTGGCTTTGATTTGAGTTTGTGGAATTTTTTTCAGAAAATAAGGTAAGTTAAGGCGAACTAAACAGACCCTAATACAAACAATAGTGCAAATGAGGATACGTGAGACTTGCCGTTTTGGGATTTGCAGATGTCCTCAGCTGCACTAAACTTAATCTTCTTGGCAGCTGAACCAAAAATAAATCCGATAAAAAGAAATAAGTCGGGCAATCCATGGAAATACATTGAGCAACTGAGCATTGCAACCAACTAAGATCATTGAATTTTCAACTTCCAATAAGGCAATTATGATCTTCAATTCAAGAAAAAAAGAAAAACAAATTGTATGACTTAGGGTGTAAGTAAATTCCAAATACGATTAGTGTCTTTATCGTCAATCTTACAACCGGAAGCCAATGTTGGTGTCATCCAAGAAACCTAATTTAAACAAGTCAAAGAAAGATTATGGGGGGTGCAATGAAAAATATATAGACAAATAAACGATGGAATTGGCTAAAATCAGTAAATCCAAATTAACATATCCTCAATTCAATTTCAGCAATAGAGTGGTTAGAGTTTCAATATTACCAGTGAAATCTCAAAGGCGAAGGTCGAAGATGATGCCGAAATCTCAATCTTAAAGGCCAAGGTTTCAGAGAACAATGAGAGAGAACCGTGGCGTTGGAAAGAGAAAGGGTTAGGCATCCCAATTCCTCAATCCTGAGTATATACAGAGGATTCAAGATTTGGTTGTACGATGTCATACGTTAAGCAAGTTATCGAAACTAGGGCTATGTAAAAACCAGGGTCGGACTGGAATTTGGACCGGTCCGGTCCTCGGTCCAGAGAAACTTATATGTTAAATTTCTGTTTTTTTAGTAAAAAAAATTTATATGTTAAAAAGGTTTTTAAAAAGGTAAAAAGTTAAAAACCTATTATTTATTACTTTAGGAATATTGTTATTAAAATGATTACATTTTAATGTACCTAATTTACAAATATGTTTAAATCAAATTTAAAAGATTTTTTTTTATAAAAAAAATATAGATTCCGGTCCAACAGGTCCAAAATCGGACCGGACTGGAAAAAATTTGGTCCCAGTCCAAAATTTTCCCAGATTCCGGTCCACCGGTCTAGCCAGTTACGGTCCGGTCCGGTCCTGGACCGGTGAACATCCCTAATCGAAACAGAGGCAGATCCAATAAGGGCCCAGGATCCCCCAAAAATAAAATAAAATTGCGGTTTTTTTTTACCAAATACCCCCGACAAATCACGAAATTCACCATATACCCTCAATGTTTCATATATTCACCATATACCACTGAGTTTCCGAAAATGTTCACCAAATACCCTTTTTCTAACGGACGTTAACTTACCGTTAGCTTTATTTACCATTTTTGCCATTATTAACCCCTAACCCTAAAATCTAAACCCTAATCCCTAACCCTAATCTAAACCCTAACCCCTAAAATCTAATCTAAACCCTAACCCAGTTCCCCCACCCCTTCCCCACCATCGCACCCCCCCTCGATTTCGGAACAACCCCATCCCCATCCCCCCACTCCTGCGCCCGCCACAGCATCACCCCCCTTCCATTTTCGAGATCTCCTGGTGAATTTGCGAACCCAGAACAAGCCGAGTAACCCGAACAAGCTGCTCGCGATGGGGGGTTGGGGGAGGGTGGGGGTTCTGGGATCACGACGAGGGGTGGGAGGAGGGGTGGGGTTATGGGCTCGCGACGGGGAGTAGGGAAGGGGGTGGGGTTACGGGCTCGCGACGGGGGTGGGGGGGGGGGGCCGGGCTCGCGACGGGGGGGGGGTCAGGGCTAGCGACGGGGGATGCGGGGGTGGTGGGAGGGGGGGGGGGGAGTTAGGGTTAGGTTTAGAAGTTAGGTTAGGATTAGTTAGGTTTTAGGGATTAATTAGGTTAATTAGTGTTTAATTAGGTTAATTAGGGTTTATTTAGGGGTTAAGACTAATGACGGTTAACGCCGTTAGTCATTAAGGGTATCTGAGTGTATTAGTTTGAAACTTAGGGGTACCTGGTGAATTTTGAAAACATGGGGGTACCAGGGTGAATTTTTGAAAACTCGGGGGTATCGGGGAAAAAACCGAAATCAAAACCCTAACACACCCCCTCCCCTCCACCGGCCCCTCACCCCCTCCCCCCCCTCCACCGCCGCAGCCCCCCACCCCTCCCCCGCCGGCCCAGCCCCTCCCCTCCGCCGCAGCCCCACCCCCCTCCCCACGCCCGGCCCCACGCACAAGCAACGGCGGCGCGCGGCACCACGAACGGAAGAGAGGAGCTCCCGTCCCCCCTTCGAATTACTCCCTCCCATGCTCCGCGTCTCTCTCTCTCGTCCTCGCGCACCTCTATCTTTTTCTCTACACTGCGCCTGCGGAATTTCGAACCTCAACATTCAAATCTCTCGCCCGAGTTGCGGAAATTCGAGGAGGGGGTAATTCGAAGGAAGGGCCGCTAAAATTCGTCAATTAACTTCAAGTGGGGACTCGAATTCAGGCGAAAACTCGTGCTTCGTGTGTGCTTGTGGTGGCCGGAAGTAAACCGAATGTTGGGTGAGTTGGGGGGGCAGGGGGGGGGGGGAGGGGGGCCGGGCATGGGGGAGAGGTGCGGTCGTTGCGGCGGTGGAGGGGAGGGGGGAGGGGTGGGGGCGATGGGGAGGGGGAGGGGGAGGGGTAAGGTTAGGGTTAGGGATTAGGGATTAGGGTTTAGATTTTAGGGTTAGGTTTAGATTATATTTTAGGGATTAGGGTTTAGATTTTAAGGTTAGGGGATAATGTAACACCCCGTATTTTTTATACCTATTTAGTAAGTATTTATATTATTTTAGTTTATAAAAAAATAATTTAAAATACTCTTTTATTAAATATATTTTATTTCCCTTATGTTGACTTTACCTAAAAAGGGGTCAAAAACTAATTCCTAAATTTCCTAGGTTTAAGTAGCCAACTACCTATTACGTTGATATTATAAAGAGAGAGAAAAAAAAGAAAAAGAAAGGGAAGTAAAAGAAAAGGAGGAATATTTTTGTTACCTAATCTTATTTGCCAAACATCAAAACCCACGACACCCTTTTTCCTTTGTACTCCATCTTCCTTTTTTTTTTCTTCAATCTTCACCTCCTTTTTTTTTTTTTTTTTTAAAGGTAAGATGAAGTCCCTTGCAAGGAAGGGGGGAAATTGGGGATCCCTCCTTGCAAGGGGTGAGACTCGATCCTAGGATCTCTGGGATCGGAGGTGAAGCCAACACCACTAGGCTATCACCTGCTGCTCAATCTTCACCTCCTTGTAACAAGTAACATTACAACTACAAAATTTCCATCAACCATCATCATACTCCAACCATCATTCGTCCATCTTCAACATATCTTGGTTTTGTGGGTATTTCAAAGAGGATAAATTGTTCTTGAACTTGTGGTTTTCGGGTAAATTAAATCGGATCGAAGTTGAGATGTTCGGGTTATTTTTACAGTGTAATTTCGCTCTCATTACTTCCCCTAATCAAGTAAGATTCCTTGTCATGTTTTAATTTTAGTTTTGGCTTAATTTCGAATTGGGATTTTGTTAGTTTAGGGTTCTTGAGATAAATTGAATTGGGGATTTTGATTATGAGTGTTGGGTGTAGCTTGATTGAAAGGAATTTTTGCTTATTAATAACTCGTAGGAATTACAGGTCCGATTCGTAATTTGTGTTTTTCGTCAGTTTATGGGCGTTTTAAGCCAAAATACTATTTCACAAAAGTTGTTCGTATCGAAATTTTATCCAAGATAGGCTCAAGAAACGTTTCATTTGGACTTCATAGGAGAAAGTTATCCCTATTTTAAGTTTCTGCTGAAATTAAATATAATGCATGTTATTTTCATGTAGTTAGTAGTATTTACAGTTGACTTTTGTTGACCAGTTTGACTTTTGTTGACTTTATTGTATTCTTTTTGGATTAAATTTAAGGAAAATTTGTCAGAAACCACCTTTTAAAATCACTTTTTTGTGAGAAACCACCTTTTAAAATTTTTTGGTTAAATAGCCACCTTTTTTACTTTTTTTTTTGTTGAAAGCCACCTGTTGACGGAAGTTGGGGTTTGACTAACGTTTTCCGGCATTGACCATCACGTGCATGGCACGTGATGTTATAACACCCTCCTTCCTTCCTTTTTTTTCCCGATTTTCCCTCCAAACCCATTATCTTCCTTCATCTCTCTCTCTTTCTTCAACTTCCGTCCCTCTCTTTCTATTTTTTTCCATTTTTATGGATTTTCCATACAAGTTTATTGGTTTAGTTGAAGCTACCAAAATGCTAAAATTTTCAGTTTTTTCATGGATGATTTTGGAAATATTAAGCAGTTTCTTCTTCTGTTTTATGTTGTTCTGCAACTCATTATGAAAATTTAGGATCCATTTTTTGATTTCATAATGATCTGTTTAGAAATGAAGAGTTTGAAAACAAAATGAAAAGAAAAAGAGGGTGGAGAGATTTTAAGTGATGTTCATATAAAGTTTCATGATTTATTAGAGTTACAAAAGTAGATCTTGCAATTCCACTGGATCAAAACCAGATCTTACAATATGTTTATCTTATCAGATTTTTACAATTAAACAAGTACATTTTTTCTTTTTACAGGTACTAGACAATGAGCCCTGATAATTTAGCTTCAACTTGCGTTAGAAAATCAACTACAAACAATTTCAAATCAAGTAAAGAAGATCAAAATGGTGCAGAAAACAGCAGAATAACACCCAATAACGAAAACACTACCCAAGCAACAACTACTACTATTGTTGCTGTTACCAATTTCGACGCAAATGGCGTAATGAAAAAATCCCCTCCAAAAACTCACCAAGATAATATCTACCACCACCACAACAACCAACAGCAGTAGGCCTCAAGTTCTTCAGCGATCAATCAAACTAATGAAAGTAGCCCGAGTCGAAACAGCTCGTGCCTCGGTGGGGGCAGCAGTGGTGGATGTGTTCGTGGCGGCGGTAATGATTTGTTGTTACAATGGGGTCCGGCGAAGAGATTGAGTTGCTTAAGAACTGAGGGTCGGTCCATGGTTAGCGTTGTTCTAGACAAACATCAAATCAATCATGTAATGCCGCCACCGCATCCGCCTCCGTCTCTTCCTTCAACTTCTAGTAATGGTAGTAGAAGTGGAAGTTCAAATATACTATTTTGCAGAGTACTCTCCAGCTTAGGGTGCAAAACTCATCCTTTCATTAGTTATGACGGAAATTGAAGGAAGGGTGAGAGAGAAAGAGAGAGACGGAAGTTGAAGGAAGAGAGAGAGAGATGAAGGAAGATAATGGGTTTGGGGGGAAAATCGGGAAAAAAAGGAAGAAAGGAGGGTGTTATGACATCACGTGCCATGCACGTGATGGTCAACGCCGGAAAACGTTAGTCAAACCCCAACTTCCGTCAACAGGTGGCTTTCAACAAAAAAAAAGTAAAAAAGGTGGCTATTTAACCAAAAAAATTTAAAAGGTGGTTTCTCACAAAAAAGTGATTTTAAAAGGTGGTTTCTGACAAAATTTCCTAAATTTAAAGTGAGTTGTTTGTAGAGGTAGTCAAGGCTCATTAACTAGGTTATGTCGTTTATGTGTAAATTATGTGAAGTATAGTCAAGTGATCTATACTATATTATATTATATTGTAGATTGCGGGTTCGTAGAATAACCTTTTTGACTTGTGATTGAGATTGGTTGACCGTGGTTTGCTAATTAGGTAAGATTTCATACTAAGCTTGTACGGATTATATCAGAAAGTATTTCATATTGATTTGTGATTTATATTGAGTTTGGAATCGTTTTTACGATGCTATTATGGAGCTTTTAATTGTTTTGACGATATTTATATCAAAATAATTTATGAGATTATTAAAAGGAGGAAGTTCCTCGTGAGACAAGTTTGAGATTATTAAAAGGAAGAAGTTCCTCGTGAGACAAGTTGAGATTATGAAAAGGAGGAAGTTCCTCATTGTTACCAAGTTTTAATTAAATTGTGGGGTTGCCGGTAAGCGGTATTCCTCGAGTATGGAAGTATGTTGAGTTAACAGTGTCTCAACAATTTATTTTAGTAGTTGGGAGTATATTGATCAATACTCTTGCCATTCGTCT
Organism: Beta corolliflora; assembly: GCA_947648045.1. Lineage (NCBI taxonomy): Eukaryota > Viridiplantae > Streptophyta > Magnoliopsida > Caryophyllales > Amaranthaceae > Beta > Beta corolliflora. The sequence goes on along the minus strand of CANSZD010000418.1, from coordinate 557,272 downwards.
TCCTTCTTGATACGTTATCAAGTTAGGGGTATGCATACTAGGGACTTTGGTGTTTACCTTATCTAGTGAGCCTAGCTAGCTCATTGGATTTTTATTACTTCCTACTCATAGATTTCAAAGAAGTTATATTTGAAAGTTTTACATAATGGTTTAGAAAGAAAGTAAAGTGGATTTGAATCATTGAAGGTTGTCTATTATATTCAAGTTGAATGTTGTACAAGTAAAAATGATTTTGTGGAATATTATGTATGTATTCCACCTGCACATTGGATAGCTCAAAGTTGTTATTGGTATGAAATCTTGCTCAGCCTTTTGGCTGATATTACATGTCTTCAATGTGCAGGGTTTGATGGTGACTGGTTTATATTGGGGTGAGAGCGTAGACTTCACCTAGATGTAGATTTATTATAGTTGAGACTTCCGCTGCAATAGTTTAGATTTATGGTTTGTTATAGGAGTGTATTAATTAATCACATTTTTTTCTAGTTGTAATAGTTAATAATGAATTTATGTATTAGTAGTAGTACCTTTCACCTTGCTGTTATTAAATGTTTAATAATCGCGGCATAACAACTCTTGAATTGTCCATGTTTTGTACACTCTGATATGTTTTCTAAAGAAAATGGAAATCCAGGGTTGTTACAGTTGGTATCAGAGCCAACGACTCGAGTTTATGGCTAGAGCTTAGAGTTGAGCTTAGAGTGGTCTAGAGGATTAGCCACCATTTTAGTGCCAAGGTGTAGGGTCTTAGGTTAGCCCTAGAGGTTATCCGTGAGTTGTGACCATCAGTTTAGAACCTATCGGAATCTCCAAATTCCTTTGTTTATTTTGAAACTATGTTTTTAGGAGAAAGTACCTCTCCCTAAGTGGATTGTTCATCACCATCAAGACCACCAGCGGCCGGGGTGCGTGTTAATGATGAAGAATAATGTACGAAAGTTTTAATCATTGTTTTGATTGGAAGTTGGATCCATCCCTACTTGAGGTAGATTTTTGTGACCTCGTAGGTTGTGCCTAGAGTTGTAACCTTGAGGTTGTGACCTTAAGTAAGACTAAATAAATGAAAGTATTTAAAAAAAAAATAACAAAAAATTTGAAAAGCCGAGGTAAGATTGAGATATGGGAAGTAAGGGATTACATGTGGTTGTTGTGTTCTTGTGTATGGTAGTTGTTGTGGATCCCTCTTATGTGGATGTTTGACTCGATAAAGTCAATGAGTTTGGTAAGTGTGGAACTAGTTGAGTTCCATGTTTGACTCAAGTTAATTTGTGCTTGCTTCCATGTTTAGAATGATTGGCTAGTAAAGGTAAACCATTTCGAGTATATCTGTGTTGGGTTGTGATTTTAAGTTGGTGCATAGCCGAGAGTGTGCTGTAAGTTCAAGTTTGGGTCGCATAATGCAAAATTTAGTTCCATTTATTTACGGGAACTTTGGGGTGACATTATGTCTTGATGTTAATTTCTATCGTCACCTATTTCATTTAAGTAGCTAGCTCGTCGGTTTTTATGTTCGCATTAGGACGAACAATTATTATGGATAAGGGTGAGCCTTATTCCATTCAAAGTGGCACTTCCTTTTATTATTTGTCCTTGTGTGTATTGTGGTGTTAGACCCACCCACCTCCCGTACTTTGTCCATCTTTTGGCCTTGAGAATGTTTAGTGATTAACTACTTGATTCTTGAATTGCAAACTGATTGATTTGCGTGATGGCATGCACGAATTGTAGTTGGCGTGAATTAATTGAAAACCTTACATAGAATGGTTTGGTTATGTCTTGGATATGCTAGTCTTGTTGACTAAGTGCTATGAATTGACTTGTTAGTGTATGATTGTGTGTTGAGGCTATAACAAAAGTTGAAACTGGAGTTATTAGCTCTCTTGGTCATGCATGTAGACTTTATTTACGTGAGTTTAAAGTCGTCTAGCGAGTCATGAGATGACTATCTACTGTAAGTTGTCGTGTTCTGTTGACTTTCATGGAGTATTTGTTGTGATGTGTATAGCTAAAGGAAAAAAGAATTAGTCCAAGTGGGTCGGTTTCTCGTAGCATACTCGTGACTAGTCAAAGTCAGATCATAACGTGTTAAGGGTCAACCGTTTGACCCTGGTAAAGTATTACTGTTTATTTATCGGTGTCAAGGACTCGGTTTGAGACCATTATAGAACAACCAGTAACTGTCACGCATGTATCTAGTAAGGACATGGAGTGGTGACATATGCAAGGCATAATGTCAACTCGAGTCATGTCGATGGTGGGACGCGTAGTTCCCCATTATGTGATTTGTTTAGTAGTGATCAAGGTCTAATAACACTAAACTGGTTAGTGACTGGTTTATCGAAGATAGTCTCTTCTCATTGAGTTTAATGTTAGGAGTATAAGTTGAAGTAATCTAAGTCTTTGGTTTAAAGTCATTGCAAAGTTCTTGATTGGTAGTCACTAATCTTAAATCAAGCTACAAGTTTCTGTTTCTTGCAATTGTCTAATGAAATGACTGTAGTTGTGGAGTTATAGTTGTACCATGGTAATTGGTTGAGAACCTCGAAATAGCTTGGTTATAACTTATAACAAGCTCTCCTTTGTGTCGCCCTGTGGCGTTAGACGACCACTTGAAGTTGAACAAATCGTCGTTAATGACCTAGAGGCCATTAGGAATGGTTTAACGTGCACAAAGTCAATTTACTTAAGTCTTGTCCGAAGAATGAGACTAAGTTATTATAGTGGTTAAAGTGTGTAATTGATTAATTTGATTTAAGTTTTATGTGAGTAAGGGTTAAGTGTATCATGTGGCAAGTCTATGACTAGTTATTTGAGTCGAAACTAATGAATTTAATAGAAACTAAGGAAGTATAGTGGACCATATCTATTTCATGAACCTTGAGAAGTGAGTTTAGGTTAATTCTTGATTGCTATGTTTGGAGTGTTGAGTATCGGTAGGCAAGGGTAATACCACCATTATTTTTGATGGAGTCGTTAGTTTATGTGATTCACGTATCCATGCACGACTTGAAATTTTATTTCGTGAAACTATAGTGTGTGAACAGTTTATGATGTGTTATGAATGTGTTCTAAAAAGGAGTTTTGTATAAAGCAAGCTTTAATTTCATGTAAATAGAGCATATCATTTTCTGTAGTACCTTAGTAGCTCGATTTGGCCCTGTTTGGTCACCGAGCAAGTTACCCTACCAAAGGCTATGAGAAATTATTCAATTTGTTTGTGTAGTGTGTGACAGTGATTTAAACACGTTTCAATTAAGGTTGTGGATTCGTTCTCGAAACGATCTAGAAATGGTTTTTCTACAACGATTTGAGTGAATTTTGGAAAAGTTAAGAACACGTTTTTGAAAAAGCTTTGAAAGGTGGCAAGTCTCCCACGGATTGTGAGCCTTGAAGGTATCTCAATGGAGCTTTCTACAGCTCTACAATGTGTTTTGAGTATTACCAAGTAATAGGAGACTTGGTGTTTAGTAAAGAATATTTGAAATCGTGTTATGTGCTTTAAACTTGTCTGAGTTTCGACCCAAGTAAAGTGAATAGTTGGATGGCCGGCCCCATGGTGGAGGTTTCAAGCCTCCACTCCCCCATTGTCAGGACTATGAGTCAAACCAATGCCGGAGATTCTAAACTCCACATTTGTTGTCAGGGTTATGTTCGACCCCATTGTTAGAGGTTTCAAGCCTCAACACCCTAGTATCGGAAATATATGCCTTATTATTTGGATTGATTGGATCCCCGTCAAGAAATTGTTTAAAAGCGATAGAGCTTAGCATGTTGTTACTTCGTGTCTAAAAGACTGTTGTGACAGTAAGAATGATTGAGCAAAGTTTTTGCAAACCAAGAGTTTTATAGAAGGGTCATTTATTATTGGATTTCAATAAAGAATCGTTTTGAAAGAAAGTAAATTGGTTGTGTTCATATTCGCGCGTAAAGTTATTTAAGTACTCTTTGGATGTAAATGCTTAGTGTGCTTTGATGTGATTGTCGTGGTGTCATTGATTACGTGAGAGTCATAAACTCCAACACACGTGCTATGAATGTTTATGGGTTAGGACTCAGTCAAATGTTGATGCGACCGTCAAAGTATTTTGTTTTGCCATTTGTGGTATGCCTTGGTGATTGTGAGTGTTATAATAACTTCAAGTTGAAGTTCTAGACGTCGAGTTGTGAATTGTTTTACGTTTTTTTAGGCGAGTACTCCCAACCATGTAATGGTGAGTTTATATTGTATGAGTCTTTACTTCTATTTTTAGAAGAGAAATAGTACTCTCGGTTCGGGTTCGTTGTTGCTCCGCAAAAAGTGTTGAGTACTGGATTTGAAAATGCTTTTATGTATTGTGATTGTAACAGGTTTAGAACTCCTTTTCTCATTTCGAGTTGTCCAATTTACAAAGGAAACTCTGCCGGATTTTCGAGAAAATCCTATGTTATTATTTAAAGCGCTTGTGCACCATAGTGTCGTTATGAATTGAATTCCACAGTCTACGACATAGTCCAACGAGTGTGACAGTAGTGGTTCAGTGTATCTCGACTTAGATTCTTTCCCGTCGTGTCTAAGCCTTAGTAAGGGATTTGATTCCCAAGTTTGCAGGTCCATATGTGATCCTTGAAAGGATAGTTGATTGTGTTTGTAATGTATTCCATGTTTCTTAGTTACGACATCGTATTAGTAACCCTTCACATGGTGATATAGTTGGGGTTCTAGTTGAGACTCTAGATCAATATATACGTGAGACCCGTAGGGTTGAGAAATGGATCGTAAAGGTTTTGTGGTCAAACCACAACACTGAGGAACTGTCCCCATCTCTTGTTCATGTTATTGTTAGTTACAAGGGCGTAACTTTCTTTTTAGGGGGGAAGATTTCGTGCCAATTATGTGTTTGGTGCTAAAAGTTGTTATGATTTCATATGTGATGTATACCTTAATGTCTAAAGTATACATAATTCGTGTATGATTAGAAGTTTTATGGTAAAGTTTTATGGTAAACCTTGTAATATGTTGCATGTTTTACTTCTTATAGTATGAACATTTTAGTTGAAAAGGTTTTATGTCTACAAGGGTGATCAAATGAATTGATCTTTGAGGTGTTGGTTCTACTTTTTATGGCATGAATATATTAGTTGGAATGATTGTTTGGTTATAAAGGTGATCAATTGAATTGATCTATGAGAAAGTGAATTAGTTGCCGGATATGTTCTCCGAATTAATTTGGTTATTGGAGATGTTATCCAGAGTGATAGTAGTTGGCTAACATTTAGAGTTAATGAGTTGTTTTTAGAAACAAGAGTATTAGTTTGATCATTTGAGTAATACTTTAAGTTTCGGGACGAAACTTATTTTAAGGATGTTAGATTGTAACACCTCGTATTTTTTATACCTGTTTAGTAAGTATTTATATTATTTTAGTTTATAAAAAATAATTTAAAATACTCTTTTATTAAATATATTTTATTTCCCTTATGTTGACTTTACCTTAAAAGGGTCAAAAACTAATTCCTAAATTTCCTAGGATTAAGTAGCCAACTACCTATTATGTTGATATTATAAAGAGAGAAAAAAAAAAAAAAAAGGGAAGTAAAAGAAAAGGAGGAGTATTTTTGTTACCTAATCTTATTTGCCAAACATCAAAACCCACGTCACCCTTTTTCCTTTGTACTCCATCTTCCTTTCTTTTTCTTCAATCTTCACCTCCTTGTAACAAGTAACATTACAACTACAAAATTTCCATCAACCATCATCATACTCCAACCATCATTCGTCCATCTTCAACATATCTTGGTTTTGTGGGTATTTCAAAGAGGATAAATTGTTCTTGAACTTGCTTTTCGGGTAAATTAAATCGGATCGAAGTTGAGATGTTCGGGTTATTTTTACAGTGTAATTTCGCTCTCATTACTTCCCCTAATCAAGTAAGATTCCTTGTCATGTTTTAATTTCAGTTTTGGCTTAATTTCGAATTGGGGTTTTGTTAGTTTAGGGTTCTTGAGATAAATTGAATTGGGGGTTTTGATTATGAGTGTTGGGTGTAGCTTGATTGAAAGGAATTTTTGCTTATTAATAATAAGTTTATCAACAAGAACTATAACTCGTAGGAATCACAGGTCAGATTCATAATTTATGTTTTTCGTCAGTTTATGGGCGTTTTTAGCTAAAATACTATTTCACAAAAGTTGTTCGTATCGAAATTTTACCCAAGATAGGCTCAAGAAACGTTTCATTTGGACTTCATAGGAGAAAGTTATCCCTATTTTAAGTTTCTGCTGAAATTAAATATAATGCATGTTATTTTCATGTAGTTAGTAGTATTTACAGTTGACTTTTGTTGACCAGTTTGACTTTTGTTGACTTTGTTGTATTCTTTTTGGATTAACTTTAAAGTGAGTTGTTTGTAAAGGTAGTCAAGGCTCATTAACTAGGTTATGTCGTTTATGTGTAAATTATGTGAAGTATAGTCAAGTGATTTATACTATATTATATTATATTATATTGTAGATTGCGGGTTCGTAGAATAACCTTTTTGACTTGTGATTGAGATTGGTTGACTGTGGTTTGCTAATTAGGTAAGATTTCATACTAAGCTTGTACGGATTATTTCAGAAAGTATTTCATATTGATTTGTGATTTATATTGAGTTTGGAATCGTTTTTACGATGCTATTATGGAGCTTTTAATTGTTTTGACGATATTTATATCAAAATAATTTATGAGATTATTAAAAGGAGGAAGTTCCTCGTGAGACAAGTTTGAGATTATTAAAAGGAAGAAGTTCCTTGTGAGACAAGTTGAGATTATGAAAAGGAGGAAGTTCCTCATTGTTACCAAGTTTTAATTAAATTGTGGGGTTGCCGGTAAGCGGTATTCCTCGAGTATGGAAGTATGTTGAGTTAACAGTGTCTCAACAATTTATTTTAGTAGTTGGGAGTATATTGATCAATACTCTTGCCATTCGTCTTCCTTCTAGATACGTTATCAAGTTAGGGTTATGCATACTACGGACTTTGGTGTTTACCTTATCTAGTGAGCCTAGCTAGCACATTGGATTTTTATTACTTCCTACTCATAGATTTCAAAGGAGTTATATTTGAAAGTTTTACATAATGGTTTAGAAAGAAAGTAAAGTGGATTTGAATCATTGAAGGCTGTCTATTATATTCAAGTTAAATGTTGTACAAGTAAAAATGATTTTGTAGAATATGATGTATGTATTCCACCTGCACATTGGATAGCTCAAAGTTGTTATTGGTATGAAATCTTGCTCAGCCTTTTGGCTGATATTACATGTCTTCAATGTGCAGGGCTTGATGGTGACTGGTTTATATTGGGGTGAGAGCGTAGACTTCACCTAGATGTAGATTTATTATAGTTGAGACTTTCGCTGCAATAGTTTAGATTTATGGTTTGTTATAGGAGTGTATTAATTAATCACATTTTTTTTCTAGTTGTAATAGTTAATAATGAATTTATGTATTAGTAGTAGTACCTTTCGCCTTGCTGTTATTAAATGTTTAATAATCGCGGCATAACAACTCTTGAATTGTCCATGTTTTGTACTCTGATATGTTTTCTAAAGAAAATGGAAATTCAGGATTGTTACAGTTAATAATGGCAAAATGGTAAATAAAGCTAACGGCAAGTTAACGTCCGTTAGAAAAAAGGTATTTGGTGAACATTTTCGGAAACTCAGGGGTATATGGTGAATATCTGAAACATTGAGGGTATATGGTGAATTTCGTGATTTGTCGAGGGTATTTGGTGAAAAAATCGTAAAATTTATGTTTTGGGCCTAAAACTACTTGTTTACAAGGATAATCAATGGTAAACACCTTGGCTCATGACATCACAGGTTCGAGGGCCGAGGCTAAAGCTTTGAGCCATTTTCTTTTCTTTCTCTTTTTTTTCATTACTTCTTTCTGTTACTAGATATTCAAATGATGACCAGTACAAAATGCACGGAATTTTTTTGTTTAACAAAAATACTTATACTTCAATGTTACCACGTTTTTTTCACTAAGTACCCCTGAATTTTCAGAAAAAACACCAGGTACCCTCGCACTTTTCAAAATTCACACAGTACCCCCGAGTTTTATGGTAATATATCAAAATGCCCTTAACGACTAACGACGGTTAACTCCGTTAATTAAACCCTAAATAACCTAACTAAACCCTAACCCCACTGTAACACCCCTAGGTGTTCAGGAGCCCACTAGTAGATATTGTCCTCTTTGGGCCCTAGCTCGCAAGGATTTGCTTTGGTGTAGAACCGAAGTTCTACCCTAAAGGCCTCTACTAGGTTGAGGTGTCAACCTCTATATAAAGAAGGTTTCGTTCTCCTCAACTTCCGATGTGGGATAATCGGGCGGGGGTGGGGGGCTGCGGAATTCGGCGAGGTGGGGGAGATGCAAAAATTGGTGGGGTGGGGGGGTTGCGGAAATTGGCGGGGGGTGGGGGAGGGGTGGGGTTGCGGGGATGGGATGGGGTACGGTGGGGGTTGGGTGGTAGTGGGTTAGGGATAGGGATTAGGGTCTAGGGTTAGGGCCAAAAAACAGTAGGTGGTACCCATAAAGACTCATAAATCACTTCACTCTCAACTAAACTTTCCTCCAAAGAGGAAATTTCAACCATGGTTTCTTCCTCCTGCAAAACACCCATTACATTGGTCTTTCTCTCAATCTTTTCATCATCCCAATAGCTCTCATTTATTATCCACCCCTCATCATCATCATAAATAAACGGTCTGGGGCTAGAACTTTGAGCAGATTAATATTCATATTGAGAAGAGGGGTCAAAGCCATTTAATAATGTTACATCACACGAAGAAAAATCATGAGAATCAGACTGACAATTAGAATAATAAGGAGGTGGTGTCATGTAAGTTTGGGGTGAAAGATCATATGAAGACATCTCCCACTCATAAGTATCCCTAGCCAACCACACAATTAAATCCCAACAATAATCAGGTACTTAGAATAAAAATCCTCCATTAGACATAGATTCTACCACCATCCTAGTTTCTTCATTTAACTCCTCATAAATCACTAGGCACATATTCCACACTTTAATTCCATGATTAGGATCAATAAAATCGTCAAGTATATGATAGTATCTCCAAAACACTTCATTCTCATATTGAGGAAAAGAAAAAATTTCTCTAAAACTACTAGCATATACATGGGGTTCACATAACATATGAGGTAAATCAGGAGAGCTCGTGTAAAAATTGGGAGAATTTTGATATGATGATGTATCAAAACTGAAAACATGAGAATCCCAAAAATTATCAATATAGTACCTATCAAAAGCATCATCCCCATCATAAAAATAACATGACTCCATGATACAAAAAAAATAAAAAAATATAAAACAATTCACAAAAGGAAAAAAATATATACAGTTTAGTCTCATGAGAATTTTTATCATACACCCAAGTGTACCATGCTCATGATACACCTAAGGCTATTTTTTTTGCTCATTGCTCATTTGAAACTTCCAAATGAGCATAATCACATAATAGGTAGAGCTCCATATGAACAAAAAATAGCCTTGGGTGTACCATGCACATGGTACACCCGGGTGTATGATGAATGCACTCTAGTCTCACCAACACTAAAAACTAAATAAAACAATAACGTCTCCCCGGCAATGGCGCCAAAATTTGATAGGTTGTCGTACACCTGTCAAAAATAATTCCTAGCAAAACCTCCTAACAATGTAGTAGGGTAAGTAGGGTCGAATCCACAGAGAGATGGTCGTTTTAATCTAACTTCTAAGGTATGGAGAAACTAAACAAGGTCACGATTCACGAATAAGAGAATTAATTCTAAACTAATAAAATAAGAAAATCAAACTAAAAAGATCTAGGGTAATGGTTCACCATGTCCTACTTATAATCTATCAAAATATCATTAATAGTTCAACTAAGCAGATATTTAGAGCACAGGTTAATCCTACGGTCGGGACTTAACGCTCTCAAATCAACATATGCAGTATGGTTGCTAACATAATCATATTTGCTAATTGTAGGTAAGCCTCTAAGGAGTACTATCTCTCGATCTATGACTCATTATTAGCAAGATTTAATCAGACAAATGATCAGGTTGCAAGATTAACAAAATAAGCGTAATCAATTAAAAACATCAATGACCAATAAAACCATCAATAACATCAATCAAGATTCATAACATATAAACATGGATTCCCAACCATATAAAACAAGACTACTTAATCATGAAACAGAGAATAAAGACTACATCTACAAAGGAAAACATAATTAAAGAAATCATTTAAAGAAAGAGTATGAAAATAATAAACTCATGAATTAATGAAGAATAATAAAAACTAGGGTTCATTCCTAAGCTAGAGAGAAAAAGAAGATGAAAATAAAAACTAAACTAAGAATAAAATAAACTAAGAATAAAACTAACGTGAGAGTCAGAGGAGAGAGGAGGAATTCTTAATCTAAATTATATCAAGTAACCTAATATGACTAGGAAAGTAAGTTACAACATAAAGAAAGTCAAATAAATCATTAAATGGTCGGAATAGTGATCCGTGCGTACGCGTGGCAGTTTATAGCAAAAACAGCCCGAACTTCCGAAAGGCATAACTCTTTCACTAGAAGTCTCCTCGGGGCGTGCCACCTATCGCTTGAAAGCTCTTCAAGTATAGTTTCCAAATATGCAGTATTCAATTCTCATAACCACATCAAAAGTTATGGTCATAAAAGTAAACATGACTCATTTTTCACATTTCTTCTAATGATTTTCCGTTTTGTTTTCGCTCATACTCGTACAATAAAATATCCAAACGATCCTTATGCAATGCACCTTCCTTCATATTACTCCTAATTCTCAAGCTTGGCTAATTATACTTCAAATACGTTCTCAATCCCTGAAAAATAAGAAAACATACCGAATTAGAGTAGAATATCATAAATCATAAATTAAGAATATAATGCAATAATGAACTAATAATGAATCTAAATGCTCTAAAAGTGCAACCTAAATGCACCTAAAAACTATATATAAATATGATATATCAGTCGTATAGAAAAAATCATGATGAGAGAGAAAGTTACAGAGACTCTAGCCAAGAGTCTTTTAAAACGCGAAAAAATAGAAACCCTAGCCTCCTGAATTTTCCCCAATTTGATTTCGTGAAACACAAATTCCCAGGATGCCAAATTCTTCCTAATCACATCTATCATCAGTCCTTTTGCGGTTGTAGTAGAAATTATACCTTAAATTTGCCAAAAATATTAGGGGTTGCATCTTCTCAAAAAAAAATCCCAGTTTGTGTGAATTATAATGTTCTATTCTTCGAATTGTTATAGCTAAAGTCTTGTAGTTTCCTTGTAAGGATTTCATGCCAATTTGTTGATTGGATTAAAGGTTTCTTTTTTTGTCATTCAAATTGAAATTGGGAATTTTTGCTAGGGCTCTAAGGGTTCTTGATTTTCTTCTGTGTTGTGGTTCAATTCAGGTGTATCTTCCTTTCTTTGGTGCGATTATCTTCACTTTTTTTGTCATTCATCGTTGGGTTCATGCTACCTGTGGTGGTGTCATTGTGCTTGAGTTTCTTTTTCGAAGGCCATAAGTATCCAACTCCTCGAAAGTCACTCCATTATGTTGTTTCAGTGACTTCAATATTCAAGTTAACCAAAGTAATTGCAAAGGTATGTGCTTGTGCAGTTCTGATTACTGTTACAAGAGAGAGATGGTATCGAATTAAGATTCATTTATCCAATAAAATCAGAAACCTTCCTATGTCTTTTCGGTTTATTAATATGAAAATCAGAATGTTATTTATGTCTTCCCAGAACTCCTTAATGAGGCCCCAGAAGCTATTGGAATGGAGAAGAGTGTTATGTTCATCCTTTGCCTGTAGAAGGCCTTATCTATTGTTTGTGTCAGATTCCTTTGAAGAAATTGCTCAATGAGTATATGCAAGTATCTGCTGAATTTTGGGTATTATTTAATAGTTTGCCAATTATTTTTGAATGCATATTGCAAACGATCAAATGGATGAGTATTAGTGTAGGAGAAATTGCTTATCTAAAGTCTATGTGTGTGATCTGTTATGTTTAGGGAATATTATTATAGCTATGAAACCATACTGGCATGAATATTATTCATCATGCTATGATTTCATCTGCCTCCTTTCATGTAAGAACAATTCAATGGATGAGGGGAATTCCTCAACCCTGAAGTGTTACATAAATCAATCTAGTATTGTTTACCGATTTTCAGTTTTTTTAAACACGACGATTGCTTTTTGGAATGTTCGAGGTTGCCAAAGAAAAAACCTTTTCTTGAGAAATTGATTCAAATGTCTATGACTTTTTGGAATGTTCGTGGTAGTCAAAGAAAAAATCTTTTTGCAAAAATATAGAGTTATTGTTCTACAAATCACATTGATATAATGATGATTAGTGAAACAAAGTTTCCTAATTCCTTCTAGCTCTTGTGTTAGAAGGCGTGGTTTTTGTTTTATAGAATGTCTTCTCAGGTAGATCTGGTGGAGTTTAGGTTATGTTAAAATCTTGTGCTCGAAATTTTTTTGTCTCACTGTATAATATAAAAGTGTTAGATTCATGGCTTGTAATATAAAGTTGCTCTCTTTAGACTATTAGTTAGTTGCTATTTTCCCAACTCATGAAATTAGACAAGGAGACCCTTTACCTCCTTATTTGTTTATCTTATATGCAGAACTTTTAGCTCGTCAAATTTATGCTCATTCAATGAGTGGTGAGAAATTGTTGGGAGTTAAAATTGGTCGTTCAAGGATTGAGATTCCTTTTTTTGACATTTGCTGATGATACCATAAAGCGTCAGACCGCAACTGTACTATTATTAAGTCTATTTTGGATAAGTATTGTGATATGTCTGGTCAATTAGTTAATTTTCATAAGTCTTATTTCTAGTGTATGAAAAATGTTTCTCCTGATGAAGTTAATGAGTTCAATTCTATTCTTCAGATGAATAGATCTTTCTCGTTGCGTAGTTATTTGGGTTGTCCCATTATAGATTCCAGAGTTTCTAAGAATACTTTTCAGCAAGTTGTCCAGTCGTCTCAGTCTCAACTTTCTAAATGGAAGACCAATTCTTTATATCAGGCTGGGAGGGCTGTTCTGATTCAGGCTAATTTGTCTACTAAGACTAATTTTCAAATGCAAAGTTTTTTATTACCTTCTTTTATTCATTATGATTTAGATAAGAATTATAGAAATTTCTTTTGGAATAAATATTCGAAGTCTAGATCAACAAATCTCATAGGTTAGGATCGTAGTTGTATTACGAAGAAGTTTGGGGGTTTGGGTTTCAGGAAGGCTAGTGTTAATAATATAGCACTTCAAATGAAATTACTTTGGAAAATTGTTAGTAATCCGACCAATTTATGGGTTGATCTTGTGACCAAGAAATATCTTAGGGATATCTCTATTTTTTACTATATATGTCCATACTAGTAATTGCTCGTGGCAGTGGAAGAAATTAATCTCGCTGCGATCCTCTTTTTAAAAAGGTCTTCGTTAGATTGTTAGTAAGGGGGTTATTAAAATCTCTTTTTGGGAAGATAATTGGGTGTTCCCCTATCCAATTGCTTCTATTTGTGTTATGGGGTCGGTTGAGAACATCTAAAAGTTAACGATGTGATTAATGATGATAGACAATGGGATAGAATGAGATTAGCGGATTTGGTTCCTGATGAAATTTGTCAAGCTATTCTTAGTATTTTTATACCGTCTACTCCTGGGGAAGATTCTATGGTTTGGGGTCTCACTCCCGATGAGAATTATTCGATCAAGTATGGGGCTTTATTGGTGCGGTCTTTGGCTTTAGACCCTCATCCTCCTAAATCTTTCCTTTGGGTTTGGAAGCTTAAGATCCCTCCTAAGATTAAAAAATTTATGTGCAAAATTTGCCATGATGGTCTTCCGACGAAAGTTAGGCTTCAGAAGAGTCAAGTGTTTCTTCCTCAAGAGTCAAGAATGTTGTTTTTGTAATTTTCATTCAGAGGATGCTAATCATTTGTTGTTTAATTGCTCTTTTACTAGAGATGTTTTTTCTGATCTTAATAAGAGTTTGGGGTGGGCTTGTCTCCCTCCTGGTCCCGTTTCAGATAATGTTGTTGATAACTTAAATAGTGTGAAAGATAATTGCTCGTTTGAGGACCTTGTGAAGTATTGTATTGTGTGGTCGTTCATTTGGTTCTAGCGTAATCGAGTCATTTTTCAAGAAGCCAGTTCCTCTATGAGGACGAGTGTTGTTTCAATTGTTCAGTTTATCCAAGATTGGGTGTAGTTGCGGTCTAGCAAGTTTCGGGTTAATGTTCGATTAGGCGGGACCGGGTTCGGAGTAGTGTACCAAAGGAGATTGCTTGGGTCCCCCCTCCTAATTTCTGATTCAAACTCAATTTCGATGAGTCTAAGTTATCTAATGGGAAGGCTTCTTTTGGTTTCACGATTCGTAATCATATGGGAGAGTTGTGTCTTGCGGGTGCGATGACTCTTTCCTCAGTTTGTTCGATTCTTAAGGCTGAAGCGCTGGGTCTTTGTGAAGGTATTCGGGCAGCAAGGTTTCTTGGTATTCATTCTCTTGTTGTTGAAGGTGACAATTTGTTGTCATTAATTCTATCCGGCATGGTTGGAAGGTTCCTTGGGAAATCAAATATTTGATTATGGATGATGTGGAGGAGCTTCAGAAGTTCAAGCGGTTTCTATCAATCATTGCTATTGAGAAGCTAATCAAGCGACTGATTTTATTGCGCATCATGGTCATGAGGCTCATTCGCCTTTGTATTGGGTTTCTTCTTCTAACATTGTGTTTTCTTCCATCATCCGAAAGGATGCTAGCTGTAGGCTGGTCCTATTTTGGAGGCTAGTCCTAGGTTGTTTTCTCCTTACCAAAAAAGAAAAAAAATTATATACACGTACATCTGTATTTAGTAATTCTTATCCATAACCTGGATTACAGTAATCTGTAACCCACTATGCACGATGATGTAATGTTGTCGCACATTGTATATAAGTTTTTATTTATAGTAAAATGATTTTTTTGCTCATACCAATAAGATTAGAATAATCCTTTAGTGAACATAAGGAAATGAGTATATTTTAATAATCCTTTAGATTGGTGCCACTATAAGCGTAAAAAACTGACACGAGTCAAATTTTCATCTACAACTTGAATTTTCCAAAGATATTGAGTGTGTTGTGAGATATGGCTTTTTGAAGTTGAACCTTGTGCACAAACGTTTATGAACAAATGGAGTTACTCTTTTGAGCAAATGAAGTTACTTGTATGAATATGAGGTTACTCTTAACAATAAAAAGGTGTCACTCCTATAAATAAATGTGGTTACTTTTATAACAAAAGGGAATACTGATGTGTTTACTCTTATGAACGAATGAGGTTACTCGTTTGAAGAAATGGGATTACTTTTGTGAACAATTGGGGTTACTCGTATAATTAATTTAATAGGGTTGTCATATGATTAAATGAGGTTACTCATGTGAAAGAATGAGGTAACTCGTATGAATAAATGAGGTTACTTTTGTAAAAGATTGGGGTTACTCATATGATTAAATAGGGTTGTCATATGATTAAGTGATGTTACATGAATGAAGAAATTGGGTTACTTTTGTGAACAATTGAGGTTATTCGTATGATTAAATAGGGTGGTCGTATGTTTAAGTGAGGTTACTCGTATGAAATAAATGGGTTTACTTTTGTGAACAATTGGAGTTATTCGTATGATTAAATACGGTCGTCCAATGATTAAGTGAGGTTACTCGTATGAAGAAATGAGGTTACTTGTATGAATAAATGGGGTTACTTTTGTGAATAGTTGGGGTTACTCGTATGATTAAATAGCATCATCGTATGATTAAATAAGGTTACTCTTATGAACAAATGATAAGGTTACCCGTATGAATAAATAAGGCCACTCATATAGATAAATGAGGGTTGTTTTGTGAACAACTGGAGTTACCCGTATGAATAGATAAGATTACCCGTAATTGATAAATGGGGGTTACTTTTGTAAACAATTGGGGTTACTGGTATGAATAAATGAGGTTACTGATATGAATAAATGAGGTTAAATGGGGGTTACTTTTGTAAACAATTGGGGTTACTGGTATGAATAAATGAGGTTACTAATATGAATAAATGAGGTTGTTAATAAGATTAAATTAGCTTACTCATATGATTAAATTAGCTTACTCATATGATTAAATTAGGTTACTCATAGGATTAAACAAAATTACTCCAAAAACTATATGAGGTTACTATAAAAAAGAAGAAATGGGGTTACTCATATAATATTTTAAGATTACGCGTAAAAAATAGAAGAGGTTACTCTTATAAACAAAATGGGGTTACTCATATGATTAAATGGGGTTACTAGTATGAACAAAAGGGGTTACTCCTTATGAATGAATGATGTTATTCGTATTGATAAATGGGGGTTACTTGTGTGATCAATTTGGGTTACTAGTATGAATAAATGAGGTTACTTTTAGGAACAATTGGGGTTACCATATGATTAATTAAGGTTACTCATATGAATAAATGAGGTTACTTTTGGGAACAATTGGGGTTACTCGTATGATTAATTAAGGTTACATAATGAACGAATGAGGTTACTCATATGAATAAATGAGGTTACTTTTGAGAACAATTGAGGTTACTCGTATGTTAAATAGTGGCATTGTATTATTAAGTGAGGTTACTCGTATGAATAAATGGGATTACTTTTGTGAATAGTGGGGGTTACTCGTATGATTAAATAACGTCATTGTATGATAGAATGAGGTTACTCTTATAAATAAATGAGGTTACTCTTGTGAATAATTGGGGTTACTCGTATGATTAAATGAGGTTACTTGTATAAAATATAAATAAATGAGGTTACTAGTATGAATAAATGGGGTCACTCATAATGTAAACGAGGTTACCCATAAGATTCAAAGAGATTTTTCATAGATCAACATTACTTGTATGACTAAACGAGAAAATGAGAAACTAATCAATTTACCCTTACTAATAATGGATACTCATTTGATAAAATGCGGTTACTTTTGTGAACAATTGATGTTACTTCGTATGATTAAAATGAGGTTCTTTCTCTATAAATAAATAAGGTTACTATTGCGAATTAATGGGTTATTTGTAAGATTAAACGAGACTACTCATGGATTAAACAACATTACTTGTATGGTAATTGAGAAAATGAGAAACTAAACAATTTACTCTTACGAATGAAAGGGATTACTTGATTGAATAAATGCGGTTCTTTTGGTGAACAATTGAGATTACTCACTTTTGAATCTCCTAATTACAATTACCCCTTTAACTTTACCCAAATTCTCCACCTTTTTCCTTTCTTCCATAAACACTTCACTTCACTTCTTTCCTCACTTCTTTCCTCCAAAACTTACCCAAACTCTTCTTTCTCTTCTACTAGAATTAATGCAAGTTCAAGACACAATTCACTCAAAAAGCAACCCAATCTCGAAATTCAACAGTAATGAACCTAAAAAAAATTCTTTCAATATTGAAACCTACAGACTTCCCTTCAAAAACAAGAGAAACCATCATAGTCAAATATCAAAAATCTTTTCACCAAAAAAAAAATCAAAATCAAAATCAAGAATTCAATTTCACATTACACAACACACCTCTTACAATTACCACAACATTTTGATGTCAAAATCAATCAACTTCAATTCCTCAAGATAAATTTCACTCGTCAGCGAAAAAATCTCGTGAAATCATCAAATTCAACACTAGAAAATGGCGCAACCCAATCAGCTCAAGAAATTAGCAACCAACTTTTTCCCAACGAATTTTGGAGAATATTTACTGAATCACGTGAAAAATTAAGGAGTTTAATAAATCGAAACCACGAGAGAGAAGAGAGAGAAAAAAACCATGAGAAACAGAGAGGAAGAAGAGAGCCCACTCTGGAGAAGTGTAGAAATGGTGATAAAAACCTGTGTGAGCTTTATATACGGGCCGGCCACACCTATATTTATAGGTGTGGCCAGCCACATAAGAATTTCTGGAAGCAAAAACACAAACTAAAAACACACCTAAAAACAACAGAATAAAAAACAAAAAAAAAAGAAAAAAGAAAAACAAACTAAGCTACAGGTGCAGCACTGGTCCTCAAGCTTGATTCCTAGCACTCTAGCAGTAACCATCCTAGGCCAAGCAACTCCTCAAATGTCCTCCCATAAAAAGTAAATTGGCCATTTAACATATATTTAACATATAAAGAATATAGCTCAGAAAGAAACAGTGTACAACTTTACTTTGCATATACCCTAACCCCCCAACAAAGAGCCCTTGAAATGAAACATTTTTTTTGCCTTTATTAATAGTAATGCCAGTATGCCACTGTGATAACACTGAACGTTTTCTAACTGTATACTGGGATTTCTCACAAAGCGCTAGGTTTAAACTAAAATCCATAAAACTCACTAAATCATTTATCAATAACATATTAAGATATCCCTCGAATATAAATAAAAATAGAACATTTGAAGATATCCTAACACAACAAAAAAACATAAAAATAAAAACGAAGAAAGTAGTTCTTAACGACACATCGTTACAAATCAAAACACAGACATGCCACTCTAACAGCATAGATTGATTCATATTGTCAGCTAGATTACGAGTGAAATCTCATAGCTGCTATGGATTCTGGAGTGTCATATATTTGCACTGGACTAACTTGTTTCACATCATCCACACCTGAAAAATAAAAAATATCATATAACGTTACACTGAAACCCCATAAACTAGATAGCAAAATATGTCTTGTCTCAAAAAATATAGAGTGAAGAGTATTACCTGACAACTTCTTCACTTGCTCATCTGTAAGATTTGCAAAGAAGAAATATGTGAAGTATGAACTAATCTGGGATCCAGAACTGCCAAAGATAAACCCAGCAAACATCATATAACCTAACAAAAGAAAGAAACAATATGAAATAGAAGATTGTTTGGGTATACTATATAAAATCAATAGGTAAAGCGTACACTGGGAGCACAATGGTGTCATCTTCTCGCACAATGGTGTCCCAGTACAAACCTCACCGATATACAAACTTGTAGGAACCCATCTAAGAAGTCAAATGGACAAAATCTAATACTCCTAATCATCTCAAAACCATCAAAGACACCAAGTTCTATGTACTTGGTGCTATATGATATTTAAAAACCTTAACTGTATTTGAAAATAACATTTCACAATTTGCGCGTGGATTCCTACGAATTTGCAACGAGAAGGGATCACCTAACTCCTGTGTTTATGGGGTTTGTAATAAATTGACAGAGCATTGGTAATACCAGCCAGCTTTTTCCATCAAACTTGAGTAATATGACTTCAGAGCCTCGTCAGACGAGTCATGTTCTTTGCAAATCCTGAATCCCACACGGACAGAGTACTGTAGTTTTACAAAGAAACAAACAAAATTGAGTTTGTAATTCACCACAAAAGCACAAGTGGATAACTATTGCAATTGCATATATAAACTTGAAGGTAAACTGAATAACAAATTTTCAAAGAAACAAAATGGGGGTACCCCAAAGTACCCCCTAGAAGGATGGACATTTCAAAGAGATAAAGAAGAAGAACGAATTGATGTATGAGACATGATACCCTCTTCCAATTTTCAGGATCTTCTGCATTTGTTCCTGTAAATTAAACACAATAAAGTAAAGATAAGATTAGCTGCATAAGGGTAAGAGTCTGTTTAGTTCGTTGCAATTTCAATGAACTTCCGTGAGAGCTTTGATTTGAGTTGGTGGAAATTTTTCATAAGTTATCAGAAAATAAGGTACTGCCAACTAGGAACATTGAATTTATTTTCAACGTACTGCCGTCTGCCAATAAGGCAATTATGATCTTCAATTCAAGAAAAAGAGAAAAACAAATTGTATGACTTAGGGTGTAAGTAAATTCCAAATAGTATACATACTATTATTGTCTTTACCGTCAATGTTACAACCGGAAGCCATTGTTGATGTCATCCAAGAAACCTAATTCAAACAAGTTGAAGAAACATTATTATTAGCACATAATTGAAAAACAAAAAAAACAGAGTATAAACCTAAAAATTAATATGTTCACAGCAGTCTCCTGACAAAATATTTCGAAAGCTCAATCTCTCTGCTAGTGGCAATTCTAAGATTCTCATATGGGGGTGGGAATGAAAAACATATAGACAAATAAATGATGGAATTGGCTAAAATCAGGAAATCCAAATTAACATATCCTCAATTCAATTACAGCAATACAATGGTTAGGGTTTCAATATTACCAGCGAAATCAGTGTCGACGAGTCGTCGAAGATGATGCCGAAATCTCAAATGGGAAGGTCGAAGAAATCTCAATCTCAAAAGGCGAAGGTCGAAGATGATGCCGAAATCTCAATCTTAAAGGCCAAGGTTTCAGAGAACAATGAGAGAGAACCGTGGCGTTGGAAAGAGAGAGTGTAGGGATCCTTTTCTTATTCTTATTAGGACTTAAGCTATGTTCTTTTGGACTGAATTAATGAAAATTCAGTTCAATTCAAATAAATTCAATTTAGTTTAGGAAAAGTCAAGTTAGTTCACAATTTTAATTTAGTTCAGTACAATTCAGTTCAACTCAGTTCAGTTCAGTACAGTACAATTCAATTAAGCTCAGTTTAGACAAATTAAGTTCCGTTCATTTCAGTTCAGTCCAAAAAAACAGAGCCTTAGGAGTATAAAAAGAAGATTCAAGGTTTGCTTCTAATTTGTAAAGGTCATTCACACCGGCTTAACTTATCTCAACATGAACATGCCCATAGTGGACTAAGTGCACTCAACTGGTCTAGACTGGACTGGATTTTGCCAAATCTAAATCTAGTCCAGAGTTATTTGGACTTGAGAAATTGAGCCCCCGAACCAAACTTTTTTTTGAGTCAATTCTAGTCCAATCTGAAAATATTTAGACTAATTGGACTCCAAACGGGTGAGTCCAAATCCAGTCCGGAAATATTTGTACTCAAAAATTTGAGTCTGAGTCCAGTCCAAAAAAAATTCATTCCAATCCAGTCCGACAAATTTGGACTAGATTGGATGGACTCTAGACTTTTCGCAGTCCACTTACACGGTTACTCTTATGTGCTTCTTACTTTTCTTAACTCTACTTAACTAAACACATCCCCCTAAATATCCAAAATACCTTTAATTTTCATAACCTTCCTTTCTCCCTCTCTCTTTCCCTCCCTCTCCCCATCCATTTTTCAAATCTCCTCATGTTCTTCAATCATAAATTGATTCTCAATTCATTTTTTGAATCCATTCAAATCAATTTCGTGCATGTTGTTTAAGCATATTGCAATAAATTTCCGAGTGAGGAAATTCTTAAATTTTGTGTTTTTCCAGTCACGAATTAGGTTGCAAATTTTTGAAGTTAATTGCGAATTTTCGAGTGAGGAATATCCGCAAATCGCAGGAATAAGGTTTTGGTTTTTTCCTCTTCAAATTTCTAAGAAAATGTGATGGATTGATTCAATGAAATGGATGTGTGATTCGAAAGAGTTTCATGAAAACTGAAAATGTAACTCACGTAAATCGAACCTAAATTTGCATTTGTTCTTCATTTTCACATAATTTCGCAAATTCGAACCTTAAGTCACAGAATTCGAATCCTAATTCACAAAAATCAAACCCAAATTCGAACCTATATTCACCAATTTAGGCTCTGTTCTTTTGGACTGAATAAATGGAAGTCGGTTCGGTTCGATCGATCGATCCGTTTCGGTTCGATTCGGATCGGTTCGGTTCGAGACTTATTCGGTTCGATTCGGATCGAGATCGATTCGGACTACAACTTATTGATTTTATTATTATTATTATTATTATTATTATTATTATTATTATTATTATTATTATTATTATTATTATTATTATTATTATTATTATTATTATTATTATCATCATTATTATTATTATTATTAATATTATTATTATTATTATTATTATTATTATTATTATTATTATTATTATTATTCTTCTTATTATTATTATTATTGTTATTATTATTATTATTATTACTATTATTATTATTATATTATTATTATTATTATTATTATTATTATTATTATTATTATTATTATTATTATTATTACTATTATTACTATTATTATTTTTATTATATTATCATTATTATTATTATTTTTATTATTATTGTCAAATATAGTTTTGTATTTTTTTTAAAATATATGTCAAATATAGTTTTGTAAATATAGGAGTAGTCAAATGTATGTAAATATAGTTTTGTATTTTGTAAATTAGGCAAGTCAATATTTTGTTGCTTAGAATTAGGAGTCATGCATGCTATTGTTACTATTCTACAGTATTAGACGTGAAACATGCTATTGGTTTTGTATATATTGACTTGCGAATAGCAATCTTGGAGGACAATATTATATTAATAATATTATTACTTCATATCATTATTATTCTACTTGTTATTATTAATATTACTCAATTCATAAGAATATTATTATTATGCATATTATTAGTATTAGTATTAATATTATTATTATTATCATTATCATTAATATTATTAATTATTATCATTATCAATGATGATAAAAATATTACTCTACATGTAATTATTAATAATACTCAATTCGAATCGGTTCGATTCGATTCGGACCCGAGTCGATTCGGTTCAAACTTATTCATTTCATTTCAGTTCAGTTCAGACTTATTCATTTCAGTTCAGTTCAGTTCAGACTTATTCAGTCCAAAAGAACAGAGCCTTAGTCTTTTTCATTTTGACGAAATATCTGGTTTTTCTTTTGCTTTCTTTGTTTATTATCAAGAATTTCTTATTCAATTTAGGTTTATTTGATGATATTGATATTATATGAAATATTTACTTCTTATAATTTGAATGAAATAATTTACGCTATTTAGGCTCTGTTCTTTTGGACTGAATAAGTCTGAACTGAACTGAACTGAACTGAATAAGTCTGAACTAAACTGAACTGAAATGAATAAGTCTCGAGGCGACGCGAAGCGAATCGGCCCGAATCGATCCGAGCCGAACGATCCGGGCGAGTATTATTAATAATTACAAGTAGAGTAATATTTTTATCATTATTGATAATGATAATAATTAATAATATTAATGATAATGATGATAATAATAATAATAATAATAATAATAATAATAATATTAATACTAATACTAATAATATGCATAACAATAATATTCTTATGAATTGAGTAATATTAATAATAACAAGTAGAATAATAACGATATGAAGTAATAATATTATTAATATAATATTTTTCTCCAAGATTGCTATTCGCAAGTCAATATATACAAAACCAATAGCATGTTTCACGCCTAATACTGTAGAATAGTAACAATAGCATGCATGACTCCTAATTCTAAGCAACATAATATAATATAATATAATATAATATAATATAATATAATATAATATAATATAATATAATATAATATAATATAATATAATATAATATAATATAATATAATATAATATAATATAATATAATAATAATAATAATAATAATAATAATAATAAAATAACAATAATAAAAAATAAAAATAAAAAAATAATAAGAATAAGAATATAATAAAAATAATAATAGTAATAATAATAGTAATAATAATAATAATAATAACAAAAATAATAATAACAATAACAGTAATAATAATAATAATAATAATAATAATAATAATAATAATAATAATAATAATAATAATAATAATAATAATAATAATAATAATAATAATAATAATAATAATAATAATAATAATAATAATAATAATAATAATAAAATCAATAAGTTGTAGTCCGACCCGAACTAAATAAGTCCGAGCCGAGCCGAACCGAACGATCGATCCGGGCCGAACTCAACCGATCCGAGCGAGCCGAATTTCCATTTATTCAGTCCAAAAGAACAGAGCCTTAATATAAATTGAATGAGATAATTATTTAATTATAATTACTATATTTTCATTTAATTAATATTATCTAAAATTAATACGATGAATCAAATTATTTTATTAATATTGGACTATTGGTGGAATTGGAAAGTATGAGAGAGAAAAGATAGTGGGGTATGGAAAAGTAGGAGAGAGGATGTAAATAGGGAGGTTAATGAATGTATGTATGGAATTGCGCAATGGGAATGGTAGGTGATAAAGTTAGTGGAAAATGATATGGACCAATTTTTTTTGATCCATTGGAGCCACGAAGGCAGTACAAAGTACAAAGAAGAGGAGGGGGGATTCGAACCTATGACCTATCGTTCACAGCACCTCAATATTAACCACTAGGCCAAGACATCCTTGGTAAATGATATGGACCAATGAGGTGAGGAGAGATAAATTAAGAGGTAATTTTACCAATATTGGTGCTCTAATGGCTTGACACGTAGGGGAATTTTTCTTCTTTTATTAGTATATATGAATATATTATTCTTTACGTAGTGTGTGATGTATTGTAATAAGCAAGGAATTTTTTTTTTGTTTAAATCACCTTATTTTGCAAGAAATTGTCTTAATGACACTTCGTTATATCTATTATATAAGTGAAGAGGGGAAGCCGCCCCCTCTCTCTTTTTCTCTCTCTCAAACCCTAGCCTCCCCTACCCCTTCTTCTTCAATTAGGGGCTGCCATGGATGATTTCATCCATGGTAAGCCCCTTTTCCCCTTTTATTTTCAATTTTTAGTTCATTTTCTTGTTTTGTTTAATAAATTAGTATCTCTTTATGAGATTTTCTCAAACCCTGTTATGGGGTTTTTAGTTTCTGTTTTGGAAATCTCCTTCTCCCCTATGGGAGTTGTGAGTATGGTTCTTTTGTTTTTAGGTATAAGAAATTACTCTCATTGGTTGAAGTTCGAGACTCAACATGAAGGTATTGGAATCTCGGATGCGGTCAACCTGACTCGATCAAAAATGTTCTTCCCAAACTATATCAGAATGATAGACTTCCTCATCAATAGCTGCTTGATTCAGCAAATACAAGGGGGCTGCGCTGTATTGCTCGATCTGGTTCATTGTAGTTTCTTCGAAGACGAATTTGATTTAGTCTTGTTTAATTGTATCTTATTTTTCTTTAATACCTATTTTAGATGTCGTTTGGCCTTCAATTAATGAAATTTCTCTTTCAAAAAAAAAAATATAAGTGAAGAGGGGAGGAATATGGTGTCCCCTTACAAAAAGTCTGGTATACCCTTAATGAATTTAAATTGTCATATATATTAAATAATATTTTCTTCTTCCTACTTGCCATATATGTTGAACAAGTTAGCAATGGAAATGAATTTGAAATTTCAATTAAAAATTAAATTAAGGAGAATGATTTCCTCTTCTTGCATATGTGTGAAAAAATTCTGATCAAAAATTAAATTTACAATATAACTTGATTGACACAATCAGAGGAAAAAATAAAAACTTGAACTTCATATTAATAATTATACTGATAATATTCTTAAAACCTAAATGTTGATTATCATTCGGTAAACTCTATTATATAAATCAAACTCTTCCACTTTATTAATATTCAACGATTGAACCTGATACACAAATAACTAAATTTGAATAATGATCAACTTTATTTGAGCACAAGCTTTCTTCTACTTTATATTTTCTTCTCTCAATACTATATTTGAATAATGATCAACAAATAACTAAAAAAAACCAACAAAATATTAATTTAAGAAAAACATTAAAAAAAATTACAAATGTCTATTTGAATCAAAATATTTGTAAAACTGATGAATAACTAATTAGGAAAAAAACGCTAATATGACACGTACGCATAACGTGCAACAAATGCTAGTATCATATATGTGAATAAGATGAAGTTTCGCTTAAACGCATATTGTCTTGCCATATTTTTTTTGATTTGATTTACTTTGCAGTGCTTTACTTTCTATTGTTGAGCATATTACATAATTACAGTATGATGTAACGCCACAATTGAGGGTATATCAATGTGAGATATGATATATGATATATCAACTGTTACCAACAGGCAACAGGCAACAGGCAACAGGCAACAGGCAACAGGCAACAGGCCCACAATCTGGCTACTTTGGCCAGGAAGGGGCGTTTGCTCTAGGTTGTTTCGTGTGCTTGTTGCCAAAAAAAAAAAAAATTGTTGCCTAAATTAAAACCAATCAAGGGATACAATAACGAGGTTTTTTAAGGCAAGCCATATAAGTTGCCACATGACAAAGCAATAGGGAATGCACATGTGGCAAATTTCCATTTCTTCCTATGACACTTTACCGAGGCACCTTGATGGCATGACACATTGGATTCCTATTTCCTATGATGCCACAGTTATAAAACTGAACGTTTTAGTAGTATCTATCTATCTATATATTTATATAGAATTGAGTTCAGGTGAGAAGGGTGTTTTACATGAGAAGTGAGAAAAAATACCAACCCTTAGATCATAGTTCATTTAATGGCCTAGATTAAAAAATAAAAGAAACTGATTTCCCAAAACAATCTCCCATCTCACCAGGAGCGGAGCCAGCAGGGGGGACATGGGGACAGATGTCCCCCCACTTTGAAAAAGACAGCTTTAAAAAAAAAGTTAAACAAAAGGAGTACAACACGCGTGAAGGAAACAGAACGAAGAGAGAGAAAGTGAGAAACGAAGGAACCCTTGTGGCCTCGCCCCTTCCCAATTGCATCCTCTCTCCACTGGTATCTTCTTTCTTTCTCCTCTTCTTCAAATTGATTTTTTAGGTTTCGGAAATTTTGCAGTTATTCAGTTGAATTTTGTTTTTTCGGCGATTAATTTGCAGGTTATAATAATAAAGAGGAAGATTTTGATGAGATAGTGTTGAGTTCATGAGTTGAGACCTTATTTTTTTTGGTTTTTGGTGATAATAAGGTGAGATATTGAAGGTATAACAATGGCGGCGGCTTCAGCTTCTGTTGTTTCTAGTGGCGTTTCGAAACTTCAAATCTGTAATAAGTTGAATAATTTTGGGGAAGAACGTAGTTCGGCAAATGTTGTTTCTGTTGCTGCAATTTCTAGGTTGTCTTCTTCTTCTAACCCTAAGTTTCCTCGATATTGAGTCTTCGCCGACCTCCTCTGTGCTTCTCCAAGTGCAGGTACACTTCTTTCTTTAATAGTAGTAATACATGGTTTTATTACTTGCATATTTTCATTTTTTCTAAACCATAAGGAAGATCTATTACTTTCTCTTCGATTTTGATTTTCGGATAAACTACTTTGATCTCGTTCTTGCATTGCTGACTTTGTA
The DNA here is from genome assembly GCA_947648045.1 of Beta corolliflora. NCBI lineage: Eukaryota > Viridiplantae > Streptophyta > Magnoliopsida > Caryophyllales > Amaranthaceae > Beta > Beta corolliflora. The sequence goes on along the minus strand of CANSZD010000418.1, from coordinate 529,961 downwards.
TTGTTTTAGTGGTGTTATTTGGCTTAGTTCATTGTAATCAGTACTTCAGTAGTATATTGATTTTAATTGGTTAGGTTTGGTTTGTTTCTAGTTTAATTTGTTTGTTCTTGTTTTAATTTGATATTTGTTTTATATGTTTTTTTGGTGCTATGGTCTATGAGATCTGTTTTTATGTGAGATTAGAGAGCTCTTTTTTTATGGCCTAGTTGTTGTTGTTAGGTAATTAATCAGTCTATTTATGATGTGGGGTTTGGTAAATGCCAGAATTCGGTTCTGATTGTTTACTCTTGTCTTACTTTTTGCTCTCATCCATAAGCGTATAATTTCGGTCGTGCGACTTAGTTTTACTTTCTTAATAAGAGATAGTGCGTTTACAAAATGTATCACTAGTAATCGACTAATCTTATTGCGTGAGACGCGTCTTGAAAACATACTTGACCTTTTTTTTAACACTTTTATGTAAAAAAGTTTATCTATATGTGTTGTAGTGCTTTTTTCTAAACTTTTTATCCGAATATCCGATGTCCGTAATTTGTCCCCCCACTTTGAGAATCCTGGCTCCGCCACTGCATCTCACGCATACTTTCTCTCTCCTCACAGTCTTTCTCCTTCGTCCTTCCTCTTGTTCCTTTCGGTTATACGCATAACCTTCTTCATCCCCCTTTTTTTTTTTACTTGCGTCAAATTAAGATCTGAATTTCGACAATGAAATTCAGTATTCTTCAGCACTCAAGATCAGTTCGAGACACTCATGCAATATGGCAGAAGAAGGTTAGTATTTGGGAATTTTTTTCGAACTTTTTTTAAAATTATGATTCAAGTTTACATCTGAATTTCATTAAGAAACAGATTTGATTCAAAATTGTTGTTATTATATTTAATTAATCGTTCAAATTGTAGATTTTTCCTGTAAAATTTGTATATTTTTCGTTGGATTATAATTTTAATGAACAACGAAAACTGAATTCGAAATTGTTGTGATTATATTTAATTTTCATTAAGAAATGGTTGGATTTTTCAATTTAATCCGATTCGATTTTGGTTCTTTGCACGTGCTACTACTCTTAGCGCCGCGATTAGTAACATTAGTAGTTAAGAGTTAGAAACATTGTTATAATTACGGACTATTACTTCAACATTCCTATTAACTCAGTTAGTTTGCTTTTCGATGCATCCAAGTTATACTGAATTTTGCTTCTGGTTTTTCCTAATCAGTTTAATGAACTCCACTCTATAAAAAGACGTGTTATTTCTTTTACTTGGAGCTACACAAACGTGTGATTAGAGTTATATAGATTAGTAAGAGTTACAAAAGCGAGTCCATAGGAGTTATAGGAAGTAATACCAAGAGTTATGCCAATATTTGATTAGAGTTATATCACTTATAGTTAAGAGTTATGGAAACGAGTTAATTAGAGTTATAAGTACTTGCACTTGGAGTTGCGCCAATGTTTGATTAGAGTTATAGGAACTTGTATTTGGAGTTATGCCAACGTTTGGTTAGAATTATATAAATTAGAAATTAGAGTTATAGAAGCACTTCATAGGAGTTGTAGGAAGTATTAGTTAGAGTTATGCCAATATTTGATTAGAGTTAAATAGACTAATAGTCGAGTTATAAGAACTTGTACTTGGAGTTACGCCAACGTTTGTGAAAATATCTTGGAGAACTTCATATCTCGAATCTCTTGGACCCTCCTTATTGTTCGTTCATCAAGGTTCCTAGTCACCTAGTGGTTCTTTTATACAAACAGATTGTTGGTGCAAACTTGTTTATGTGGATTCTTATTGTGGTTTCTCATCATGTAAGCTCTGAGTATTAACACCATTTTCCTTTTGATATGTTTGTTATGTGATCCTATAACTTCATCTATCATTGCGAGAAAATGAAGAAGTGAAAAAGAAAAACAAAATGATGAGGTTTGCTTATTCATCTTTTGCTTTGTGATGAAATACTACAATTAGTGATATGTCTTGTTCTAGTGGAGTGAGATGTTGACATTAATTAATTCTTTCTTGGCAGCAAGCATGTCCACCATCGAATTCTTTTCTTTCATCTATTAAATGCAATAGGACTCTCGGTTCACTAGTTCGGAACTTCGGATGCACTTCTTTGCTCTCTATTTTTTGCCTTAAAAGCACAAGGCAACATCAAAAGAGATGATAGAATCGTAATGCATCTTCTATGCCCCGTCTTCTTACTCGGTTTAGAGATCGAAAGGTACCTTCGGTTCTTGTGGATTAGATTTTAGTAATAGTATCTTAAATTCAGCTTAACCGATTATGTTTTTTTCATTTTGCAATTTTGTCTTCTTACTTTGGGTTTAGAGATCGAAAGGTACCTTCGGTTCTTGTGGATTAAATTTAGTAGTAGAGCATTGTTTATAATCTACTTGTTACGAAATAATCTACTTATTATTAGAAACATAAACATTTTTGGGCATTATCATGTTCGAACATTCTAAAACCTATTAGCTCAAATGGAAGAGCATTGTGCTAAGCACAAGATGTGGGTTCGATTCCCACATAGGTTATTAAATGACTCTTGTTAGAAGTTAGAAACCTAAATATAGAACAAATTGTTACGTACAATTGCACTCATGTAAGTTTTAGGTAGATTGGAACTTCTTTTGTTATTGCGACTCAGGCTAGTGTAGTTTATGTATTCTTTTACCACCTCATTAGGTAAGGAGAAAAATTACATCCTAAAAGCTGAACAAGACCATTAAAAAAGCATATCAAATAATAAAAGCCAGTGTGGGAGTCGAACCCACATTTGTGTGTGTTTGCACACAACAAAGCACTCGCCAATTGAGATAACGAGGCTATCAAGTTGTAACATTTGATTAAAGGTATATAAATAAGTATCTTCTAGTAACTCGCCAATTCTTTCATTTCACAATGCTTAGTCACGTCAATTATTCAATTTCATAATGCTTTGATAGATTAAAAATTACTTGACTAATCTACCGAGCAACAATATTATCGACCACATTCGAACATTAGAAAGCATATAAAAGCTACCTAGGCCACACTTTACCACTACATTTGGGGATGACTTAGAATTCAAAGTCGATACATAATCGGTTCTTATAACTCTAAAGAAATTTTACCATAACTCTAGTTATCGCTAACTATAATTCTAAACAAAAGTTGTTGTAACTCTAATTAATACTCTGCATAAATGTAATTAGTAACTTTAATTTAAACAAGACTTGGCGTAACTCTAAAGAAGACTTGTTGTAACTCTAATTAGTATTCATATAACTCTAAACAAGCATTGATATGACACGTAACTACTACTTCCTACAACTAACTCTATACAAATGTTGTTATAACTCTAATTAGTAATTCCTATAACTCTAAACAAATGTTACTAAAACTCTAACTACTACTACTACAAATCTAGAAGATGTATAGGTATAACTCTAGTGATTGGTTCCAATAAAAACTATAGAAGACTCGAGTATAACTCTAAACAAGCATGGTTATAACTCTAAAGAAGCATTGCTATAACTCTTCTTAGTTCTTCCTATAACTCAAAACTAATATTGTTATAACTATAAAGAAGTATGGCTACAACTCGAATTAGTTCTTCCTATAATTCTAAACAAATGTTGCTATAACTCTAGTTGGTTTATATGGTTTGAAAGAAATAAAGCAAGGGATAGAGAGGAGGCTAGGAACCCATTTGATTATGTGAAGTAGCTACTAGTAACTACTTTCTATAGCTCTAAATAAGTATTAGTATAACTCTAAGTCTCTAACTACTAAATCCTATAACTCTAAGGAAATGTTTCCATAATTCTAATTAGTACTTCCTATAACTCTTAACAATCATTAATGTAACTCTTAACTACTACTTCCTAGTTCCTACAACTCTAAACAAGTATTGTTATAACTCCAATTACTACTTCCTATAACTCTAGGTACAACTCTTCACTGAATATTTCCTACAACTTTAATCAAGTGTTGCGATAATTCTAATTAATAATTGCTATAACTCTAAAAAATATTGCTATAACTTTAATTAGTAATTTATATAACTCTAAGCAAATGTTTCTATAACTCTAATTAGTACCTTTTACAGCTCTTGACAAAATCATGCATTAACCAACATTATCCACTATAAAAAAAAATGGAGCATCAAACATAAAACAAAATGTAGTGGGATAAGATCTCATTTTCAAGATAAAAATGTGAAAAGCGAATGAAATCGGTATTACACGAGATAGTTAAGCAAGGTATGTTTATAGTAGTATTTTACTACTCAAATTATATCATACCTCATGATGTAACTCTAAAGTAGTATTTTCTTGTTCTTCATGAACACCTTTAGAGAACACATTGTGAACTTGCTTTGTCAATATAAAAGATGACGTGAAGGAGAAGAGTGAAGAAGATAAGGAAATCAATTATGGTGAAGGACAATTCGACAAGGAAAGGCACGAGATTCTCGTTAGATTCAAGTTAATGATAATATGCTTAGCGGGTTCATAGTGCGGCCAAAGGTAAAGGGGAAATTTTATGCTTTTGTATATGGAACTATGGTAATTAAGCCATGATTATTCATCTCGATGCGCACTTTGCAACTTTAGTTTCCATCATTACATTCCAAATAGAATAGAAGTAGGTTATGTTCCTTCATTTTGAATTTTCAAATCTTATGCATTCTTTCTTTATTCTAACACTCCAAGAGTGGAAAGATCCAAATGACACGTACGAAGCGAGATAGAATAAGGAACAAGTTACTAATGTTCTTGTTACTAATGTTTGTAATTTCGGATGATTGTGTTTACTTCTATATCTCTTTGCCTATATGCTTCTAGTATAACTTTGTCCATCTATTATTTTTTTTCGGTGTTAAGAAAGGGTGAGAATTTCAAACTGTTACGGTACTAGGCATCGAATGCATGTTATGGTACCGGGCATCGAATGCCCTTTACTCACCAACCTATTGTCACTATATCTCTGTTTGTGCTTGGGCAGGTAACAGTTGCCTACCACTTGTATTCAAACTGTCGTCGTTGGTTTGGTATGCCAAGTTGAATTTGATTGGTTTCATTTTCGATATGATTTTGATGTAATTTTGTACAGATTACAACCGTCTAATTGGTGGAATTATTGCATGTTTTGCAGACACTAATATATAATGTAGATATTGTGTGTGGTTTTACTCGTACTTAAGACCTATTAGCTCAAATGGTAGAGCATTGTGCTATGCACAAGATGTGGGTTCGATTTCCACATAGGTTATGAAATGACAGGGTTATCAAACATAAAGGAGAAGAATTTAATTAGTACAATAACACTCACATACACTAAAACCAAAATTGAAAATTGTAATTATTTTGACTGAAACTAGTGTCATTTTTTTCTTTTTTTACCACCTTATCTGCTAAAGAGCAAGATTAAATCCTAAAAGCGTAACAAGACCATGTAACTAAGAAGTGCTCAAAGTGACAAATAGTAAAAGCCTGTGTGGGAGTCGAACCCACATTTTTGTGTATTTGCAAACACAATACTCTACCAATTGAGCTAACGAGGCTATCAAGTTGTAAATGTAATTACAATACCATGTAAATAAGTCTTGACATATCTCTAATTATTAGTTCCTATAATTCTAATTCTAAATGTTGGAGTACTTTTAACTAATATTCTATAAATTCTAAACATGTGTTGGTATAACTCTAACTACTAATTACTATAACTCCAAATAAGCATACCTATAACTCTTAAATACTACTCCTAAACTCTAAACAAGTATTGACACAAGCTGTAACTATTAGTTCCTATAACTCTAAGCAAGTATGTACATAACTCTAATCAAGTATGTACATAACTCTAATTATGACTTCTATAACTCTAAACATATGTTTCTATAACTCTAAAGAAGATTCAATATAACTTTAAACAACCATTGCTATTCCTTCAAAAAAATAAACAACCATTGCTATAACTCTAGAAAAGTATTGCTATGACTCTAATTAGTTCTTCCTATATCTCTAAACAAACTTTGCTATAACTCTAGAAATGATAAAAGTTCATAATACTCTTTTTATGAAAAAAAAAAATTCAACACAAAGCAACTCAAACATTTAGACAACTCAACTGAACTACCTCCATTTAACATGTCATCGAAAGGTAAAACAAATTCGAGGACAAAATTTCAAGAAATTCATACACCTCTAAAAACATATTGGTATAACTATAACTAATAATTCCTACAACTCTGAGAACATATTGGTATAACTCTAACTAATACTACTTACAACTCTAAAAACATATTGGTATAACTCTAACTAATAATACCCACAACTCTAACTAATAATACCCACAACTCTAAAAACACATTGGTTTACTCTAACTAATACTACCTGTAACTCTAATTAATACTAGCTATAACTCTAAGAATATATTGGCAAAGAAATTCTCCATGTGGAATACAAGCAATGCTATAACAATAACTCATAATACCTATAACTCTATAAACATATTGGTATAACTCTAACGAATACTACTACAACTCTAAAAACATGTTGGTATAACTCTAACTAATACTACATATAACTCTAATAAATACTAGCTACAGCTCTAAAAATATACTGGCAAAAAAATTCTACATGTATGCAAGACTATTTCTATTATACAATGTTCACAGTAGCTAGTATCTCAATTAGGTTCTTTGTTATTTCTTATAATATGTATGCAAAAATATTTCTTATTATACGAGATACTCTACAATCCCTAATTCCCTACCATTAACTCGCATCAAATACTATCATCAAGTTGTTCGACTAAGCGGAAATCAAACTCGCAAGCCTATTTCTTGTTATACGAGATGCTCTATTATCCCTACCATTAACTCGCATCAAAAAACTCGCACCAAATTGTTCGACTAAGCGGAAATCAAACTCACATCAAATACTATCATCATACAATATAATATCAGATAATCTACATGTTAAGCAAAAAAAAGTACGAAAACCACTTATGAAGAAGCAAATAATTTTCGCAAAAAAAAAATTTACAACCAAACAAATTTCGAAAACGAAGAAGCATACAAATTTCTGAAAACAAACTAACCTTCCTGCGATGCGGGAATGGATTCCATGAATTCTTGGACAAAAGGAGATGACAGGAGAGACGTGCAGTAGGAGATGGGAGGGAATAGACGACGCACCGTGGGAAGAAGGAGAAGAGAGGAGAGAGAAAAATAAGGTTTTTGTATGGAAAGGATGAAAAAGGTAGTCTAAAGTTAATATTAGTTTTTAAATCTTGGCCGTTGATAGGATCTAATCTAAGGGCAGTGATTCTTTCTCATTTCTCACCTAATTTCCCTTCTCACATGATCTTGCCTCTATCTATATATATATATATATATAAAGCTAAGTACATTTTGCTTATGTGTCGAGCTCATAATCATTAAGCCACATGTCGTCTCTACATTGCTCCTTGCATTTCCCATGGCCACGTGTAATCTAGCTTTGGAGTATTGCTGATTTGTCGCTTGCAAATCTGTTCTCAGCGTGTGCCTAATTGCTTCATTTATGGAATTAATACTAATTGCTTTAATTAACATGATTTTGAATATATCACGTTGAAATCTAATTAGCCACGTAATGTTGCCATATTACCTCCATATATATCAATTACCTCCATTTCCTTTGTGATTGACGTTGTTAATGAGTGCAATATCAAATATTCAATGGATATGCAAATCATTGCCGTTATTACTTATATTCACTTGATAGTATTTATATAAAGGGCAACTATATATGACTCCAGTATCTTCCTTCTCTTACCTTTGGTAAACCATTTTTCTTTTAAGATTTCATGCACAATCCGAGAAACAAGAATATTTCAGGCCAAATTCATAATGAAAAACCTCAAAAATTCAAACCAACAAATAGATTAACAAACCCAACGGGTACATGTTTAATGAAAAACCCGACAAAGTAATGAATACCCAAAAATGTCAGACCCAACAATGGAAGAACGTCGGAAATATGCTTCTTATCTATGAGCTAATTTGGCATTTCTTCATTGAGGAAATTTTGATGTAGAAAATCGAACAATTGATTCAAGAAATTTTGCTACTGTAGTTTTGATCGATTTATTTGAGGAAATTCATATTAGACACTCAAAGAAAACCTAACATTTTTTGCTGCAGAATTGCTTGATTTTCTTCAGTGAGTCGAACTAATAGAAATTTCTTGCAAGTATGCTAGGAATTTGAACCCACGTTTTCTACTGTACAAAATTGTATAAATTTTCTAGCAAATTGGGTATTCAAATTTTTTGGGGAAGAGCAGCAGAACTCTTCATCACAAAGAGGAAGAAAAGAATGTCTAGATCTGATATAGTAGAAGAGAAAAAGAATTGGTAGAGGACTCTTTATCTTTTGGGGAGCACGTGTTGAGAACTTGACATTAGTAAAATTTCCTAATAAAAATTAATTGATGGAAGTAAATAAGTACTCATTAGGATTTAGGAGGATATATCTTGGGTGGAAGTGTCGTGGAACAAAGTCACAATACATTATTGTGAACCTAAACTAATTCTACCACACATAAAAACACACTATATCAAACAAAGTCGACTATAATATGAAAACTGACTATATCATGCATAGAATTGAGTTTTTTTAATCCAATTAGAGAATTGAGTATAGCATATCATATAAAAACTAACTATATAAAAGGGAATATATATCATACAAAAACTAACTATATCAAATAGAAATTGATTATATCAAATAACAACTATCAATATCATATGGTACCCGACACATTATAAGTTATTGTGAACTGGGTCTATTCATATTTTTTAATGTTATTGTAGTTAGTAAAGGTAAGATCGTAATATGGACTATAGAGTGTGTAAAATTTTCTCGTAATGGAAATGTTGCAATTAATGTGAAACTTTTCAAAGAGGAAAACATTGCAATTAAAAAGAAAGGAGGAAGTATAATGTATTTTTTAAAACAATCTCAAACAAATAAGGTGTTTTCCGACAAAATTTCCTAATTTATCGGGATTATAATTGAATTATAATTTAATAGTTTCCTTTAATGTAATATATGTGCAATGATTTTATGCGATTTACACGTCTGGCATAGTATATATATTGCCTATATAATCGTCTATACTATGTATCAAGTAGCCAACGATAAAAACATGTCACTTTGTAAATTAATGGGTCTCTTTATAAATTAATTGGTCATTTTGTAACCTAAAGGGATTGTTTTTAGATAACGGAGTCACTTTATAATGTACTGTTTGTGGAAAAATAACAAATTAACAACAATAGTGTAATATTTTATGAAGTTTGTACTATTGGACGATTTTTAATATACTTTATGTATGTGATCACATTTAAAGTATGCGTGTGACACGATCTTTAATTTCCGAGAATCAAGGACAAAATTATTCTATATACTTTATAAAGAGGTTCCGGAATAGACTAAGAAAACTATATATAGTTAGTGAACTTTTAATCATTATTGAATCATTATCAATAATATATCTTATTTAATAATTTAGTATGGTGAACTTAAAATATAAAATTATCAATAATTTTTTTCTTTATAGTGGAAGTAATATACAAAGATTTATGAGAGATATAAAAAAATATATCATATGTACAATTTGTTGTGCTAATTATGCATGTTCTTTGCCACTTTTAAATGAAACAACAAGTATTGGGTGCTCTGGATGAATAATAGAATTATTGTCAAACCAATTCACTTTTAAGTCAAAATGGGTCATTTTACAAGTTAAAAAAGTGTAACTGTTAAGCAAAGTGTAACTTTTAATCTTAAGTGGGTCACTTCTAGATTAATAAAATTAACGTAATTAAGGCAATAAATTAACCCCTATCTCACAATAATTTATTGTATATATGTGTTACTACATAATTTGTATAAATAAAATAGTCAATCAATATTTTTTAGTATATCTAATTAACAAAAAACGTCCCGTGCATTTTATCATGACATTAGCTACATCAGTCACTGAATGCACGTGTCATAAGCTAATATTTTTATTACACGATATGATTATAAATACATTAAATCATGAGCTAATATTCAGACCATGATTTTAGGAGACACATTCTAAAATCTTAAATTTATAAAAATAAAATATGCCCGCTCATTTCAGTGTTTTTTTGTTTCATTTATGTAAGTATAGATGTAGATATCACGATTATAAGATTTTAAAAGTTTAAAATGTTGTAATAAAGGATTTTATATATCATTTTATATTCTTTCAACCTTAAATACATGAATTCTAATAATTTTATTCAATAAATTTGGAACAAAAACAACTAATTAATAAACAAAACAATTTCCGTGCATTATGCACGAGTTCAAACCATATCTACATAAAATCTCCCGTGCATTTTTGCACGGGTTAAAAGCTAGTTATAATATAAAAGCAAAGTTCAATTTGCCTACGTGTTATGCTACTACTAAATCTGCCACATGTCGTCTCCAAATTCATCCTAAAAACTTATGTGCCACATGTATAGTTAAGCTCCAAACTCGCTGATGTGTCGCTTCCACTTTCAATGTATTCGTATGGCATGATGTTCAATAGCCGGTAATCATGGACAAATTAGTGCATAAATGATAACTTCCTATAACAATGATAAATCGATTCCAAATTTGACGCAAGGAATATATTGCTTTTAAAGGAATTATGCGGAATATATCTATGTAGAATTGACGCAACTGTATTGGGCAAATGAATCAATTACGTTCTTACTTACCATAATCACACTATATCGGACTATCGGTATATTGCATTATGAGGTGAATACATTGATTTCCTTCTATATCCATTTCAAACGCCATATTTTATTTTCTGAATTCATAGTCCAAAACTAAGCGCTTCAAATTTTGAAGAAAGAAATTGCAAAGGCCAAGAAAATCAGGAAAAGGTTCCACCTTTGGATTTTGTTTTCTTGGTCGACAATAACAGATGAATAGAAACAAAAAATTCAAGTGAAAGAAGAGTTGGAGGTGAAGGAGTTTGCAGGGAGAAGAATGTCAGAGGTTGAATCTAGCTAGGGAAAATACGGTTAGTTCACATCTAACATAGCTGAATGGGGCTGGAAAACAAGAACTAGGAGGGGATTATAGGAAGAAATTGAGAGGAAAGAAGAAAGATAGAGCAGGTGGTTTCCATTTCAAGTGAGAGAGTGTTACAAAATTATTATGACTTCTGAACTGAGTGTATGACTTGAATTTATATGTAAGGCATGTTCTCTTCGGCATAAAATAACTGAACTAAACTGAACTGAATTGAATTGAATTGAACTGAACTGAACTGAATTGAATTGAACTGAACTGAACTGAACTGAACTGAATTAAATTATAACTAATTAATAGTAATGATAATAATTTAGGAACTGAACTGAAAATAAACTGGGGAGAACAGGCCCTTAGACAAAAATTATAACTATATTTAGATAATAATTCCATATAGTTTCATAAACTTTTTTTTTTGAGGGGAAAAGTTAGGTCGAGTATATTATTGCAAATCGTATTCCGCCAAATAAAGTAAGGATACTTTGGGGAATTGGAGCCATACAAACAAGTTCAGCACTGCCATGAGTGTCCCATCTTGCCACTAAATGGGCTACAGTGTTCCCAACCCTTATAATATGTGAAAAACAAAAGCTATTGAAAGACTTTGCCAAAGCACTAATATCATCATAAAGCAAATAAAGAGGTGAAAAACCAACAGCAAGTTGATGATGAGCATGAACCACCGCAAGAGTATCACTTTCTAACCACACTTTGTCATAACCAAACCTTCGAGCAACCTGAAGACCGTATCTTGCCGCTTCAGCCTCGGCCATTGTGGACATCTCACTTCTTACCATTCTCTTCGTTGCCATCATCACATATAGTTTCATAAACTAATTTCAAAACAATGATCACATAATTAAACTAACAAAATATAAGTAACTTTGCGTTAAAGCTGCTTAAAAATTAGCTATTATATTTATATTTTATACCCTAAGTTGGAAAGAGGAACCGTCTAGGGCCCAGCCAAAAGGGGCCCAAAAGTTTTAAATGTTGTTTTTGCTTCCCGATTAAAATGTAGCACATCTAGGTGAAATGAAGTATAATCATCTATATTGTTGTATTAAGTGTCTATCATTTATCTCACAACTTATTCATCATCTACTTTAGCTCCCAACTTTCCAAATTCAAATTCAATATTTCCTTCCACAGTTACTTTTCCTAAATTTCTCCCCTCAGTTATTTTTTCTAAATTCCCAAGTTTTAACTATCTAAAAATTCAATTCTTACTGCTTCCCCTTTTTCTTCAATCTTGAATTCCTTAATGTGAAGATTCTCAAATTAATACCATGACAAGGGGAAAAAAAATCAACAAATGAATATGGGTAAAAATAATTCAACTAACACCAATTATTTGTCTTAAGCTAATTAGTCAGCATTCACTATCACAAAAAAAACTACTCCAATTAAGCATGAAGAAGTTGGGGGAGATTTAAGTAAAATGTATTTATCGTTTAAAGTAAATTCCAGCATGATTTGATAAATCTCCTTTATTGAGTTGGAGATTAAGGTGCCGAATATATATTTTGTTGATTTTTATAAATTAACATTATGAAATAATAATATATTAGGTAGGTACGCCAATTTTAATCATATAATCACTGGATATTGCAATAGATAAACAAAGGAAAAAACGGTTTTTTCACCTGATACCCCCGAGTTTTCAAAAAATTCACGTGGTACCCTCCATGTTTTCAAAATTCACCAGGTACCCCTAAGTTTAAAACTAATTCACGTGGTACCCTTAAATACCCTTAATGACTAACGGCGTTAACCGCCGTTAGTCATTAACCCTAATGCTTTAAACCCTAATTAACCTATAATTCTAACCCTAATCTTAACCCTTACCCTAATCCTAACCCTAAACCCTAAACCTAACCCTAACCACCCCTCCCACACCCTCCCACCACCCCTGCGAGCCTCCTCCACCCCAGCCCCACCCCCTCCCCCCACCCCCGCAGCCCCTCCCCCCCTCACCACCGCGCCGCCGCACCAATTTCGGAACAACCCCCCCCCACTCCCGTGCCCGCCACAAAGCACCACCCCCCTCCCCCCACCCCCCGTAGCCCTCCCCCCTCCACCCACCACCCCGTCGAAACCTCCCTCCCCTCCCCTTACACCGTCGAATCCCGCCCCCCTTTCCACCCCCGTTGAACCCCAAAGGCCGTCGAATCCCGCCCCCCTCCCGGCCCGTTGAACCCCAAAGGCCGTCGAATCCCCGGCCCCGTCGAGTCGCCGCCCTCCCCGGCCCCCGTCGAGTTCGCCCCCCTCCCCAAAGGCCCTTCGAATTCCTCTGCCGTAATTACTCCCGCTAGAACGACTTCAAGACTAACGGATGTCGGGGGGGGGGGCGGAACTCGACGAAAATTAGGGAAGGGGGAGGTTTTGACGGGGGTTAGGGGAGGGGGAGGTTCCGACGGGTATGCCACGACGGGATAGGCAAGTGGCGGGAGAGACGAAGGTGTTGCGTGGGGTGGGGGGGGTGCGTGGGGTGGGGGGAAGGGGGCATGGTTGGCGTGAGGGGGAGGGCGAGGGGTGGGAAGTGGGCCGGGGGTGGTGGGAGGGTGGGGGGAGTGGGTGGTGGGAGGATGCATGGGTTAGGGTTAGGTTTAGAGGTAGGGGTAGGGGTTAAGATCAGGGTTAGCATTAGGAGTTAATTAGGGTTTAAAATAGAAAATTAGGGTTAATGACTAACGGCGATTAACGCCATTAGTCATTAAGGGTATTTGAGGGTACCACGTGAATTAGTTTTAAACTTAGGGGTACCTGGTGAATTTTGAAAACATGGAGGATACCACGTGAATTTTTTGAAAACTCGGGGGTATCAGGTAAAAAAACCGAGGAAAAAACATATAATGGCAGCTTCATAAATAAAAAGTTTACAAAAGTTAAAAAAAATCGAATTTATAAGATCTTTAGCAAAGAGATACCGACGATTTTGATTCCAATGCAGTATAATGTTGTATGACACACTTATATATAGGACAAATATGTTTGATTTTAGGTCCCAACTATTATATTATTCCACTAAGGATTTGTTCTCTTCGACTTATTTTAGAAAAAATCAGTTCTGATAAGATAAGTTCAGATAAAATAATATAAATTCAGATAAGATAAGATAAGATAAGATAAGAAAAGATAAGTCTAATAACATAAACATAATCAAGTTTAATAAGTTCTGATAATATAAGATTAGTTCGGATTAGATAAGATAAGTTCTGATAAGATGAGATAAGTTCAGATAACATAATTGATAATATAAGCTCTAATAAAATCACTGCTTACAAAATACTAAAAATAGTTGTTTTTCTAAAAGGATTTTACAAAAATTGGGTGATGCACTCTTATTATTTGATTAGCATTTTTTTTTTGACAATTCAAAATTATTATCGATAACTAAAATAAATAGGTTAGGATACAAACAAAGACTACAAACCACCAAACTACACCAAAACAAACAAAGACACCAAAACTACCTCAACAAAACAAACCTAAGTAATCAGCAAAGCTCTTTCATTATCTTTGCAATTACAAGCTGCCCGAAACACAACTTCCTTAATTAACCCTTGAGGAGTGATACAAGAATCAGTAAACACTTTGTTATTTCTCTGCAGCCAGATAGAGTAAATGGCTTTAGTGAACAATATAACATAAACTCTGGATTTAATACTTCTGCTGTGAGCTTTAATCTGAGCCCTTCTACATTCTTCATCAAAATGATGCACCCGTTGACTTATACCCAATCTTCTAAGCAAGCCTCTCTAGACCTCAGCAACATAAGTGCATTGAAAGAACAGATGCTGAACAGATTCATGAGCATTATTATTATATGATTAGCAATTTTTGGATCATTATAAATGACTATATATAAGGGTTTATTTTTAAAGATTGCAATTAGTACTCTAAGATGTTTAAATCAATTAGGAATTTCCTTAAATTAGGTACATCTATTGAATAATGTAGATATTGAATGGATTATAATATCAAAATTATGAGATTAATTGCATCAGCGTGTAGTGAGTATGGAAATTCTTTGGCTTTATGTTATGATTATAGTACCAAAACTTTGAGATTACTTGCATCATCTCCCCACCACTGCGCGTATATGGGAAATCCACATTAATCATGTAGGCACTTGCATCAACGCGTAATTGATTGAGATTTTTTTTTCTGAGAAGAATATAACAAATAATAGGATATTATGAAATTTAAGGTGTAATGGAGATTATTTCAATATTGATGCAAGTGTCCCCTAAAAAATCATATTTGCATAAAACCTCCCGTGCATTATTGCACGGGTTGAAAGCTAGTAACAGTTATATACTGGGCATTTCTCACAAAGCACTAGGTTGAAACTAAATCCATAAATCTCCATAAAATACGAAGAAAGTAGTTTTTAACGACAATTTGATACAAATCAAAACACAAACATGGCGCTCTAACAGCATAGATTGATTCGTATTGTCAGTTAGATTACGAGTCAAATCTCATAGCAGCGACGGATTTTGGAGTGTCATATCTTTGCATTAGACTAACTTGTTTCACATTATCCACACCTGAAAAATAAAAAACATATCATAAAACTTAAACCCCATACACTAGATAGCACAATATGTTTGGTGACTTTTGTCACAAAAAATATAATGACACTATTACCCGACAACTTCTTCGTTTGCTCATCTGTAAGAGTTGCAAAGAAGCAACATGTGCCGTGTGAACTAATCTGGGATTCAGAACTGCCAAAGATAAACCCAGCAAACATCATAGAACCTATCAAGCTCATAGCCAAAAGAAGAAACAATATGAAATAGGAGATTGTTCGGGTATATTATATAAAATGAATAGGTAAAGTGGACACTGGGAGCACAATGGTGTCATCTTCTCGCATAAAGGTTATTGGATTAGGCTTTAGGTCCCAGTACAAACCTCACCACAAAGGCATGTTCTCTGCAAATTTTGAATGCCACACCTATAGAGTACTGTAGTTATACAAACAAAAAAAACTGTTGTGCTAGTCGTAACTCGTAAGTTCACCACAAAGCACAAGTGGATAACTATTGCAATTGCATATATAAACTTGAGGGTCAACTGAATGAATAACAAATTTTCAGGACCAAAGTGAGCCCTTCTCCAAGGTGGTGCAGAAACAAAGATAAGTTTGAATTCTTTTTAAAAGTGTCATTGCATGTTGGCTGAAGGAGATAACAGCAATAGTTATAGTCTAAGTCTTAAAAGCAATTTATAAACAAAGATGAAAGCAATAGTTAAAAGTCCTAGATCTGCCAGGACGGCCACTGAGCACAAGAAGGATGGACATTTCAAAGAGATAAAGAAGAACAAGGAGTTGATGTATGGGACATGACACCTCTCTGCAATTTCCAAGAACTACTGCATTTGTTCCTGTACAGATGTAAATTTAACACAACAAAGTAAAGATAAGATTAGTTGCACAAGGGTAAGGGTAAGGGTAAGGGTAAGGGTAAGGGTAAGGGTCTGTTTAGTTCGTTGCAATTTCAATAAACTTGTCGTATCTGACCTGAATTTTTCGAAAAAAGATTATTAGTTTCCAAATTGTGTGAGAGCTTTGATTTGAGTTCGTGGAAATTTTTCATAAGTTTTCAGAAAATAAGGTAAGTTGAGGCGAACTAAACAGACCCTAATACAAACATGACAAAACAATGATGAGTGGAATCCTTTGTCCCATCTGGCACATCACCAATTATTTTGTGTCAAACAGAGGTGGCTGGACAAGAGTCGGAAACGAGGTTACGTGAGACTTGCCGTTTTGGGATTTACAGATGTCCTCATTCGCACTAAACTTCATCTTCTTGGCAGCTGAACCAAAATCAATCCAATAAAAAGAGGTAAATCGAGCAATCCATGGAAATACATTGAGCAACTGAGCATTGCAACCAACAAGGAACATTGAATTTTCAACTTCCAACAAGACATTCATGATCTTCAACTCAAAAAATGAGAAAAGCAAATTGTATGACTTAGGGTGTAAGTAAATTCCAAATAGTATACATACGATTAGTGTCTTTATCGTCAATGTTACAACCGGAAGCCATTGTTGATGTCATCAAAGAAACCTAATTCAAACAAGTCGAAGAAACATTATTATTAGCACATAATTGAAAAACAAAAAAAAACAGAGTATAAACCTAAAAATTAATATGTATGGGTTAAAAATTCCAATTCATGTGATAGTAAGTGCTAATATTGATAAAATAAAACTTCCCTATTCAATTTGCATCGATCCAAAAGCAATTTAGTTAGTTATGTAAGATGATAAATTTGTATGATTATCACGGACATCAGAATTCTGTTAGATGATTATTTACTTTTTATATTTTAAATGTCAGTAGATCAAAAGTAACCCCAACTCACTCTCTTGCTTTGAAAGCATGAAAAAGTCGGGTGTTACATTAGTTTGGTTTGTTTTTGCAAATGTTAAAAATAAAATAAAATTTTTATGTTTGAAGCGCCGCATTTCCTACTATTCTCTAAGTCTTCTTCTTCCTCCTCTCATCCTCTAACTTCTCTCAAGTCTCATCCTCTAACTTCTCTACTCGGAACTCGGAAGCGCCACTGGTCACGGCGTTGTTTGGCACTTTGACGGTCGATGGAATCGTTTGATGCTGTGATTGAAGATTTAGGGCTTAAGCGAGTTTTGTTGTTGTTGAAGATTTAGGGCTTAAGCGTTTGACGCGCCTAAAACCTCTCAAGAATTCGAGATTCCCTCGCTAAACGTCAGGTGAGATTGTTAATTGCTGATTTGCTGTTGAGTTTTTGCTGTTATTTCGACTTCTCTTCAGTTAATTTGCTGTTAATTGCTATTGAGTTTCGGCATTTGTGTGTTAATTTGCTGTTGAAGATTGTTTGTTTGGCAATTTGTGTGTTGATTGCTGTTGAATTTAATTTAGTTCAGTTAGGGCTTACCGCTTGCTTACTTGCTGCCTTGCTGCCGCTGGTAATGGTGTTATAATCTTGAGTCTTGACAAATGACAACGTTCAACATATTACTTAATTACTTGTTGATTAATTTGTACAAAGATTATGAGAAATTCAATATCAATTAGCACCTAGAATTCAATATGAGCAATGTATCCAAACACTTAGAGTTCCAAACTTCATTACCTTATAGCAGTGGCTAAATGCCTAAATTTATATTATTATTGGTAATTGCTGGTATAACATATATTATTTTTGTAAATCTATTGTTGTTATATTATTGACTTATTGTTGTTAATTTATTATTGTTATATTTATTGTTGTTAATTTAATATAATTTGTTACAGTGGCGAATTGGTCAATGATGGCTATGACGTTATGAACATTGGATTAGCTTTGAAGGTTTGATTGATTGTGTTCAGGTAATGCACTAAAACCTTTGTTTTAGGATTTTTAGAATTGAACCTATCATGTGAAGTTTTCGGAGAGGCCATGAATGAGCCTTTGGTTTTATGTGTTTTATGTGCTGGTCGAATTAGTTGGAGATGGATAGGATTCCCTCTAATGTGAAATTATTTGGTATATATGCATAATGCGTTGATATGAGATTAAAATTTGCATTGTTTAAGTGATTTGATTGATATGTTTGACAAATTGAATTGTTGTTCTAATTAAAAATTATAATTTAAATTTCAGAATGAAAAGAAAGAAAATGCAACTGAATATCTCAAGATTTTTTTTACTAAAACCACACCAATACGTGCTCTAAATGGCCCCTGGTAATTGTCAACTCACTTCTCCAATTGTTCAAAAAGGTTAGCATGGATAATATTGTAAATCGGTATCAAAACATAAAAATCCGTCGAGAACAATTGTAACAATTTTTAGGTACTATTTTATTGTAATATGAACTATTATTAGTCATGAAATGATTTTATTTGAAGTAGTTTTTTCTAAATTCATGGATTATCATGTATGGGTGTGCGCATCTGAACCGTATCCGAACTCGTACCTGTACCCGTATCCGTCTTTGTGCAACATAGTCGGTAGTGATCCACCATTCATAAATTCCTGGATCCGCCACTATACACAAGTAAGACCAATCCAACTTCAAAGTTCCCTTAAACAACACAAAACCAAAGTAGCAAATATTGTTAGTGTTAAACCAAACAAAGAACTACAAAAGATGTCTAGGATATATAATACTACTAATTTGAAACGACTTAAATAAACAAAGGAGAGAAAATCAAAGAAAACATACCTCAAAATTTTACTCTTAGCTTGATAAAGACCCTGTTTTCGAACCCATAATTCATCATAGTTCTTCATAATTTCATTATAAGAGATCTTCCTCCTCCTCAAATCTCCATCAAATTCCACAGAATTTAAAGAAATCACATCAGTCACTTCATCAAATTCCATAGAAACAAACTCATATGGCCCACTTAATGATTCATCTTCTTCTCCATCTCCATCTCTCATCCTTGAACCATCCCTAAACCAACAAAATCCTCTCAAAATAATCAACTTTTTTACCCAGAAAAAAAATTAAATTTTTTTATCAAAGTCATTAAATTTCGCTGAAATTATACCTGTAAAATGAGGAATGATGAGACGGGTAATTTGGGTAATCATTGTCCAAGGATGATAATTCATCTTCTGCTCAATATATAAACATTAAAATTCAAATTTACATAAAACCCATTTTAAATTAGCAAAAAAATTGAACAAAAAAACTGGAAAAAAAGGAAGAGGAGAGAGAAAATACCAAATGTAAAGCAGGGAAGATGGTCACCACCCATTGAAGCTGAGCTTGGTCTCTCACCAAAGCAAGAGCAAGAGCAAGAACAAGAGCAAGAGCAAGAGCAAGAGCAAGAACGAGTTTTTATGAGTTTCCGTTGATTTTTTCTTAGATTGAAAGACATTAATAAATTAAACATGAAGGATTTTTGTCCTCGATCAAGTGTAACAAACTAAATATATATGGACAAATTATGGAGATAATATATTCAATAATATTAGGTGACCATGACGTTTCTTTAGAAATTTAATTGGGGTTTGTTGAAATTTAGTATAATTGGGCCAACTACTAATATATATTGGGTCATATGAGGTCACACAATGTGACAACCCTTGGATATTACCCAGATCCATTTGTGAAATGGGTTGGGTGGTTTTTAGATGGGTGAGATGAGTTGTAACTCATGAGTTTATTAGACTCATAATGTGTGACATTATGAGGCAAATAAAGCCTCATGAAACATCTCTTTGTAACCACCATATATAGAGATATGGGGATTACAAAGGAGACATACATAACATCATCTTTTGAGAGGAAAAATCAAAAGATGAAAAATATGATTTTTCCTCGCTCTTTCTTCTCCCTCCATTCGGTTATCATACACCTCAAAAGCAAGGGAGTTCTTCTCTCTTCCGTACTAGCATACGTGGTGATCCAAGGGTTGTTCGTGGACTAACACTAGAGGAACGGCGTTTGACGTTTTAAAGGATCTCCACTAGAAGGCTTGTGGTGTAAGAGGAATTCACGCATCAAGAGGTATATTCTATACTCTTAATAGATTCATGTTAATTTATGCAAAGATCTTGGTGTTAGATGTTTGAGTATATGATACTCGTTTTTCGCATTAATGATATGGTTCGGTCTATGATGAGTTTTGCTGATCTTCCCATATCCTTCTGGGGATATGCTCTCGAAACTGCTACTTTCACACTTAATAGAACTCCATCAAAGGCAGTAGAAAAGACTCCATATGAGATATGGAGTGGAAAAGTTCCAAGCTTGTCTTTTCTACGTATTTGGGGATGTGAAGTTTATGTAAAACGTTTACTTTCAGATAAACTCGCCCCTAAATCAGATAAGTGTTTCTTTGTGGGTTATCCCAAGGAAACCAAGGGCTATTACTTTTACAATCGAACTGAGGGCAAAGTGTTTGTTGCTCGTCGTGGTGTCTTTTTGAAAAAAGATTTTATTTCCAAAAAGGCAAGTGGGAGTAATGTATATCTCGAAGAAGTTCGAGAAAAGTAACAAATGGACATGATTCAACCTATGTTAGAGTCAGAAACACAAGTGCCAGCTGTGGAGCTTGAAGTAGTTCTTCGTTTGGAGGAATCTTCTCCCATAACTGACCAAGTGTTGGAGGACGTGCATCCCATACACGAACCTGCTACTGTCCCACTCGAATCTAATTCGTGTGAAAATTCTCAAATTGTTGAGAAGAAAATTTCTCCTGTTGTAGCCCCTCGTAGGTCTAGTAGACCAAGAATACCAAACAAAAGGTTTGTTGATTTCTTGTTAAACGAAAGTTCTAAAATAATGATTTTAGAATTTGAGGAACCTAATATTTACAAGCAAGCTTTGATGAGTGAAGACTCCGAAAAATGGTTTGAAGCCATGAGGTCCGAAATGGCATCCATGTCTGAAAATCAAGTATGGGACTTGATGGATTTGCCCGATGGGAGTTACACCTATTGGTTGCAAATGGGTTTTCAAAGTGAAAACAGACAAGGATGGTAACATTCAGGTTTACAAAGCAAGGTTGGTTGCATAAGGGTTCAAGCAAGTTCATGATATAGACTATGACGAAACCTTTTCACCAGTAGCAATGCTTAAATCCATTCGGATAATCCTAGCGATTGCTGCCTTTTATGATTATGAAATTTGGCAAATGGATGTCAAAACCGCTTTCTTGAATGGGTTTTTGAAAGAGGATGTGTATATGACACAACCGGAAGGTTTTGTGGATCCATAATATCCTAGGAGGGTATGTAAGCTTCAAAAGTCCATTTATGGATTGAAGCAAGCATCCCGGAGTTGGAATCTTCGTTTTGATGAGGCAATCAAACAGTTTGGTTTTCTCATAAACGGAGAAGAGTCTTGTGTTTAGAAGAAGGAAAGTGGGAGTAACATAGTCTTCTTGGTCTTGTATGTAGATGATATACTTCTCATAGGAAACGACATTCCCATGCTTGAGTCAGTCAAGGGATGGTTGAAGAGTTGTTTCTCTATGAAAGATCTTGGAAACGCTGAGTACATTTTGGGGATCAAGATCTATAGGGATAGGTCTAAGAGGATGATTGGACTTAGCCAACAGACTTATATATATAAGATCGTTACTAAGTTCAATATGGAAAACTCTAAGAGAGGTTTTCTACCCATGCAACATGGTGTGTCGCTTAGCAAGACTCAGTGTCCTTCTGGACCTGATGAGATTAAGCGAATGAGCAGTGTTCCTTATGCGTCAGCTATAGGGTCCATTATGTACTCCATGATTTGTACTCGCCCAGATGTTTCATATGCCTTGAGCATGTGTAGCAGATTCCAATCAAATCCAGGTGACGCACACTGGAGTGCAGCTAAGAATATCCTAAAGTACTTAAGAAGGACTAAGGATAATTTCTTAGTGTATGGAGGTGAAAGTAAGTTAATTGTTGAGGGTTACACAGATGCGAGCTTCCAAACTGACAAAGATGATTTCCGATCCCAATCTGGTTTCATCTTTTGTCTAAATGGAGGGGCAGTGAGCTGGAAAAGTTCAAAGCAAAGCCCTGTCGCTGATTCTACAACAGAAGTTGTGTACATTGCTGCGGCAGATGCAGCAAAGGAAGCCGTTTGGATGAAGAAGTTCATTCTGGAGCTAGGAGTAGTGCCTAGTGTTGGAGATGGTATTGTTTTACATTGTGTTAACAATGGTGCCATAGCTCAGTCTAAGGAACCAAGATCACATCAAAGGTGTAAACATGTACTTAGAAAGTTTCATCTCATTCGAGAAATCGTTGAGAGAAAAAATGTAATAGTTAGCAAAGTTCATACGGATAGCAATGTCGCTGATCCTTTGACTAAACAATTGCCTCAGCCTAAGCATGAGAGTCATACTAGGGCTATAGGGCTTAAGCATGTAGGAGAGTGGTTTTGATTGTGTATTATTTACATTTAATTAGTTCACAGTTGTAGTTACTCTTGTGATATGTTTGGTTATGTTTATCAATAAAAAGTTATGTTCTTATTTAATCTTGGTTTAGTATTAAATAAAACGTTCAAAGTATTTTATATTATTTGATAGGATTGTCAAATATGTGATTTGACAAATGAAACCCTATCAAGTGAACAGGAGTTATAATATACCTTGGTTCCTAGTTCGAATCATTAAAGTTGAACGTAAATGATTATGTTTCATGGACTAGATTGCAAATTGATTGATAGCGCAGTTTCATGGGCTATGGGGACATAGAGATGTCTAGTCATTTGCATAGGCGTGTATAGTTGATACACGTTGGGCAGACCTAGTGGGAGTTCTCTAAAAGGTTTACGAGAATCTCATTAATATATTTAGTGGATTCCTTTGACATGAGTATGACACTATTCTTAATTAAGGATTAGTATGTTTTTGACACTGCAAAACGTCGTGCCGTAAAAGGAGGCTATAAAGGCAGTGATCGGAACTGCTACGAATTGAGTGGGAGTTTTGGTTATACAAGACTGGATAAAGTCCTCCTAAGAGTTAGGATTGGCGTCTTGGCCTCTTGAAGAGCGAAAGCTGAAAATGCATGGCCGTGCTCAAATAGATTAAGGAGTTAATCATTTGTTTCGACAGTTCGAACTCGGATTTCAAGAAACAACTTGAAAGTTGGTATGGTTTACATATGATGTTACCATGTCATCAAGTTAGACATTAAGCGACTTAAGGAGTTTGAAGGTTACACACTTGTTCTTAGACAAGTGGGAGGTTGAAGGATTTTTGTCCTCGATCAAGTGTAACAAACTAAATATATATGGACAAATTATGGAGATAATATATTCAATAATATTAGGTGACCGCGACGTTTTGCTAGAAGCTAATTGCGGTTTGTTGGGCTAGTATAATTGAGCCAACTGCTAATATATATTGGGTCCTATGAGGTCACACAATGTGACAACGCTTGGATATTACCCAAATCCATTTATGAAATGGGTTGGGCGGTTTTTAGATGGGTGGGATGAGTTGTAACTCATGAGTTTATTAGACTCATACTGTGTGACATTATGAGGCAAATAAAGCCTCATGAAACATCTCTTTGTAACCACCATATATAGAGATATGGGGGTTACAAGGAGACATACATAACATCATCTTTTGAGAGGAAAAATCTGATTTTTCCTTGCTCTTTCTTCTCCCTCCATTCGGTTATCATACACCTCAAAAGCAAGGGAGTTCTTCTCTCTTCCGTACTAGCATACGTGGTGATCCAAGGGTTGTTCGTGGACCAACACTAGAGGAACGACGTTTGACGTTCTAAAGGATCTCCACTAGAAGGCTTGTGGTGTAAGAGGAATTCACGCATCAAGAGGTATATTCTATACTCTTAATAGATTCATGTTAATTTATGCAAAGATCTTGGTGTTAGATATTTGAGTATATGATACTCGTTTTCCGCATTAAGCATCTAAATTCCTACAAAACAAAGATGTTTAATAATATAGAATTAGATTAGTGCAGAATTTTTGTTTTGGGATTTAAAGAGAGAATTGTTTAAGAAATTTTTTAGTGTTTAACGTTTTTTAAGACATAGGAAATGGTAAGTGGTTGATACTTGGAAGTTACTTGGCACTGCCAAGATCAAACTTGAACTTAATGTCTTTATCAGACATCAGTCAACACTAATTCTATCAAAATAAGAAGAAGAAAAAAATTAAGATGTGATTCACTAGTCACATGGATGCATGGCTGGAATTTGGAAGTGTATGATTCGTTAATTAGGGGGCTTAATAATAGTAATATATGTTGTTTAGAGAGTTGGTTATTTTGTTTGAAGGTTTCCATGGAGGAGATTAGCTATTTTAGTCGGTAAAATATAGGAAGGTTTATCAAAATGTGAGATATTTAATAAAATTATATTATTTTAAATGGGAATATGGAAATTATTAATTATTGGCCCCTTTGTGAAAATTATCTAGCTTCGCCTCTGATAACATCATTTACATCTTTTGACTGGACCTAAAGGTAGAATAATAAAGGTAGAGTATTTGATTAATGGTTATTGGGCGGCTTTTTCATTGACGTTTTGGCTTTTTCATGTGGTTAAACAACCAATAAAGTGCTCGATGAAAGAATTTGATTAGCTTTTAAGCTGATTTTCTTAGCCAAAAGTAAATAAGTTGGTTTTACTAGGTCTTTATATTGGTTTTTGCATTTATTGTGTATTAAACAACCAACAACAAAAGCTGTTTTTACCAAAATTATCTAGCAGCAACTAATTGTCAAAGAACCAACATAACCCACTAGTCCAAATGGATGGTAAAATCATCCAATCTAAACAGCAAATAACTTATAACCAATTACCGAACACCTCTTGTATATTTTAGAGGCCCCAGTACATGTGAATGCACCTACATGAGGAATTTTAGACAATCAATATGATATGCAAATAATAGCACATAACAATGGTATATTTTACTTTCTCTGCTCCAAAATTATTTGAAAAATTTATCAGAAACAACCTTTTAAATACAATTTTTTTGCGAGAAACAACCTTTTAAAAAGAATCTGGCAAAATAAGACCTTAAAAATAATTTTTTTGTGAGGAACAACCTTGAACCATTTTCTAGGCATTGACCAAGTATTTTGCAGCTTCGATTCACTAAATTCAAACATGGCAACACACGTAATCCACATTTTTTATATTTCAACCCCATTTCCCTTTATATACTGATGAATTCGACGTCGAAAAATATTTGGTCAATGTCGAAAAATGGAGAAAAGCATAGTTGAAACATAAGAGATGCAGTTCACGTGCCTTCCACATATTTGGTTTTAACGAGTCAATCTTTGAAAAGGCATGGTCAATGCCGAAAAATGGGTCGAGGTTATTTCTCGCAAAATATTTTCTTCTTTAAGGTCTTATTTTGCCATATTTTTTTTAAAAGGTTGTTTCTCGTAAAAACTTGTATTTAAAAGGTTGTTTTTGACAAATTTTCCAAATTATTAAGGAGATTTAGGATAGATTTAAAAGTGTTTGTGTTAATATTTATGTTAAATTAAGGAGAAAGAAAGATTTATTTCGTAAGTGGTCTCATGTGTGGGTATATCTTTATTTTTTATATATATAAATGTTACATTAATTAAAGAATTGCTAAAAAGGACAAGTGATGCACTGACTTTCAAGCGAAGGAAGTATAATTTTAGGAAAAGTGATAGACACTCTACAAACTATGTCGAATAAATTAGGGGTTTATTAGAGGTTACCTCCCAACTTTTCCTAAAATCTTCCATAATGTCATCGTGACATAAGGGTGTCGTATGCCTCTATTGTCCATTTGAGTTATTATATAGAAGAGTTAACATGTTGCCGAAAAAAAATACAAGAGTTAACATTACCCTAAAAAAAAAGAGTTTCTATCAATACAAATCGGGTTATCATCTTACACAATTTATATTACTTTGAATTGCTTTTTGAGTTGATAATAACAAGTCAGCCTAATATATAAAACTTTGTGTTATATTATATCACCAGACACCAGTCCACCACTTGTCTAGTTATACTGTATCGCTTGTATGGGCACACTATGGTTTGACAGCTTGCTACAGCTAACTTAATAAAGTACTCAAATGCCATATTTATTTGGTTATTACTTATTTCTAGTCATCGCACACAAGTTTTTTTTTTGGCAGTAGCACACGAGATTGAAAACCCGAAATTGTTGTAACATATAATTAATGCTTAAACCCAAGTTGAAATTGAAATCAAAGCTCAAAAAACCCCAAATTCGGTCTCTCTGTTGGTTTGAACAACTTTTGGACCAAATTATGAGCATATGAGTTATTATTAACAATATAAAAAATACTCTAACAAGGTCAAACTATTGTTCATATTGTTTAGGTAGTTATACATGCAGAGGGAGAGTGAGGGATAGCTCAATGATTATCTTGGTTCCAACTTCCAAGAGGTCTTGGGATCAATTCTCATCCTTGTCAAAGTTTCTCCTTAAAAAAAAAATATACGCAAGGGTTTCAGTGTAGATAATCAACAGTTCACCGATTAGTTCAAAATGTATTAGTGTCACCATCTTTTGTAACTTTCTACAAACGCCTAGTATAAAACCAAATAGTAAAATTCTAATCAGAATTGAGGATCAGGAAGGAAGAAAAATGTGACAAACGTAAATTAACCAAAATAAACTCAAACAAAAATCTCACCATCCATCATCCAAAGTATGCAGCTTGATTCTTTTATAGCTTTGAGTTAGTATATCTAACTTATCTGTCGTTCGGACTCCTTCAATCTTCTTTTTCGGTTATGAATGTCATACTGTGTATATAAATACGGGAGACCACCAACACCAAAACAATCTGTTTGAACAACCACATTGGCCAGATCTTCCTTTAAGAGAAGCCAAGAAGAATCCATTGATGAGAAGGTCGGACTGTCATACACCTTTGCCAGATCATCAAAATCTAATGATCCTCTCCAATTGTATACCTGGTGCATATAACTTGCACTTGGTATCGAGATGTTCAAACTTCAAAGAAGCAACTTTAAAAAAAAATGTTCATGCACATCTGTTTATAGAATAACATTACCCTTAAACAAGGGGTTAAGGGCCAGTTACCTACCAAACAGTAGGAAATTGACAAGAGCGAGCGTACTCAACTTCTGGAAATTGTACTAAACTTAATTGGTGTACTAGTCTTCTTATTGTAGGCTACAAAAAGGGCGGGGAAAATGCCACTAATGTCTGGGTCAAGACTGATAAACCTCAGGAAGCTGAAGCCCTACACTGGCAAAAATGCCACTAATGTCAGGGTCAAGACTGATAAACCTCAGGAAGCTGAAGCCCTACACTGGCAGCTGATTTTCCAAGTGTTCTTTTCATCTCTTCAGTTCTATCCACGGCAATGTTGTAAGAGAATAGGAGCTCCTGGAAAAGGGAAAAAGATTTACGATATGATATTGATATCCGTGCACGAATTGACATATTTTCTGAGGAATTAAAGCTAAGCAAAAAAAAATACAGCATGGATGATGGCACAATGAGTGAAGGCACATAAAAAATTATGTCATTGGTCCTAGAAAAATAATGAGCTAAGCAAATACTCCTATATAAATTAGATTTCATCTGATGTCCATGAATTTCATAGAAACTTTTCTCCGACATCGAAACAGGATCACCTGATCATTACCAAATATTTTCATTTCAGCAATCTGATATTCAAAAGTAACAATTCATTGTGCTTTTTCAAGTAATGAATCACAAGATCGAGCCTTACCCACAGCGTTACCAAATTCACAAAATTTCCCACAAACTGTAATCCGGCAAAGGCTGAATCAATACATGCATATGGTGTACTTTGGGCTAATATAACAAAACTAGGTAGAGAATTGTGTTCCAGTACTTATTCTCATACCGTGAAAGGGTAATGCTACTTACCCATCTAGATGGGATGTAATACATACTCCAGATAACTTACAAATAGCATCATCAAATTAATGAGAAAGATCCACTGATCCATTTCTTTTAACAGGGAAAACCCAACAAAGACACGATATCCTATAATAAAAGGGTGGAATGAGGAAAAATTCCACAAGTAGATAAAATTACTCGACATAAACAAACATGGAACAAACAAGGGGTGGTTCCAACATAAGGTGAAAATCTAATGCACATAATACAAATGTCAAGAACAATACCTTCTGATGATGGATACTATTAAGCAAAAAAGTGTAATCCCGAGCAAGCTTCAGTTTATTCTGGACAGAGGATGGATCAGATAGTTGATCATTCTTCTTAAATTCTTCTTTGATGAAATTCGTAAAGTGGCGCTTGTAGTCCTCCTGTCCAATGTGCTTCTTCACATATTTCGAAGTTCCCTACAAACTTTCACAACATGTAGAGTTTCTGATCCCATTTCCTTTTTTTTTAATTTCTTTTGTTGTTTTCTTCCTCCTACCCTTCCTCCTTTCTTCTACAGCGGTATCAAGTGATCAAGCCTGCTTTTGCAAAATAGGATGAACTTATATCACTATAACTATAAAAGATGCGGCAAATACTAGCTAGCAATTAGTTGGTAAGTCTTTGGAGTTGGTACTAACACCTCTAATTAGATCTTGTCTGTACCAAGTGGTGGATTTAGGAATTTACGGATGGTGGGTCACTACCGACTGCTGACCAATTGTAACCAGTCCATGAATATTTAAAAATAAAATTCATTCCAAAAATAATAATAATTCATATTACAACCAAATAACACCTAGAGATTATTACAATTATTCTGAACGAGTTTTCATGTTATGATATTGATTTATAATCTTAGTTTTAAAAAGCGCGCCCAAGGTGCGCCCCCAGGCGACCTTAGCAAGAAACTGGAAGACCTAGGCGAGGCGATCTACAATGGGCGCAACAAGGCCCGCGCCTTAGGCCGCTTTTTGATAGGGGCAAGGCACGCGCCTCAGTCGCTTTCAGGCTAGATGTGTGAGAAGGGAAGAAGATCTTGCTAAAGATCTTTAAAAAGCAAAATTTCTTAAAACTAAAACTTACGCAGTCTTTATTCTACAAAATTGAGCAAAAGCCCTCATTTGATTACACGAATTTACTTCATTTCAACCCGAAAATTGAAATCCCTAATTGTGAAACCCTAATTTGCAAACTGTGAGCCAATACCCAAATTGGTGGTTGTAGATTCGACAGAAGTTGCCGGCGAGCCATCTCCGGTGGCCGACGGCACTTTATGGGTGAACGGTGGCTTTCAGGTTAGTTTGGTTTTCTCTCTCTTCGATCTACTCTTCTTTCTCTCTTTCTTCGATCTTCTTTTCTTTCGTTTTTCTTTCTTCAATCTTCTTCGATCTACTCTTCTTTCCTTTTCTCTCTCTTCGATATTCTTCGATCTTCTTCATGTAGTTCTTTCTCTATGATACTTTATTCTTTCTCTCTGATACTTTCTTCTTTCTTTTAAACTGCCAACTTCTATTTCCGTTTTTTTCTTTTGGAAGGATGCAGTTCTTGTGATATGTTTACTTTTTTTATGCCATGTCAGTTTTAGTTTCTTTTAAATAAAAATAATATCATTGATGCTAACTTTCAAAAACAAATCTCTCTATAGATAAGTAATCAAGCAATGATACAACATTTCATATCCCACGCTATTACGCAATTTATCTTCCACTTCCGCCATTCCGAAAAATTTAAGTTGCAATGTGAATTAAAAATAAAAATCCCATTTTTCTCAAACAATTCAATCAATTCTTACCTCGAATAATATACTAATTATTGTCAATTGCTACTAAAAAAAACAAACAATGCACAAAAATCCAATCAAAACATCAATTCTCAATTGGCAAATAATTTGAAATGGAAACCTTAATAAGTACAACTAATTATCAATTAACACAAATAACAACTCAGCAACAAGAAATTAACATTAGGATTTAGGTATTAACGTATAAGATTATCTAAATTCGGAGTTGGCCAGCTCGCACAGAGTAAGAGTAAAACAGTTCGGCGCCGGTGGCAGGTGGCCGATGGCCAGGTGCAGTTGCCGTGCAATGGTGCGACTTCAGAGGGAGAGGAGGAGGAGAGAGAGAGTTTGTTCGTGAATAGTTCTTTAGTGCTTTGCCATTTCCTCTTTGTTAAAACTAGTTTTATATGCACGCGATGCGTGCGAAAACATGTAAAAAATTAAAATAATTGCTAATTTTATCTAATAAATTAGAGATTTTGAATTTTTAATCAGTTTATCCCACTAAATTAGGGATATTTAAATTTTTAAAAAATAATAATTGAGAGAGAAGTAACTAAATGTGTTGTAAACATTCATTGTTTTTTTAGATAGTGCCTTTTTTTATCTTTCTATTTCTTTTAATTAATTAGGTTGTTTCTTTTTTTATTTTTCCTTTTTCTATTTTTCTTAATTAAAGTAGGTAGTCAGCCCTTTTTTTTCTTTTTTCTATTTTTTGGTGTCCTACCCCTTTTGACATATAGAATAGAGATTAGATGATGAGAATCCTAATTCCTACAACATTTCATCTTATATTCGTTTATGATACTGTGTTTTTTTTTATATTCCAATAGGTGGCAAATCGGTCATACTGGTCGGGTACGGGTCGGGTTATATTAGGGTCGCCTTTGTGTTCGGGACGGGTGCAGATTTGATGAGTCTGGTCACAAAAGGTCGGTTCCAATCGGTTCGGGTTGGTTTTGGGTCGGGTCAATTCAGGCAAGATCGGTTTTCTCTTCTAGTAAATAAATAAAACACATAAATTAATGTTTGCGAAAAAGATTTCATTATTATTTTCGGGTCACTTCGGGGTTCGTAACTATTTCGGATGGTCACTCTCGGATAAAAAACGAGTCTCGCGTCGGGTATTTCGAATCGCGTAAACAGGTATGCCCTATTTTGCCGGCTATAGATATTCCCTCTGTTTTTTATCATTCTCACTTTCCTTTCTATTCCAAGTGAGAAAGATTAAAAAAAACAGAGGGAGTACCTTTCTATTCTTTATCTTTCTCACTTGAAAACTTGACAATATTCATAAATAATCTTTTAAATTTTTCTCAATATATAGGAAAAATATAATTATGTGGGGTCTTGTTTGATTCGTCTGCATGAGTACTTTATTAATATTTAGTCATTATAATTTTTACTAATATATACAAAGATATTTAAGATCTAATAAGAGCATTGGCAAACGTGGCGGATCCAGGAATTTATGAATAGTTGGTCACTACCGACTAGGATGCACAGAGACGGATATGGGTACAAGTACGGGTACGGGTTCGGATACGCGTACCCATATAGGATAATCCATGAATTTAAAAAAAAACTACTTCAAATAAAATCATTTCATGACTAATAATAGTTCATATTATAATAAAATAGTACCTAAAAATTGTTACAATTGTTCTCGACGAGTTTTCATGTTTTGATACCGATTTAGTAAAAAAAACTTAAGATATTCGGTTGCGTTTTCTTTCTTTTCATTCTGAAATTTAAATTATAATTTTTAATTGGATACAACAATTCAATTTGTTAAGGGATATTATCTCAGGTAACCCTGACATATATGCCTTTTTCCAATATAACCCCGACTTTGACAGCCCTGTCTCCGATAACCCTGAACTTGGTTTTTGTCATTAAATTGGACGGAATTAGAGACGGCGTTAAGTACTCTCTAATTTTGTTTGACTTTTGTGAAATTCATCTCTTTCTCTCTCTTGTTCTTCATCTTTTCTCTCTCTTGTTCTTCATCTCTTCTCAAGCCCATCATTCTCTTTTTTTTTCTCAATCAATTCTCCAAATCAAAACTTTAATCCAAAACATAACAAAACAAAACAAAAAGCCACAAAATTAAATTCAAGAAATCACTTAATTACGCCACAAATTCAAGAAATCCAAGATATCACAAAACAAAAAGCCACAAAATCAAATTCAAGAAATGAGAAATTAGAGAAGAGAAAAGGCAAAAATCAAGACGTTGCGCCGCCGCCCCCGTCATACACCTCGTCGCCCGAGTTTCTCCTCCTCGCGCTTCGTTCTTGCGCCCCCGACCCCCGCCACAAGACGTTGCCGCCGGCTCGGAGCTCGCCTCCCCTTCCTTTGCTTCTGTTTTCACGTTGCTGGAATTTCGAAGGTGCCGACTATGGTGGTAGTGCAGTGGGTGTCGGCTATGGTGGTCGGTGGAAGAATGGAGGTCGAAGAGAGAATGGAGGTCGATCCGAAATTTTGTTGGGTTGCTGCCCAAAACATGAGGTCGAAGAGAGAATGGAGTCCGAACCCTTTCTTCTTCTTCTTCTCCGGCGACTCTTCTCCGGTGTTACTGCGCCGCTACTTACTTGCCGCTATACTTGCTACTTGCCGCTGCTACTTGAGATAAAATAAGATGAGATTGAAATGAGAAAATTTCTGGGTTTGATGTATTTTGAGGGGAAATTTCTGGGTTTCATAGATGAAGATATGTGACAGAAGATGAAGAACAGGACAGATGTGTTCAATACTACAATTTTTTTTATTTTTTCTAAGAACACCCATTGGAGGAAATCTGGATTTTGTTATGATTTTGGGTAAATGGGTTTGGGAAAAATCTGGATTTTGTTATGAGTTTGGGAAAAATTGATGAAGAGATGAAGAACAAGAGAGAGAAGTGATGAAGAACAAGAGAGAGAAAGAGATGAATTTAGCAAAAGTCAAACCTAGTTAACGGCGTTACAAATTCCGTCAAGTTTAATGACAAAAACCAAGTTCAGGGTTATCGGAGACAGGGCTGCCAAAGTCAGGGTTATATTGGAAAAAGGCCTATAAGTCAGGGTTATCTGAGATAATATCCCATTTGTTAAACATATCAATCAAATTCACTTAAACGATGCAAATTTAATCTCATATCAACGCATTATGCATATATACCAAATAATTTCACATTAGAGGGAATCCTATCCATCTCCAACTAATTCCACCAGCACATAAAACAAATAAAACCAAAGGCTCATTCATGGCCTCTCCGAAAACTTCACATGATAGGTCCAATTCTAAAAATACTAAAACAAGATAGGCAAGCATAATGGAAACTTAATCACGGCATGATCAAAATTGTTACTCATACATTGCTCCTTTAAAAGATCATTGAGAGTTATAAATATATGCACTCTGCCATTTCAATTTTTAGCTCGAATAGATTGCACCGAAAATACTTTTCTTTATTCAATAAAAGTCCACTGGCATATGATTTCATGGAATCGATTCATATCATCCAAATTATTTGAAGATCATAGGAATAGAAATCAAAAGTTAGTTCAATTGGTCGCAGTAGTAGTGCAACATAACACCATAGTTCTGCTTGTTCTTATAGTTATTTATCCACAATCAATATATCACCAGAAAATTATTATGATTCAATGCACACAAGTATAAAAAGACGCAGGAATAAATAAAACTACACACCTCAAAGTCCTGGGGACTTTAGATCTCTACAGTGCCTTCATAATCCCAATTCAAGCAGGTGAATTCCTCCAACTATATCAACACCACATAGCAAAAACAAATCAATACTCAAAATAATGCTCATTTTTTAAAGTAAAAGACGAGCTTTTTTTATTCGGATCAAGTAATTTTATGAACAGAAGGATCTCAAAGAAACTGAAATTCCGAGTCTTTTTAACATCAAAACCCAGATTCATCTTCTTAAAAAAAAAAATCTACCAATATTATTGAGTTAAAAGTTGATGTTTAGCATAGAATATACTTATATACAGATTTACATCAGTGATATCCCAAACACAACATCAACAATTATTTAGATCTCGCAAATTCGAACCACAACCTACCAATCAGTCCAAAACCCTAACAAAATCAAACAAAACAAAACAAAACAATTACAATTTCCCGAAACCCTAATTCCAAAAAAAAAGATCGAGAAAAATGATATAAAGACAGAAAGAATTACAAACTGACCGGCGAGTTAGGGTTCGTCTGAATGGTATAATGTCCTCTAGCAAAGAGTGACCGGTGAGGCGGCGACGAGTCCCAAGTGTGAGAGAATGACGCCGAAGATCTGAACTCGCTGAACGACTACTGAAGATCTGAAGATCTAGCAAAGAGTGCGGCGACTTAGGGTTTTTTCGCGTGGGATTCGCGACGGAGAAAGAGAGAGAAAGAAAAAGACTTAGGTTTTTTCGCGTGTGAGAGAACGACGCTTCAAATTAAATTTTTTTTTCCAGAAATATTAGTTGGTCACGTGACCACCTGTGACCCTAAGTAAATCCGCCACTTGTTATAGTGATATAAGTTCATCCTGTTTTGCAAAAGGAGGCTTGATCACTTGATACCGCTGTAGAAGAAAGGAGGGAGGGTAGGAGGAAGAAAACAACAGAAAAAATTAAAAAAAAAAATGGAAATGGGATTAGAAACTCTACATGCTGTGAAAGTTTGTAGGCAACTTCTGAAATCTGTGAAGAAGCACAATGGACAGGAGGACTACAAGCGCCACTTTACGGATTTCATCAAAGAAGAATTTAAGAAGAATGATCAAGTGTATGATCCATCATCCATCCTCTGTCCAAAATAAACTGAAGCTTGCTCGGGATTACACTTTTTATCTTAATAGCATCCATCATCAGAAGGTACTTTAATTTGTTCTTGACATCTGTATTATGTGCATTAGATTTTCACCTTATGTTGGAACCACCCCTTGTTTGTTCCATGTTTGTTTATGTCGAGTAATTTTATCTATTTGTGGAATTTTTCCTCTGTCCACCCTTTTATTGTAGGATATCATGTCTTTGTTGGGTTTTCCCTGTTCAAAGAAATGGATCAGTGGATCTTTCTCATTAATTTGATGATGCTATTTGTAAGTTATCTGGAGTATCTATTACATCCCATCTAGATGGGTAAGTAGCATTACCCTTTCACGGTATGAGAATAAGTACGGGAACACAATTCTCTACCTAGTTTAGTTATATTAGCTCAAAGTACACCATATGCATGTATTGATTCAGCCTTTACCGGATTACAGTTTGTGGGAAATTTTGTGAATTTGGTAACGCTGTGGGTAAGGCTCGATCTTGTGATTCATTACTTGGGAAAGCACAATGAAATGTTACTTTTGAATATCAGATTGCTGAAATGAAAATATTTGGTAATGATCAGTTGATCCTGTTTCGATGTCGGAGAAAAGTTTCTATGAAATTCATGGACATCGGATGAAATCTAATTTATATAGGAGTATTTGCTTAGCTCATTATTTTTCTAGGACCAATGACAGAATTTTTTATGTGCCTTCACTCATTGTGCCATCATCCATGCCGTATTTTTTTTTTTGCTTAGCTTTAATTCCTCACAAAATATGTCAATTCGTGCACGGATATCAATATCATATCGTAAATCTTTTTCCCTTTTCCAGGAGCTCCTATTCTCTTACAACATTGCCGTGGATAGAACTGAAGAGATGAAAAGAACACTTGGAAAATCAGCTGGGCTTTCCTGAGGTTTATCAATCTTGACCCTGACATTAGTGGCATTACCCCCCGCCCTTTTTGTAGCCTACAATAAGAAGACTAGTACACCAATTAAGTTTAGTACAATTTTCAGAAGTTGAGTACGCTCGCTCTTGTCAATTTCCTACTGTTTGGTAGGTAACTGGCCCTTAACCCCTTGTTTAAGGGTAATGTTATTCTACTGAACATTGTGTTAAACAGCTGTGCATGAACATATTTTTTTAAAGCTGCTTCTTTGAAGTTTGAACATCTCGATACCAAGTGCAAGTTATATGCGTCAGGTATACAATTGGAGAGGATCATTAGATTTTGATGATCTGGCAAAGGTGTCTGACAGTCCGACCTTCTCATCAATGGATTCCTCTTGGCTTCTCTTAAAGGAAGATCAGCCAATGTGGTTGTTCAAACAGATTGTTTTGGTGTTGGTGGTCTCCCGTATTTATATACACAGTATGACATTTAGAACCGAAAAAGAAGATTGAAGGAGTCCGAACGACAGATAAGTTAGATATACTAACTCAAAGCTATAAAAGAATCAAGCTGCATACTTTGGATGATGGATGGTGAGATTTTTGTTTGAGTTTATTTTGGTTAATTCACGTTTGTCACATTTTTCTTCCTTCCTGATCCTCAATTCTGATTAGAATTTTACTATTTGGTTTTATACTAGGCGTTTGTAGAAAGTTACAAAAGATGGAGACACTGATACATTTTGAACTAATCGGTGAACGGCTGATTATCTACACTGAGACCCTTGCGTATAATTTTTTTTAAGGAGAAATTTTGACAAGGATGAGAATTGATCCCAAGACCTCTTGGAAGTTGGAACCAAGATAATCATTGAGCTATCCATCACTCTCCCTTTGCGTGTATTATAACTACCTAAACAATATGAACAATAGTTTGATCTTGTTAGAGTATTTTTTATATTGTTAATAAATAATAACTCACATGCTCATAATTCGGTCCAAAAATTGTTCAAACCAGCATAGAGACCGAATTTGGGGTTTTTTGAGCTTTGATCTCAATTTCAACTTGGGTTTAAGTATGCAATACTCCGTATTTTTAGTAAGTTATTAATTATAATTTTTAAAAGGTTTTATTTATTAAAAAGACTTTTTATTAATTATAAAGGTTTTTAAATAGGCTTTTAGAAAAGGTTATGGGTTTTTCAAATAAATTCTAGCCCAAATTAAATATTGGGCCTAAGTTCACAAATTCTAATCTAAGTAATTGGTTTAATAAATTAAAAAAATTTTAAAAGGAAAATTCAAAAAGGATTTACAAAAGATTTACAAAAGATTTATAAAAAGAAAAAGAAAAAAAAAATTATCAAAGCATTGACTTCGGCAACTCACCGCCAAGGAACTAAGTTCATGTTTATCAAAATTTGGTTACTTTACTTATCTTTTGATTTTAAGCATCTAGATTATTTATCTTATGGAATATTCCCCTATTCTAGCTATATGATCATAAAGAAATAGTGTATCTTAGCTAAAATTAATTATCATTTCTCAAAAACCCATCTTTTAGTTCCGAGTCCTAGTACGACTCTACTTGTCCAACTAGTATAAATAGGGGCCTCCACCCCTCTTAATCTTCACACCAAATTTGAGGAATACATCTCTTTTCTCAAGTTTAAACTCTCTCCCTCTTAGCCAACCTTCTCTCTTCTCCCTAGTAGTTATTAATTTTCAAGGTGCGTGTATATGTAGATCTTTAAATATTGTTCTGCATGCGTAGTATCATGTTTTTAGAGTTGTTATTTTGAATTGAAACGCATGTTTTATGAGTTTTATTATGAACTTTATGAGTTTTATTATGAATATTATGAGTTTACATGAGTATGTTAAATTTATGACTTATTATGAACATGCTAGTAGTCTATAATTAAATTTACTTTCAATCGGCAAAATATTACGAGCTATATGTTGAAATATGTTTCGGTAGTCATTATAACAATTCTGTCATATAAAACTTTTCTTTTGTCATTATTGCTTTAATTGCTAGGCTACTGCCTAGGTAGCACGGAAACGGGTACGGGGACGGATACGAGTACGGGTACGGGGACGGAAAACGGCAAAATCAAATTTTAAAAAAACGGGTACGGGATTGATACGGCAAAAATAAAATAAAAAATAAATCTGAAAAAGAAATTACTTTATTTGTAATGAGTCAAAGTGTCAAACTATCAAAGTATATCTAGAAAAATATTACTCTACTTTTTTAATATTTATCTTTTCTTTCTAGTTGATAAGAAAAGTTGGCATAAACCAAATTTTTTTTTAGAGACCAGTATACCACGTGCCAAAGGGTTAAAAAATAGGGTATTCATTATTTATTAAAAAAGAAAACAAGAACCTGTCAAAAAAAAAACAAAAAAGAAAACAAGAAAAGATGGAAAACAGCTGGCAGCCAGCAACTTCCTTTTTTTTTTTTATGGTATCACGTGATACTTTACTAATGAGTACTAGTTATTTATTTTTCCTCTCTCCTCTCTCCTCTCTCCTCTCTCCTCTTTCCTCTCTTCTTCTCCTTCAAACTCAAGTACGACTACTGATATTTCAAACTCTATTGTTCATCCTTCTCCAATGGCGTGTTCTTCTCCTTCAAACTCAAGTACGACTACTGATATTTCAAACTCTACTGTTCATCCTTCTCCAATGGCGTGGTGGTTTGTTGGCTGAAATTTCAGTGAAGAGCAAGGGGACGCCTCTTAACTTGCTTCAACCGTCCCCGAGACGTCCCCATCAAGAAACCCTAGCCGTCCCTGGATGACTCACCGTCCCCGTTATTTAGATACGCGCCGGGAACGTATTTGGGGCGTACCCGTACCGTCCCCGTCCCCGGTACGGGAAACGACATCCTGAAGAAGTACCCATGCTTCATAGGCTACTGCTATCCCACTAAACATGTATGCGTCAAGTTGTAGGAAAGCTTACTATCATAGTCTAATTAGTATGGCCATTATTTTTGTAAAGGTTCGAACTGCATTATGTTTACTGCATAGTACATTGTTTCTTAACTTTGTTATTTTAGCATTACTATCATAACTATTTCTATTGGTATTACTATAAACGCTTATCAAGATGATTTCATAAACATGTTATTAATTTTATGCCTCTTATATGGCTAAGGTTTCACATAAAAATTATTATTCTTTTAAAGGAGTATTATTTCCGAAAGATTTTTATTAGATATATGATCTTTTATGATCGCAAATGTTATAAACAAGAACGGTAGCTATTATATTTTACCCATGTACTTTTTGTATAAGTCATGTGGACAAGGTAGTTCCCCTCGTAATAGACTCATTAAGGAATACTAAACTTGGGGGGTGTGCACACTTTAGGAGAGATACCTAGGCAAAGAAAGGAGTTTTTATTAAAGTTATATACTTTATATTATATAAGTATTACAAGTATCCAAGGAAGGTTTATAAAAATATTTTGAATGTTTAATAAAGTATTTAAATTTCCGCATATACATGTACTCAGTATTTTTACTGACACGCGTTTTGTTTGTTTGTTTTATGGCTTTGTCCCTGTGATGACCATTTTGGTGAGCAGAATTTACAGGTTGATTTGATGCATACTTCGCATGGGGAGCTAGTGAGGAATAATACATAGCTTAGTTTAGTAGTTGTTATTTTTATAATTCCCATTGTTATAGTATCAACAATAAAGTTCTATTTATCAATAAAGAGAAGTTATTATTATTAGTTCAGCTGCATTGTTAAATTAGTAGTTAGTAGTTAGTAGTTTTAGCCTTTAACGTTATCACGTGGCGGTAATACTCTCAAGTTTCTCAAGTGTTTTATATTAAAATATATTCTTCAAAAAGAGAGAAATTTGGGGGTGTTACAAAGCATTAGTTATATGTTACAACAATTTCGGGTTTTCAATCTCGTGTGCTACTGCCAAAAAAAAAAAACTTGTGTGCGATGACTAGAAATAAGTAATAACCAAATAAATATGGCAGTTGAGTACGTTATTAAGTTAGTTGTAGCAAGCTGTCAAACCATAGTGTGCCCATACAAGCGATATAGCCACACTGTATAACTAGACAAGTGGTGGACCGGTGTCTGGTGATATAATATAACACAAAGTTTTATATATTAGGCCGACTTGTTATTATCAACTTAAAAAGCAATTCAAAGTAATATAAATTGTGTGAGATGATAACCCGATTTGTATTAATAGAAACTCTTTTTTTTAGGGTAATGTTAACTCTTGTATTTTTTTTTCGGCAACATGTTAACTCTTCTATTTAATAACTCAAATGGACAATAGAGGTATACGACAGCCTTATGTCACGATGACATTATGGAAGATTTTAGGAAAAGTTGGGAGGTAAACCTCC
The DNA here is from genome assembly GCA_947648045.1 of Beta corolliflora. NCBI lineage: Eukaryota > Viridiplantae > Streptophyta > Magnoliopsida > Caryophyllales > Amaranthaceae > Beta > Beta corolliflora. Next base: position 489,576 of record CANSZD010000418.1, on the reverse strand, counting down.
TATAAACCCCTAATTTATTCGACATAGTTTGTAGAGTGTTTATCACTTTTCCTAAAATTATACTTCCTTCGCTTGAAAGTCAGTGCATCACTTGTCCTTTTTAGCAATTCTTTAATTAATGCAACATTAATATATATGAAAAATAAAGATATACCCACACATGAGACCACTTACGAAATAAATCTCTCTCTTTCTGCTTAATTTAACATAAATATTAACACAAACACTTTTAAATCTATCCTAAATCTCCTTAATAATTTGGAAAATTTGTCAATAACAACCTTTTAAATACGAGTTTTTACGAGAAACAACCTTTTAAAAAATATCTGGCAAAATAAAGCCTTAAAGAAGAAAATATTTTGCGAGAAATAACTTCGACCCATTTTCCGACATTGACCAAGCTTTTTTCAGCGTTGACTCGTTAAAACCAAACATGTGGAAGGCACGTGAACTGCATCTCTTATGTTTCAACTATGCTTTTCTCCATTTTTCGACATTGACCAAATATTTTTCGACGTCGAATTCATCAGTATATAAAGGGAAATGGGGTTGAAACATAAAAAATGTGGATTACGTGTGTTGCCATGTTTGAATTTAGTGAATCGAAGCTGCAAAATACTTGGTCAATGCCTAGAAAATGGTTCAAGGTTGTTCCTCACAAAAAAAATTATTTTTAAGGTCTTATTTTGCCAGATTCTTTTTAAAAGGTTGTTTCTCGCAAAAAAATTGTATTTAAAATGTTGTTTCTGATAAATTTTCCAAATAATTTTGGAGCGAAGTAAAATATACCATTGTTATGTGCTATTATTTGCATATCATATTGATAGTCTAGAATTCCTCATGTAGGTGCATTCACATGTACTGGGGCCTCTAAAATATACAAGAGGTGTTCGGTAATTGGTTATAAGTTATTTGCTGTTTAGATTGGATGATTTTACCATCCATTTGGACTAGTGGGTTATGTTGGTTCTTTGACAATTCGTTGCTTCTAGATAATTTTGGTAAAAACAGTTTTTGGTGTTGGTTGTTTAATACACAATAAATGCAAAAACCAATATAAAGACCTAGTAAAACCAACTTATTTACTTTTGGCTAAGAAATCAGCTTAAAAGCTAATCAAATTCTTTCATCGAGCACTTTATTGGTTGTTTAACCACATGAAAAAAGCCAAAACGCCAATGAAAAAGCCGCCCAATAACTATTAATCAAATACTCTACCTTTATTATTCTACCTTTAGGTCCAGTCAAAAGATGTAAATGATGTTATCAAAGGCGAAGCTAGACAATTTTCACATAGCACGTACCTTATAATACCTTATGTCCAGAATAAAAAGACGCAGGAATAAATAAGACTACACACCTCAAAGTCCGGGGACTTTAGATCTCTACAGTGCCTTCATAATCCCAATTCAAGCAGGTGAATTCCTCCAACTATATCAACACCAAGTAATTTTATGAACTGAAGGATCTCAAAGAAATTGAAATTCCCAGTCTTTTCAACATCAAAACCCAGATTCATCTTCTTAAAAAAAAAATTCTATCAATATTATTGAGTCAAAAGTTGATGTTTAACATAGAATATACTTATATACAGATTTACATCAGTGATATCCCAAACACAACATCAACAATTATTTAGATCTCGTAAAATCAAACCACAACCTACCAATCAGTCCAAAACCCTAACAAAATCAAACAAAACAAAACAATTTCAATTTTCCGAAACCCTAATTCCTTCAAAAAAAAGATCGAGAAGTTGAAATTGTAACATAAAACATGAATCAAGAAGTTATACCAAAAGTTCGAATTATAAGTTTCCAACATGTAAATTATCCCTAAAAACATGCAGATAAGAAAAAAAGAAGTTGAATTTATGAAAGAAACAATAACAATCGCATAAAATAGATTCAAATGAAGTAGCGCTTAAAAATCGCAAGAAATTAAATATCACATGTAAAATCGCAACAAAAGATAGTCTAAACAAGTAGATTCATCTAAGAGGTAAAAAGAAAAAGAAAGAAGAAGAACCTGGAACGCCAGAATTGTACGAGTGAGGGAGGGTGTTTTTTTTTTTAAATTGACAATGTGCAGAAAATACAAAAGAAGAAGACTAGAGTGGAATTTATGAGGGAGCGTGTTGGACTGTTGATTGTCGTTTAGAGTTGTCTTTGATGCAAATGGGCCGAAAATGCTGGGCTACGTGCAAACTCTTTAACATTTTGTTTTTTCAAAAAACTGCTATTAAGTTTAAACTACTTATTAGTCCCGGGCTACGCCCCGGTTAAGGAAAATTTTCTTTTATTAATATTATACTTTAAGATGATAACATTAAATATTACTTGATCTAGTGGTTAAGACTTTAATATATATTCTTGAGGTCGCGAGATCAAACCCTATACCATGCAATTTCTAATTTATTTTATTATATGTGGATTACATGGAGTAAAACGCCCTTAGGAAGAGCACCACGTGGCACCGTTCCTTGATTAGGGACACCTTTTAATATATTAGTATAGATGTAATATGTTTTTCTTTTTTTCTCTCTTTTTCGTTTAAATGAAACAATTAGTTATCTCCTTATTTCTTAATTTGGGCACTATTCATAGATAAACAAAATCTTCAAAAAAAAATCGATTTTTTCACCAAGTGCCCCCGAGTTTTTAAAAAATTCACTAAGTAACATCGTACTTTTTAAAATTCACCAGATACCCCCAAGTTTCATGGTAATACATTAAAATACCCTTGATGACTAACGGCAGTTAACTCTGTTAATCATTAACCCCTAATTTCTTTGTCAAACCCTAATTAACCTTAATTAATCCCCACAAAAAAAATCTAATTAGTCCATATAATCTCTCTCTCCCTCCACCTAGCATTCCTCCACCTGACCCTTAACAACCAGCACTCAACCACCATCACATGACCCCTAACCACCAGCACTCAACCACCACCACAATTTGACTTAACCACCACATTAAAACTGACAACGATGTGGGAAGGGGAGGGGAAGGGGAGAGGACGCTGCGGAACTGAACGGGAAGGTGAGGGCGACAACACATCGGGAAGGGGAGGGGGAGAGGCGACGGCCTGCGGCAATTGAAGAGGATGGGGAACGACGCTGCGAGAACTGAACGGGAGGGGGAGGGCGACAACGCAGCGGGCAGGGGAGGGGGAGAGGCGACGGCCTGCGGATATTGAAGGGACGAGGGAGGGGGTGGGGAGCTACATGAACTGAAGGGGAGGGGGACGATAACGCCATGACGGCGCAGCGGAAAGGGGACGGGGACGGTGGCGACGATATTGGTGAGAGGATGGGTGGTGAAAGGGGATGGGGACGGTGACGATGGTACTGAGGAGAGAAGAGGTTGTGTTGGTGTAAGGAGAGAGAAAAAGTGGAGGGTTGTGAGGTGGTTTTTGGGCTTGTTGGTAAGGTGGTTTTCGGGTGGCTGGTGGAGTGGTGAAAGGAAATGAAGGCGGTGGAGGTGGTAAATTTGGTGGAACGAGTTGTGGTGGTTGTTGAGGGTGGTGAATGAGGGTTACTAGTTAGGGTTATTATGTTATTTAGTTAGGAGTATTGATTTAATTAAGGTTTATGGGTTAATAAAGGACTAATGACTAACGGAGTTAATTATAAAAAAAATGACTAACGGAGTTAACTGTTGTTAGTCACTAAAGACATTTTGATGTATTACCATGAAACTCGTGGATACATGGTGAATTTTGAAAAGTGCGAGGATACCTGGTGAATTTTTCAAAAACTCAAGAGGGACCTGGTGAAAAAACCGGGGAAAAAAATCCAATATACTTTCTCTGTAAGTGCAATACTTTGACTATTTGCATTATTCACACACCTTACTTTGACCGTATTATTTTATTAGTACATAAAAACAAAAATGATCATATAAAATGTTGTTGGATTTGTTTTGATCAAAATTTTCAGGATATCAACTTTTTATAACTTTTACAAATACGTGATTAGAGATATTGATAGTCAAAGTTTGTGGATTGGCAAGCGTGAAAGTCAAATTGTTACACTTATTTAGAATAGAGGTTAATATAACATGAAACATAATCATGCAAGGTCTTAATTAATTCGTTTCATTGTTTATATTTGGAAAATTAAACTTTTATTATTTTTACTAATATGTAATTGAAGATATCTATACTAATATATTAAAAGGCGTTCTTGATAAAGTATATGTCGCCACGTAGAACCCCTCATTCACTAGAAACATACAACATCATATGCTTAACAAGGAGTATGTACTACAAAACTTTGTGTAGTAAGATTCAAACATGCGACCAATAAGTTATAAAGTAGACATCTTACCATCTTAACCAACTATTAGATATGCTCTTTACTCCACATAAATATATATATATATATATATATATATATATATATATATATATATATATATATATATATATATATATATATATATATATATATATATATATATATATATATATATATATATATATATATATATATATATATATATATATATATATATATATAACTTGGAACATAAATATATACAACTTAACCCCAAATAAATATAAACTCAAAACATAGAAGTATTATTCAAAGTAAAAACTCGGGGTATCGCCCGAGCTACACACTAGTTAACGATACAAAACGTGCATTAGAAAACGTGCTTTGGAGAAATAATGGGAAATCTATGAAGGGTGTGAAAACTAAAAGGGATGAAAATTTAGAAAGCCCTAAAAAAATTCCATACTATGGTGTGAAATTGATACATTTTGTGTGATTTAGGTTATGACTCATATCATTTTAGGTATGGATCCACTATTTCTATAAAAGGTTTTGGGTGATCTAGCTAGAAAGGTTACTTGTGGAAGATCATCGATTAGGTAAATTTTTACCTTTAATTACTACTTTTTTTCGACGAATCGAAGTGCATTTCTCGGCTTTAAAGTTGCTTTTGATTTACTTTGTGTTGGGATCTAAATATATCACTACTACAAATTAGGCTTAAGAAAACCGTTAATTAGGGCTTAAGAGAACACCTCCCAATGGTTCTCCAAGTCAGTGTAGTATTTGGTTAAGAGGACCACTGGAGCAGGGGTTGTGTTTGATATAGCAAAGAGAATAGTTATCTACACAAACAGTTCTCTTAATTTGACACCGCCTGATGAAAATAGGCGTTCTCTTTGCTATTTCTATCACAACCACTATACTAGCCAACTATTCTCTTTGCTTTCAAAATTTTAAACAGTAGTACGTACCCAACTGTTTTCTTTGCTTATTCCTTCTTTTAAATTAAGGTTCATATATACATATTAACCTCCTGTATTGCATATTTAAAGCTCTCCAACATACTAAAGCTTATTTTCCAAAATAGATAAAGTACATATTAGATAATCAACAATGTTTTCCCAAATAACATGTATATTATTTATGCTCTTAGAATATCCATCAAATAGATTTGTCATAGTTCATCTCCCAAGTCTACCTCTTGATAACTATTGTACATCATCATATATGTTCATAGACGATGATTAATGTTAATTCTCCTATCATCCTGTCGTCAGAGTATATATTCCACCACCTATCATCATGTGATAATGATTCGGTAAACTATTTTTTTGTTTATTGTTTGGTTATGCGGAAAAATCATTATCCTTTTTTTATTTGTTTTTGCGTACCCAGTTTTGAATGTCACTGAAAAAATTCAATTACATAAAACTAACCAAATAAAAAGAAAAAAACAAGCGAAAAAATTTGAACATGCAGTTTTCGGTACAAGGTTTTTGAAGTTCCGTTTTTGGTCTGGAACAGTTGTACAAGTTTTTTTTTTGAAATAACGTATATATAAAATTGAATTTTACTGTATATATTTATCTAACTTTTTTTTATAGATAATATATCCAAAAATCATTATTATTTTATATACTTGATATACTTTTCTAATACTAGTTAAATATGATTATAAACCTAATTAATCTTAAAGTGGAAATAAAAAAAAAAAAAGAGAAAAATGGATTTGAACTAGGATTGGATACTAGTATAGTCTTTGTTTAGAAAATTTCGACTATTTCGGTCCTCGGTCCAGTTCTTGACCAATGAAACATCAAAACCTTAATCAACAAAACATATGGGCTTATGGCGTATGCCTTTTTGTCCTGCCCCAAATGCAGACCTAGTGGCACTATTCCGGTTAAATTGTTCTAGTATAACACAATTACCATTGTGTCCTAAAAAAATGGATCCTCTCATTTTAGGGATTTGATTGTAATTTGGAGTGTCTAAGTGTCACACCCTACGTCCAAATGCAGCAAGATATGAGTACCTCAGTAATTAGTGAACAGTTAGAAGAATGTACGCACATACATACAACTTATATAGTTAGGATACAAATAACACAAATATGGCAGATAAAACAATAAAAAGGCAAGAGCAAAAGAATCTCTCATACAACATAAAAAAAATTCTTAGATTAAGAAGGAACCTTACATCAATATTATAAACAGACCCAATATCAATTTGGAACGAGCATTTCTCCTTGATTGAGCTTTCAAATTATGAAGCGCTTTTGGACGATTGAAACTATGGATTGTTTACTCGGTTCGCATAGGTTTGGTGGATTTTAATTTTGCATTGCAATGTTATAGTGGTCTCTGTTATTTGTGAATGTCTCATGGTATTTATTAAGACTTTCGATATTTTTGTTTAAAGTTGCGGATTTGCTAATTTCTTGTTGTTTATTCTCTCCATCCCAAAATATAGTTCTTTTTTCATTTATCATTGTCAAACTTTAAAACCTTTGACCAAATATTCACATTGATATATACAAAAAAAAAACATATTCATGTGAGATCTTGTTAGATTCGACTTAATTTGTTGTTTTATAATATCAACTTTTAATATTTTTTTAATACGTAACTAAAGATATTGATGTTCAAAGATAAGTGTTTGTGACCGTGCAAAAAGAAACAGGTATTATATTTTGGGACGGATGGATTATTATTTTATTGCTTCGAAATTATATTTATATGAAAATGTAGGCAGAACAGTATATACTATGGATGGATTCGTTGTAGACCCAAATTCATAGGCTTTACGGTATTTGAATCAGGGTCCTATTTTTTCTAAACTCGTGGGACCCGGAGCATATCCGGATCTAGCATTTGAAAACGAATATGGGCAGGGTAATCTGTGGATTGTGCTCCTAGGAGCACAATGAGAATTGTGCTCCCATAATGTAAAATAGAACATTTACGAGAACGAAAACGAACATTTTACTATTGAAGTGGAACATTACAAGAATTCACTTACGAAAAGGAATATCTTACTGTTGAAGTGGAACATTATAAGAGTTCACTTACGAAAACGAACATTTTACTATTGAAGTGGAACATTACCAGAATTCAGTTATGAAAATGAACATTTTACTGAAGTGGAACATTACCATAATTCAATTACTTAAATAGAACATTTGCTCATCAAACATAGAACATATTTTCACGGAAAATAGAAAATATTTTTTATTGAAAAATAAGCTGTAAATGAACATTTTTTAAAATAGAACATTTGCTTATGGAAAATAGAAAAATTTTCACAGAAAATAGAACATAATTTTCTAGCTGAAAAATAAGCTTAAAACGAATATTTAATGAAATAGAACATTTACTTGTTGAAAACAGAACAATTTTCACGGAAAATAGAACATATATTTTTGCTGAAAAATATGCTTAAAACGAACATTTATTGAAATAGAACATTTGCTTACTGAAAATTAAACAATTTTCACGAAAAATAGAACATATTTTTTCGCTGAAAAATATGCTTAAAACGAACATTTGTTGAAATAGAACATTTACTCATCAGAAATGGAACAAATTTACTAGGTGCACATGTGCACCATGCTCCTAGGAGGACAATAGAATTTTCATGGGCAGGGTCCTTACCCTCACACATTCGAATTTTATATCATCTCTTTCTCTTTACTCACTACTTTATTTGTAGTTTGCAATACTTGCACGTAGCTCACTCTGACACTCTTGCCGCAATTGTCAATCATCAAACATATCATCATCTTTCTCCAACTTCCATTGAAACTTCACAATACTATTGAAATTTTTACCTTGCCTTTGTTAATATCTCCCTTATCGACCTCCATTCTAGATGTCTAATTTTTTCCCTAGGTACTCTCGGAATGAACTTATTTTCCTCAATTTCTAATTTTATGTAATTATTAGGGATTTTATATTTACTTTGTCTAATGTTTCTTCTAATGGAACATGAAAATTATCTGACATTTGTAGTAGATATTAGTGATGTTGCGAGAAGAGGTCGATATTGGAAAAGACGACACATTCATTGATGGATCCACATCTCAAAATCAAGAAAATACAATATCTAATTGTTTGAATGCTAATTAACTCAAACTTTACTATGTTATGAATATTACTTTTTAGTATTGCTGATTAAATTTTCTAATCTATTTAGGTCATGTTTAATTGACATGAGTCATTTTGATAACTTGTGTGCATATGTTGTTGTTTCAGCAAACCTCTTTTCGTTTTCTGATTTGTTCAGATGGATGTCATATGGAAATGGTTCGTGATTCTTCTATGTGTTCATTATTTTGTTAAGTATGAATGTATGATTATCAAACCCTAAAATTCTATTTGTATTGAAATTTGGTTATTGTTTTTAACTACTAGATGGAGAGCATACATCATAGAATCAATATTTTCGGCCGAAAGGAGTTCTCATTCACCTTAGATAATGACACATGTCTTTAATTCCAATCATCCGAAAGGGCTTCAAGAATTTATTTTATGTTGTATGGAGATTCTTTCAAAAACTTGTACAATTGGTCCAGACCAAAAACGAAACTTCAAAATTCTTGGACCGAAAACTACTTGTTCAAATTTTTTCCTTCATTTTCTTGTTTTTGTTTGGTAAGATTTATGTAATTAAATTTTTTTAGTGACATTTAAAATTGGGTTAGCAAATGCAAATTAAAAATGGATTATGATTTTTCAGCATACCCAAAGAAAAAAAAAATTATGAATCATTATCACATGATGCAAGGTCGTGGAATATACTCTCATGACAGGATGATAGGAGAATTAACAACCAACTCATCGTTGTCTGTACTAATCAATTTTATAGAATTTGATAGTAATCCGAAAGCTTATTTAAGTGCTCTTGTATGAGATAGATGCACAATAATGAACTCTTGCTCACTACCATAGTCTCCAAAAACTAATGTTTTTTTTTTTTTGACGGGAAAATCAGAATTTATTAAGCATTCAAGAACTGTAAATCTTCAAGTACAACACTACCAATTTTCGGAAGATACTCCTCCAACCATACTAACTCCTCTAATACATTTTCACTTGCCTTTGCTAGATTATGTGCTACTCTATTTCCATCTCTCTTCACAAAAGAGAAATCAACTGTTTCACAGGAACTAGCTAGCACAAGAATATCATTGACAACTCTACCAAAAGATGAAGATGAAGCCTTCCTTTTAGAAATCTGGTGGTACAACTGTAGGTTATCGGTTTCAAGAATGAGAACCTTGAACCCCGCTTCCATTGCAATCCTTAGAGCATGGCGCATTCCCATTGCTTCGGCCACCTCAACATCGAAACTTCCCCTTATCTTGCAGCACGTTGACATCACCACATCACCTACACTATCTCGCGCAACTCCACCAACCCCTATGCAATTGTCTTTGAAAGTTGCAGCATCGGAATTGATCTTAATAACTCCCTCGGGTGACGGCTTCCACGTCTTACACTGTAGCTGCTGCTCCATGGTTCTCCTCTTTCTCTCATTAGCTTGCACATACTCTCCTGCCCTCCCCACCGAGCTATGAATCACCTCCACCACTTCTATTTTCTTCCCCTCAAACACCCATTTGTTTCTTCTATCCCATATACTCCACAACACATTCCAGAAAATCTCCCACCACTCCTTCTCGTTATGCACTTCTTGGAGCTTGCCACACCACTCTCCAAAGGACACTCCCTCCATCTCCTCCACATTCAGCCTAAACGGCGAGTAATACCACACTCTTTTCACCTCCGGGCACCTCAAAAACAAATGGGAAATTGTCTCCTCACCCTCCCCACACAGTGGGCACTTAATATGAACAACCAAACCTCGGTGCGCTAATTGGGTCTTCACGGCTAAGCCTCCATGAATGACACGCCACGCCAAGTGCTTTATTTTTGGCATTACCTCTGAACTCCATAGCTTTTTCCACTCAAAGGCCGCATGCGAGTGGGAAGTAGATGCTCTCCGGGCTCGATCATCTCGAAGAGACCGATAGTAAGCGCTTCGAACACTATATTCCCCATCTTTACTTCCTTCCCAAGTCCAGCTATCTTGCATGCTATACAACGGGATTGGAATTTTCAGTATTTCTTCGACCTCCCATTGAGAAAAGTTCCATCTCAGCACATCTTCCCTCCAGTTTTTATTATCTATCAGTTCACTTACCAACTTGGGCTGCTCTTCATTAGGTGCTCCACCTGTTGTAACTCGAAAATTGGGCAGATTTGGCACCCATGGGTCCTCCCAAATACGGATTGCGGAACCATCGCCAACCACTCTTCGAGTTCCTTTGCTCAGCACATCTCTTGCGGACAATATTGAACGCCAAGTATAGCTGGAATTTGGTGAGACCGTAGCTTCCATAAATGACTTGGTGGGGAAATATTTCCCCTTTAGGACTTTTGCCACCAAAGACTCCACATTTGTCATCACGCGCCATGCTTGTTTAGCTAAGAGGGCCTTGTTAAACACATGCATATTCCGAAATCCCATTCCACCCTCTCTTTTGGATTTATACATTTCCTCCCATGCCACCCATGCTAATTTCTTCTCATCACCTTTTTTACCCCAAAAAAAGCTCCTATACACCTTCTCAATTTCCTTAAGAATATTGATAGGTATTGTGAAGCATTGTATCGCATAAATGGGGATAGCTTGGGCTATTGATTTTATCATAATCTCTCGACCTGCAAATGATAAAAACTTCTCTTTCCACCCCTTCAACTTCTTCCAGACACGATCTTGAATGTCTTGAAAAATCCGTTTCTTAGAACCACCTATGTAAGTAGGTAGCCCAAGATATCTATCATGGTCTTCAACTGCCTTAAATGCTAACTTCATCTGAAGCGTATTCCTCGTCGCAAGCTCTAGATTTCGGCTAAATAAGACCTCGGACTTATCCATATTCAATTTCTGTCCCGAAGCAGCTTCATAGGTATAGAGAATATCAAGCACAGTATCCACTTCTTCATCATTGGCCCGAATAAACAGCAAACTATCATCTGCGAAAAACAGATGACTTATCGGCTCCACATGACGACCCACTTTTACTCCATGAATTGCCTTCCTCTTCTCTGCATCTCTGAGTAACGCAGACAGACCTTCTGCACATATTATGAACAAAAAGGGAGATATAGGGTCTCCTTGGCGAAGACCCCTAGATGGAAGAAAACTCCTCGACGGTTGACCATTGACTAGTACCGCAAACGATGTTGTCGACACGCATCTCATGATATTTGTCACGAACACCATCGGAAAACCCATCTTCACCAACATATCCTCCAAAAATTTCCATTCTACTATGTCGTATGCTTTACTCATGTCCAGTTTGAGCCCTAAGAACCCCTTTTTTCCTTTCTTCTTCTTCCGGAGATAGTGAAAACATTCGTAGGCCACCAAAATATTATCTGTAATTAGCCTTCCCGGAACAAATCCACTCTGTGACTCATGGATAACATATGGAAGCACCTTCTTTAATCTATTTGCAAGCACTTTCGACACCACTTTATATAACACATTACAGAGGCTTATGGGTCTGTAATCCATCGGGGACTCACACTGTTTCTTTTTTGGGATCAAAACCACGTGAGTATTGTTTATCGACTCAATCTCCTCACCATTGTTCAAAATGCCCAGGACCCTATCAATCACATCACCACCGACAGTTGGCCAGAAAGTTTTATAAAAAATCACCGACATCCCATCTGGCCCCGGTGCCTTCGTAGGGTGCATCTGATCAATTGCATCTTTGACCTCCATCCCCGTGAAGGGTGCAGCTAGCATTTGAACATCTTCAATCTTCACTTTCTCTTGAATTTTGTCCACCACTTCACCCGTTTCCACCTGATGTCCAGCCGAAAAAAGGTTCTCAAAATACGTTGCAAACACTTCTTGGATTTGTTCCTCTTTTTCGAATTTTTGCCCTGCTTCATCATGGATTATTGCAATGTTGTTGTGCTGCACACGTTGTTTTGCTTTGTTATGGAAGAAAGCTGTATTTTTATCACCACATTGCAACCAATCTTGTCTGCTTCTTTGTCTCCAATAAAGCTCCTCCCGTTTCTCTAACTCATCCATTCTGTCATCTATTTCTCTCATTTTTGCAATAGTATCATCAGTTTGTGTTTCCGTCATCAACTTCTCCATCTGAGCAGTGCATTCCCTCATCTCCCGAGCAAAATCTCCAAATTTTGTTTTTCCCCACTTCGACAAATCACTTGTTGTTCGACTCAGTTTTTGTCTCACATCTCCTTCCCCCTCCCAAGCTTTTTTTATCACTTCAGCACAAGCATCATCTCGCAGCCACATTTCTTCAAAACGATAAATTCTTTTTTTCCTTCTTCGAGTACCACCATTCACACTCTTTTTTATGTTCAGTAGAATAGGTAAGTGATCAGACCTGCGCTTTGTAAGATGAGAAACATACGAGCCAGGAAACATTTCTTTCCATTCATCATTGGCGAGAAAACGATCAAGCCTCTCCTGCAAGTTCTGGTCCCCTCCTCTATTGTTGGTCCATGTAAACTCATGGCCAACGTAGCCCAAATCTCGAAAGCGGCACTTCTCTACTGCTCTCCGGAAGATGTTGGCATGATTAACGTCAAAATCCCCGCCTCCACTCTTCTCGCATGACAGCAGCATCAAATTAAAATCTCCCCCACAAACCCAAGGGCCAACATTCTCCTCAGCAAGTCGTTCTAGTAACTCACCAGTTTTGTATTTTAGCTTGTCTTTTGGATGGCCATAAATCCCTGTAAAGCGCCACACTTCATGCTCATCATTATCCACTAAGACATCAATATGATTTATGAAAAACGATTGGACATGAATCTGCATTGTATCGTGCCACAGCAGCGCAAGACCCCACTTCTTTTCCTGCCATCTCCTACGCAATTCACAGCAAGCATGTTAGAGAAATTCAGCTTCCGTTTCACAGCCTCCATCTCGTAGCTCTTCAGTCGAGTTTCGCAAAGAAAAAGTAACTGGGGATGTTTAATGATTGTCAAGCGTCTCAACGCATTGACCGCAAAGGCTGTCCCCAAGCCTCTGCAATTCCATGAAAGGGCGTCGCTCATTGATCACCGAGAGCCCATTGAGTGGGGCCCGCCACCTTCAAGTTGATTACCTCCATTGCTCTTTGCTTCTTCGTGCCATGTTGTTCCTCCTCCAGGAACTGGCTGTGATCCTCTGCATACTCACTCTCCCTTATCTTTTTACCCACCTTCGGGAGATTATCTTCTTCCATGTTCGAATGGTCTCTATATATTAACCCGCAACCACTTCTTCTTCCCAGATATTTTATTCATCAAATTATGCAACATCACCTCATCGCCTTCATGGTCATCAAGGGGGTCATGTATCACCTCTCCCCCCACGGTCCCTGGGTCAGTAGCTTCACCAGGGATATTAGTATCCGTCTCCCCACTAGCAAGCCCTCTTTCTTCCGCCTCAACACACCCTCCTTCTGTGTATATTCCGAGAGATTTCTACACTTTCTTCTGTCCCACTATCCTTCAATTCCACCTGTTTTAACTGATTTACCATTTCCATTACCTGAGCTTTCTCCACTGGTGGCACCACAACTTTCGGTTTTATCACAAATAGTGACTTTGCGCACTGCGGCTGCTTATACTCCATTCCTCTTCGATCCTCTAACCTCACATTCTTCCATGGTGAAGCTTTGGGCCCCATATCAAATTTCAGAATTGGCGGATCCACATCTTTGTTCTCATCACAGTCTTTCACTCCATGGCCTATCATCCCACAAACAAAGCAAAAAAGGGGTGGCTTTTCGTATTTAACATCAAAATTATCCTCCATTCCACCTCTCATTTTTAGCTTCACTGACTTCACCAAAGGTTTCCTCACATCAATCATCACCCTTATTCTAATGGATTTATCAATACCCATTAAATTCGAACTATCCATTTTCACAAAAGATCCAATTTTGTTCCCAACTTTCTATATATTTAGGATATTTAGTCTACCCTTAAAAGGTAGATTATACACCCTCACCCACATTGGTAGATCAAAGAGCGGCACATCAGAAGGTTTCATGCTATCGTCTATGTTCCCCAATAAAAGAGCATGATTATCAGAATGCCACGGTTGATCTTGAATGATTCTTTGTTTATCTCTCCAATGAAAGAATTGAAAAACAAACGTGTTTTTTCCAATGCTCCTAATTTCTACTCCATGTTTAGGTTGCCAAACATTCTTCATGGTTGTTATAAAAGCATTAGAATTTATATGACGGTTAGTCCAGATCTTACCAAGTAGGCCGAGTTCGACACGCGCATCTTCCTCTTCCTCCCTAGTATCATCCCAGTCCACCTCCTCCGAGTCTGCGCGCAATTGGTATTCCTCGAGGTTTTCGGTATTTCGATCCATCTCGCCAGAATTTTGTATTGACATTCTAACCCTAGTCTCCTCTTTGTCAGCAATAACTACTTTTATTGAGTTCATGATTACCTGGAACACGTCCCAATCAAACAGTTTCGAAAATCCCCCGAAGAGGAAACCCTAGGAGAACCTAGAAAAACCCTCCCAAGGAAAACCTAGAGGGAACTTTTTCAAATTATATATTTTTATAAAACTCCTTCCAAAAACTAATGTTGTTGGTTTTTGAAAAATTTGAATTGCTGAGAAAGGGCATATCAAAAGATGTCATATAAACTCTTGCTTTATAAGCGCATTTGCCTATCTTAATGTTCTTACCTTCCTCTTACATTTGCAACGCCATGTTTTCCACAACAACCGAAAACGCAATTGAGAAATAAGGAAGGTTTAAGTTATGGTGAGATTGATCCCCATTAGTATTAAAATACTTATCGTAGTTGGGAGCATCTTCCTCATAAACCAAACCGGGTCCCATCGTCTTGTTTGCATCAATTATTTCGGCCCCACTAGCCTTCTCACAAGCAATCATCTTTTTTACATGGATCTTCTTTGCTAACAAGTATATAAAATAATTATGATTCTTGGATATACTCCCTCCGTATTTTTTTTTGTTACTGTATTCTCCATTGGAAAATTTCAATATGTTGTTCCTATTTTAAATCTTTCCATACATAGTGTAATTTATGAATTAAATTTTCCATTAGTTTTAAGTTGTAATAAATGTGTTCATACTATTGAGTAGTCATTTTTTACTTTTTTACCCCTTAAAGTTTTGTCTCGTTGGTTGTCTAACATAGAGTAACTCAAAGGGCAATAAATACGTTCACACTAGTTTGTAGTCATTTTTTACTTGTTTACCTCTCAAACTTTTTTTCATTGGTTGCTTTGCATAGAATAGAATAACTCAAATGACTAGAATCTTTAATTTTTAGTTAATTTAATTTTATTTAAAATAGTGGAATCTTATCCATTTTTTTAGTTGCATTGGTTTCTTTCCCAATCCCAAATAGGAACAACAAAAGAAAACGGATGGAGTATTTATTACTATATACTAAAAAAAAACACTATTCGATGCAAAAATCCAGCTAAACTTGCAATAAAAATGGAGGTTGAATTTTTGAATTTTAATGTTCTTTGATTTGAGGAGAGAGAATGTGGAGTAGGAGGGAAGAAAACTGAAAAGAGGTGAGAGAAAATAAGGGTGCGTGGTACCGTGTGTGTTGGCGAAGGAAATGGACTGAGTTCATTATGGAAGAGAACTAGAGAAGGGAATATAAATGCCGGGAAAGAGGAGAGATAAATTGGGTGCATGAGGGGGAATAAAAGGGGAATTAGGAGAGTTAAAATGGGTCTACACTCTACAGTGTAGATTGTTGATGCAAATGAGGGAGAGTCGGAGAGCCAATTTTTACATAACTAGTTTTTGCAACGGCACCCTAAAATAGTGTAATTGTGGAATCTGTAATTTGTTTAGACGCAAATGTCCTATGTGGCATGTTGTGGTAACTCTAATTCCCGCCTAATGTACAATATCTACTTTACTTAATAAAATATAACCAACAAAAAAACAGAAATAAGAAAAAACAGAAGCTATCCTACCTTGCTTGTGTGATTAATTAGATTCACAATTTCTCACTAACGACACGGTTTGACACAATGAAATTAATATCAGTTTCCTACTAATGTCATGTTGCTCCAATAACAAAGAAATAAGAAGAAAAAAATACCCTTTATCTTCTACATTCATATCTTGAAGAGTTTGATAGTTCCAATAAACTAAAATTACAGTATGTTGAATTTATCAACTGGAGATGGAGATGGAGATGAAGATGATAGATTATTAAAAAGAACCATATATTATATTTTTCACAGTCGTGCATCGCACGGGTACTAATCTAGTTATCTATAAAAAAAAGTTAGATAAAAATATACAGTTGAATTAAATTTTATATATACGTAATTAAAAAAAACTTGTACAACTGTTCCAGACCAAAAAAAGAACTTCAAAAACCTTGGACCGAAAATCGCGTGTTCAAATTTTTTCGTTGGTTTTTTTCTTTTTATTTGGTTAGTTTTATGTAATTGAATTTTTTTTAGTGACATTACAAACTAGGTACGCAAAAGCAAATAAAAAAAGGATAATGATTTTTCCGCATAACCAAATAATAAAGAAAAAAAATATTTTTATAAAATCAACTTGTTTACATGGATCTTTTTTGCTAAAATCTAAAAGAAAAACACAAATATGTGAATATCCATGGTACTACAAAAATTTATGTCACATAGACGATTTAAAACTTATTCATCATAAAAGGTAGCCGTTAGAGATGATCAACATTTACCCGGCCCGAAAATGGGCCGTTTTGGGCACGAATTTTCGGTCCGCGGTCGGACCCAACCCGATTTGATTTTTTGGAGGGGAAAATTCGGGCCACGGGCGACATAAATTTTCTTTAGTTATCACTTTCAAATTTTAATAATAGAGATATCATATGTCAATAACATTTCAAATCAAATCTAGTTCTATTTAGTTATATTAGTACTTTACAAAAAAGGGCAAAAATTACTAAAAAATGCCTATCAAATAAGATCAAGTCTTGTATAATGGATCAATGATGTGCGGTGGTGGAATATACTCCAAAGACAAAATGATAGGAGAATCAACCACCAACTCATCGTTGTCTACACAAATCAATTTCAGAGAAGCTGATATTAACCCAAAAGATTCTTTGGGTGCTCTCATATGAGGTAGGCGCAGAAACAAAACAAACTCCTGCTCGCTACCATAGTCATAAAAAACTAGTGTTGCTGGTCGTGGAGAAATCTGAATAGCTTAAGAAGACATATCAAACAACATCGTATGAAACTAGACACTTAATCCATAAGTGCATTTACCACTCTCTACGCTCTTTACCTTCCTCTTACATTCACAACACCATGGTTCTTTACCAACCGGAAGGGCAATTGAGAAATAAGGAACTTTTAAGTAGCTAAGGTGAGAAAGAACTCCCTCAAGATATTGCTTGTAATTTGGAGCATCTTCCTCATACACCAAACCAGGTCGCATTACCCTCTTTGCATCAATCAATCCGGCCCCATAAGCATACTCCCAGGCAATCATCTCCTTTCCATGCATCTTCTTTGCTAAAATATAAAGGAAAAAGACAATTACTAATATGGGTAGAAGGAGACAATGTTATGTAATTATGGCGTACTTGGAAAGAAAGAAGAAAACAAAGACACGTGAACTTTACTGAAGAATATATGCATTGTTAATGATAGAATATAATATATTTAGGATATATTTTGTTCTTGTAATATTACTTATATTATCATTACTTTGTATTTCATTACTAGTATTACTATTACTATTATTTTATTAAAAAAATATTTTTTTAACGTAAATATATAATAAAAAATATATATTTTTAATAGGATTTTTGGGTCGTCGTTCGGGACCAAAACCTTTAGGAATTTGGATCGGACCGAAAAATTGGAATTCTGAATTTTCACAATTTGGAGATCAAATTGGAATTTTTAGTTTGATCCAGTTTTGCATACTGTAGACACATAATCGTGTCTCCCCATTTAGTACCCAATGATGACCAATACCCCGCTCCAATTGGTCCGGATCGAGGAAATGATAAAGAACGAGTCTAAAATAAAATATTTTAAGCCCAATCCATTTTTTAACTCTTTTTATTAAGCCGTTTTCGAAATCCTTTTTTTTATAAATAACTTTTTAAAAGACCATATTCGAAAACCTTTTGAAAATAGTTTTTATGAAAGCCTAATTTTTAAAACCCCTTTTCTAGCCCAATTTAATTAATAGAATTAGTTAATTTTATTAATTAGTTTTATTAATAAAAATAATCTTTTCTCCAAAATGTTTTTAAATATTTTTTATCTTTCTGTTTCCAAAAGCTGTTATCAAGGAAATCAATGGAATCTGTAGAAGTTACCTATGGACAGGGGCCTGGAATGATGGTAAACCAGGTGCAGTTGGCTGGAATACTGTATGCAGAGATAAGAAGGTTGGTGGTTTAGGTTACAGGGATATTGGTTTGTGGAACAAAGCTGCTGTTTGTAAGCTTGTTTGGCAGATTGCTCAAGAGAAGGAGAACCTTTGGGTTAAGTGGGTCAATTGTATTTACATAAAAGGAGCTCAATGGCAGTCCTATGAAGCTCCAACGACAGCCAGTTGGGCTTGGAAAGTGGTTTGTAAAGCTAAAATTGATGTGAGAAATCAACTGAACTGTACTCAATGGATGTAGGATAGCAGTTTCAGCATTCAGAAACTCTATAAGTGTAACAACCCTGAATTTTCAATACTTCTTAAACAACTTATAATAAATAAACTCGAAAATCCAAAGGTGCTACGCCGCGATAATTAATAATAATAACCGCAAGGCTAAATGTTCTAACTATAAATAATAAACAATAAGTTTTAAATAATTATTATAGACCAACTAAATAGAAAGTAAATAATTATTACAAACCCAAATATAAATTCTAAAGTCAAATATATAACAGCGGAAGTCTTATTAATGTCTATTAAGCTAAAAGAGATCCAACGCACTCTGTAACCCAACCAAAAGCTAACTATCTTCAGGTACCTGCACATTAAACACTGTAGTATCAGCCAAAGGCCGCTGAGCAAGATTTCATACTATAATAAAACAAAACTATTCATTGTGCAGGTAAGATATATAGGAATATCTTACAAATTCATTTAAAAGTTGTACAGTATTAACTTTCTAACAACCTCAAATCCAATCTTTCTTTCTTTCTGAACTTTTCTGTAAAACGTCCAAATATAACTCTTTTGTAATATGTGAGTAGGAAGTAATAAAAATCCAATGAGCTAGCTAGGCTCACTAGATAAGATAAATACCAAAGTCCCTAGTATGCATACTCCTAACTTGATAACGTACCAAGAAGGAAGACAAATGGCAAGAGTATTGATCAATATACTCCCAACTACTAAATAAATGGTTGAGACACTGTTAACTCAACATACTTCCATACTCGAGGAATACCGCTTACCGGCAACCCCACATTTTCATTAAACTTGGTAACATTGAGGAACTTCCTCCTTTTAATATAAATCTCATAAATAATCTCATAACCTCTTTCGATATAAATATCGAGAATAATTTAAATCTCAAAGTATAAACTTCATAAAATAATCTCATTGTAAAAATAAATTTCCAAACAATGTGAAAACATTTATGAACTCATCTGTACAAGCAAAGTAAGAAATCTTACCTTATCAGCAACCACAGTCAATAAATCTCAATCTCAAGTCAAAAAGGTTCCTCTACGAACCCGCAATCTACAATATAATAATATAGTATAAGTCACTAGACTATACTTCACACAATTCACCTATAAATGATATAACCTAGTTAATGAACTTTAATTGATTTTTCTTAAACGACTCAACCAAGTCAAAAGAACATAACTACAATACCACATATACAAATACAACACTATTATCAATATCACATAAGTGCACTTATCATGTATATATATCTTTTTCTACTATAATATTCACAATGCAGCTAATGGCATATTTCCTCCTTGATGATGAATTGGCCATCCAAACAAATCTTTTCAATACAAGTGGTACGGTCAATGATATACATTTTCTCACATTAGAGTGTATTTAATTCAATACCTCCAAGACTCGCTTCGGAATGAGAATTCATAGCTATATATGCAATATTTTAAAACGTATCATAACAAGATCATAGTTAAGAAGATTTTTATGCCCATAATTTATGGCAAAACTGTAAATTGTACAATGAAAGATCTTATAATAAGTCTCAGTAAGAATGTATTGCCAAAAGAATGCGTAACACTGTCGACTCTATGTTTCAACTTGTTTGATAAAACACCAGATA
This sequence comes from Beta corolliflora, assembly GCA_947648045.1. NCBI lineage: Eukaryota > Viridiplantae > Streptophyta > Magnoliopsida > Caryophyllales > Amaranthaceae > Beta > Beta corolliflora. The sequence continues at coordinate 468,951 of CANSZD010000418.1, read as the reverse complement.
TAGCTACTCACAACTACAACACCAATACACGTCAAACCAACATAATAGGAATTTCATAATAAATTTCGTAACTAACAACTAGCAAATCAAACCCCCAAATTATGTTAGCTAAATCGAATTAATCATCAAACATGAACCAGTTATACAAATTTCACATAATAACAATAACCCCCAATTTGATTTACTCAAGAACCCTAATTTAACAAATCCCCAAATTCGAAATCAAACCAAGTTAAAAATTTTAAACATAAGGTTAGAACTTACTTGGTTAGGGGAAGTAATAGGGTGAGATTACTCTATATAAGATCCCAACAAATCTCGACCTCTTGATCCGATTTTCGACCCGAAAACCGCAATTCCAAATTAAATAACCCAAAATTTTCCTCTTCCAAACACCCACAAAACCGAGAGATATTGAAGAACGACGAACAAGAGTTGAAGTTTAATGATGATTGATAATGAAAGTAGTGGCTTTGATGGAGAAGTTTGAGTTTTAATGGTGATGGAAGCAAAAGTTGCCCAAGGAAGAAGGTAAGGTCGTGGTTTTGGAAATTAGGAAGCAGTACACACTCCTTTTCTTTTCTTTTCTTTAGTTTCCTTTTCTTTTTTTTTCTCTCTCTTTATAATAGTTAGACAACTATATTAGGGTGTTTAACCTAGGAAATTTAGGAGTTAGTTCTTTGACCACTTTTAAGGTAAAGTCAAATGGAAACCAAAAATATATTTAATAAAATAATATTTTAAACTATTTTTTTTAAATAAACTAAAATAATATAGATATTTACTAAACATGTATCAAAATACGGGGTGTTACAATCTACCCCCCTTAAAATAAGTTTCGTCCCGAAACTTAAAGTATTACTCAAATAAACAAACTTATACTCTTGTTTCTGAAAACAATTCATTAACTCTATACGTTAGCTAACTACTATCATTTGAAGTATAAAACCTCAACTTGTATTTCACATTTCTCATAGATAAATTTAACACATAAAAAAAATCATAAACTCTCTACTATCATAGGAATGTTCATACTATAACAGGCAGACATAAAACACATCAAAGCTTTATCGGAAACTTTCAATCACACATGCACGAAATTAGTATGAATTATACCCCCCTTAAAAAGAGATTTACGTCCTCGTAACTAAAAATTTACCTGGGTGAAGAGATGGGGATACTTAAGACGCATCGTATCCTGAGATTCCCAAGTAGACTCCTCCGAGTTGTGGTTTGACCACAACACCTTCACGATCTTTGTCTCCCCTTTGCGAGTCTTTCGGACTTTGTGATCTAGAATCTGAACTGGAAACTCCTCATAAGTCATGTTATCATCTAACTGGAGAGACTCTGGTTGTAGTACATGTGAAGGGTCATTAATGTATCGCCGCAAATGAGAAACATGGAACACGTTATGCGCACGATCAACGCCTGGCGGCAACGCCAATCTGTAAGCCACCTCCCCTATTCTCTCCAGAATCTCGTACGGACCAATGAACTTAGGGCTCAACTTGCCCTTCTTCCCAAATCTCATCACTCCTTTCATAGGAGAAACCCTAAGCAACACCTTCTCTCCCACCTGAAACTCCTCATGGCGACGATGCTTATCACAATAGCTCTTCTGTCTATCTTGTGCCGCCTTCATTTTCTGCTGGATGAGCTTTACCTGCTCAACAGTCTCCTGAATCATCTCTGGACCAATCACAACAGACTCACCAATATCACTCCAACACAAAGGAGTACGACAACGTCGACCATATAACGCTTCAAATGGTGCCATCTGAATGGTAGAATGGTAGCTGTTATTATATGAGAACTCTATCAAATCAAGCTTATCCTCCCAAGAGCCTTGGAACTCTAAGGCACAAGCTCTCAACATGTCCTCCAGCATTTGGATAGTGCGCTCCGTCTGGCCATCTGTAGCAGGATGAAAAGATGTACTCATCTTCAACTTAGTCCCCAAAGCTTCCTGAAGCTTCTGCCAAAAATTAGACAAGAATCTACGATCCCTATCTGAAACAATATCACTCGGAACACCATGAAGTCTAATCACGTGCTCTCTATAAGCAGTAGCCAATCGTTCATGCTTCCAAGTATCCTTCATGGGAACAAAATGAGCAGACTTGGTAAGACGATCCACGATAACCCAAATCATATTATTCCCCTTTGGTGTTCTCGGAAGTCCACAAACAAAATCCATTGAGATCGAGTCCCATTTCCATGCAGGAACCTCTAAAGGCTGGATCATCCCCCGAGGTCTCCTGTGCTCACTCTTGACTTTTTGACAAGTCAAGCATCTCGAGACGTACTTAGCAACATCTGTCTTCATATGAGGCCACCAAAAAGTCTGCTTGAGATCCTTGTACATCTTATCCCCTCCAGGATGAACTGAATACTGCACTGAATGAGCTTCTTCTAAGATCTTTTCCTTCAACTCAGGAACATTAGGAACACACCACCTCCCTTTAAATCTCACGCTACCATCCTCCGCCACTGTGAAATTGACAGGCTCATTAGCTTGCTTGTCCTTCAAGAACTGATCCTGTACTTGTGCTTTTTTAATCTCATCATACAAAGTGGACTGGGTCATAAGAGAGTTAAGCTGAGCTCCCAATTTCACTATCTCTACATCAAGATTTTGAAACTCCTCTCGAAGACGACTCCTCGAACGCATGGTCTGCAAACAGTGAGAGGATTTCCTGCTAAGTGCATCTGCAACAACATTGGCCTTACCCTCATGGTACTGAATCTCCATATCATAATCCTTGATCAGTTCTAACCATCTCCTCTGTCTCATGTTCAGCTCTCTCAGAGTGAAGATGTATTTCAGACTCTTGTGGTCCGAAAATATCTTAAATGATGTGCCAAGCAGATAATGACGCCATATCTTAAGTGCAAAAACAACAGCTGCCAACTCTAGATCATGCGTCGGATAATTCAACTCATGGTTCTTCAGTTGCCTAGAAGCGTAAGCAACAACCTTTTTATCCTGCATAAGCACACAACCAAGACCATTCTTCGAAGTATCTGTGAACACTTCGTACTCAAGGTTACCATCAGGTAAAGTCAACACACGAGCTGTGGTGAGACGCTCCTTCAAAATCTGTAATGCCTTCTCACAATCATCATCCCAATGATACCTAGTATCCTTCCTCATCAGTGCAGTCAACGGCCGAGCTATTTTAGAGAAGTCCTTCACAAATCTCCTATAATAACCCGCCAAGCCAAGGAAACTACGAATCTCACTCACACTCTTTGGAGTAGGCCATTCAGAAACAGCTTGGATCTTTGCTGGGTCAACTGAGACGCCCTCTCTAGAAATGATATGACCAAGAAAAGCAACTTTTCCCAGCCAGAATTCGCACTTGGAGAACTTAGCATACAACTTATTCTCCCTCAGGACCTGCAGCACAATACGAAGATGCTCTTCATGCTCATTGGCATCCTTTGAACAAATCAGTATATCATCTATGAACACCACCACAAACTTATCCAGGTACGACCTGAAGACTCGATTCATCAAGTCCATGAACACAGCTGGAGCATTAGTTAACCCAAAGGGCATAACAGTAAACTCATAGTGCCCATAGCGAGTTCTGAAAGCCGTCTTAGGAATATCATTCTCTGCAATACGAAGTTGATGGTATCCAGATCTCAAATCAATCTTAGAGTTAACTCCAGCTCCCACCAACTGATCGAACAAATCATCTATTCTTGGCAAGGGGTACTTGTTTTTCACTGTAACATTGTTGAGCTCTCTGTAATCAATACACAAACGGAGACTCCCATCCTTCCTTTTCACAAATAAAACAGGAGCACCCTATGGAGATACACTAGGCCGAATGTATCCCTTATTAAGCAACTCTTCTAACTGAGCCTTGAGTTCTTTCATTTCAGCAGGCGCCATTCTGTAAGGAGGCTTAGAAATAGGTCCAGTTCCAGGCATCAAGTCAACACTGAACTCAACATCGTGTCTCGGAGGCATGCCGGGAATATCATCAGGAAATACATCTACAAACTCATTGTCGATTCGAACATCTTCAACACGTGACTCTTCCTTACTAGTGTCATGAACATGGCACAAGTACATAGGACATCCCTTCCTCAAATAGGATTTCATAGTCAAAGCAGAAATGATTTTCAAAGAAGACCCTCTATAAAACTCATGGACTCCACTAGGACCAACTATAGACACCTTTTGCTTCTCACAATCTATCTTGGTTTTATGCTTACTAAGCCAATCCATCCCTAGAATTACATCAAAATCATGCAAGGGAAAAGCTATCAAATCAGCTACTAGGGTGTAACTACCACACATAATAGGGACATCTGGATACAAATTATTACAAGTTATAATCACACCAGAAGGAATAGAGATGTCTACATCACAAGTTCTAGAGTTCTCTAACCCTAACTTTTTCACAAGAGGTTCAGACACAAAAGAATGAGAAGCACCAGAATCAAATAGCAAATAATCAGACATCGAATGAACAGAAAAAGTACCGGTGACCACGTTGCCCTTGGTGTTTGCCTCAGTCTGGTTCATCACATGAACCTGCCCAGTGTTCCTCCTCACATCACCTCTGTGTGCCTGAGTAGCATTAGCAGTCCCTCCATTGCGATTAAGTGCAACATTCCCTGGAGTAGAAGGAGCAGGACGAATGTTGTTTCCATTTTGGGGTCTCTTATCTACTTGTCCCCCATTCCTCGAACTCATCTCAGGCCTGAAGTTCCTCGATCTTGGGTTAGTAAAGCATTCATAAGCACGATGCCCCTTCCTCCCACAGTGATTACACTCCACCAAATTACCATCACAATCCTTGCCAGGGTGGTTCTCACTACAACGTTTGCAATAAAAAATCCGATCAGTCCTCTGGTTCTGGCCTTGGGGCAGACTACGAGAAGGAGTGGAATTCTGATTATCCTTAGAATACTACTGACTGGAACCTCCCTTGTAATTACCACCAGAATCACGGTTCCCAAAGTTTCAATTTTTAGTGAAACCCCCTCTACCTTTGTTGTAACCAGTGGAACCAGATGTATCACCCTTTTATGTCACATGGGTAGACCCTGCTGGAGTGGATTTCAATTTCTTTGCAGCTTGCCTCTTCTCCTCAATCCTCTCAGCATTACAAGCACGAGTGTACACCTCCTTCACTGTTGTATACTCACCAGCTCCCATCCTAGAATGAAGATCGGGGTCTAACTTCTCCTCGAATTTCACCGCTCTCTCCTGCTCATCAGGAACTAATCCCTTAGCAAAACGAGCCAACTCTTGAAATTTCACATAGAACTCATGAACGGTCATATCTCCCTGCACGAGATCATTAAACTCCGTCCTCTTCCTCTTCCTCATATGGGATGGAAAGAACTCATCACGGATCGCTTCCTTGAACTCGGTCCAACCAAACTCTCTCTCCTCCATGAGCTCTTCTCCTTCCTCATCCATAGTAACCTTAGTAGTTAGATCAAACTTGTTGTGAGTCCACCAAATATCAGCATCCTCAACCAGATAATAGGCAGCAGCATCAACCCTCATCTCATCAGGGACTTGGAGAGTGGTAAAGATTTTGTCAAACTCTCTAATCCAGTTCTCCATCTTGGTAGGATCACCCTTACCATCAAAAGAAGAAGGTTTCTTCTGATCAATTTCTTTAGAAATCACGGCAGTTTTGGAACTAACATTGCCAGCAACAGGAGTAACAGGAGTATTAAGGGCAGCAGCTTGAGCCTCAGCAAATTTCTCCATAGCATCAGTTAAGGCTCGAGTGGATTGAGCTATCTCACGCATCATACGATTCGAACTTGAGCTTCGAGCACGCGCGTTTCTACGCATCATCTTAAAGGCACAATAGAAACAAAGATAAACCAAAAATGATTCACCCTTACCAAATAATTCTTAAAGAAAAAGGAGAAAAAGAAAAAAATATGACCACTCAAATAGTTCACAATCTTATTACTTTCTAAACTCTAATAAATCAAGCAAGAAAATGAGAAGACAAGTATATATCATCAGCACATAATAATATGTTTCCTTGTTTCCCCATATCACTTCCTCACAACGGCTTTTAAGTTTTAACAAATTCATTTACCTATTCTTATTTAAGGTTATCTTAAAGGAATCTTAATAACCTAAGGCTCTGATACCAACTGTAACAACCCTGAATTTTCAATACTTCTTAAACAACTTATAATAAATAAACTCGAAAATCCAAAGGTGCTACGCCGCGATAATTAATAATAACAACCGCAAGGCTAAATGTTCTAACTATAAATAATAAACAATAAGTTTTAAATAATTATTACAGACCAACTAAATAGAAAGTAAATAATTATTACAAACCCAAATATAAATTCTAAAGTCAAATAAATAACAGCGGAAGTCTTATTAATGTCTATTAAGCTAAAAGAGATCCAGCGCACTCTGTAACCCAACCAAAAGCTAACTATCTTCAGGTACCTGCACATTAAACACTGTAGTATCAGCCAAAGGCTGAGCAAGATTTCATACTATAATAAAACAAAACTATTCAATGTGCAGGTAAGATATATAGGAATATCTTACAAATTCATTTAAAAGTTGTACAGTATTAACTTTCTAACAACCTCAAATCCAATCTTTCTTTCTTTCTGAACTTTTCTGTAAAACATCCAAATATAACTCTTTTGTAATCTGTGAGTAGGAAGTAATAAAAATCCAATGAGCTAGCTAGGCTCACTAGATAAGATAAATACCAAAGTCCCTAGTATGCATACTCCTAACTTGATAACGTACCAAGAAGAAAGACAAATGGCAAGAGTATTGATCAATATACTCCCAACTACTAAATAAATGGTTGAGACACTGTTAACTCAACATACTTCCATACTCGAGGAATACCGCTTACCGGTAACCCCACATTTTCATTAAACTTGGTAACATTGAGGAACTTCCTCCTTTTAATATAAATCTCATAAATAATCTCATAACCTCTTTCGATATAAATATCAAGAATAATTTAATTCTCAAAGTATAAACTTCATAAAATAATCTCATTGTAAAAATAAATTTCCAAACAATGTGAAAACATCTCTGAACTCATCTGTACAAGCAAAGTAAGAAATCTTACCTTATCAGCAACCACAGTCAATAAATCTCAATCTCAAGTCAAAAAGGTTCCTCTACGAACCCGCAATCTACAATATAATAATATAGTATAAGTCACTAGACTATACTTCACACAATTCACCTATAAATGATATAACCTAGTTAATGAACTTTAATTGATTTTTCTTAAACGACTCAACCAAGTCAAAAGAACATAACTACAATACCACATATACAAATACAACACTATTATCAATATCACATAAGTGCACTTATCATGTATATATATCTTTTTCTACTATAATATTCACAATGCAGCTAATGGCATATTTCCTCCTTGATGATGAATTGGCCATCCAAACAAATCTTTTCAATACAAATGGTACGGTCAATGATATATATATTCTCACATTAGAGTGTATTTAATTCAATACCTCCAAGACTCGCTTCGGAATGAAAATTCATAGCTATATATGCAATATTTTAAAACGTATCATAACAAGATCATAGTTAAGAAGATTTTATGCCCATAATTTATGGCAAAACTGTAAATTGTACAATGAAAGATCTTATAATAAGTCTCAGTAAGAATGTGTAACACTGTCGACTCTATGTTTCAACTTGTTTGATAAAACACCAGATATAGCTACTCACAACTACAACACCAATACACGTCAAACCAACATAATAGGAATTTCATAATAAATTTCGTAACTAACAACTAGCAAATCAAACCCCCAAATTATGTTAGCTAAATCGAATTAATCATCAAACATGAACCAGTTATACAAATTTCACATAATAACAATAACCCCCAATTTGATTTTCTCAAGAACCCTAATTTAACAAATCCCCAAATTCGACATCAAACCAAGTTTAAAATTTAAAACATAAGGTTAGAACTTACTTGGTTAGGGGAAGTAATAGGGTGAGATTACTCTATATAAGATCCCAACAAATCTCGGCCTCTTGATCCGATTTTCGACCCGAAAACCGCAAGTCCAAATTAAATAACCCAAAATTTTCCTCTTTGAAACACCCACAAAACCGAGAGATATTGAAGAACGACGAACAAGAGTTGAAGTTTAATGATGATTGATAATGAAAGTAGTGGCTTTGATGGAGAAGTTTGAGTTTTAATGGTGATGGAAGCAAAAGTTGACCAAGGAAGAAGGTAAGGTCGTGGTTTTGGAAATTAGGAAGCAATACACACTCCTTTTCTTTTCTTTTCTTTTCTTTAGTTTCCTTTTCTTTTTTTTCTCTCTCTTTATAATAGTTAGACAACTATATTAGGGTGTTTAACCTAGGAAATTTAGGAGTTAGTTCTTTGACCACTTTTAAGGTAAAGTCAAATGGAAACCAAAAATATATTCAATAAAATAATATTTTAAACTATTTTATTTTTTAAATAAACTAAAATAATTTAGATATTTACTAAACAGGTATCAAAATACGGGGTGTTACAATCAGAGACTTTGTGCTGATGTCCCCAAGGTCTAGTGGAGTAGATGTGTTTGGAATAGGTACTCTATTCCTAAAAACAGGTTCATTATGTGGCTTGTGATGCAGGATAGGCTGAAAACAAATCACAAATTAATGCAGATGGGTGTTTGTGGAGATGACCTGTGCTACATTTGCTCTCAGTATAGTGAGACTCAAACTCACTTATTCTTTGATTGCGTGTTCAGTAGGAGATGCATAGAGGAGATTATGAACTGGATGGGGCTGAATTGGCATGGTAGGAATATCTCCCAGATCTGCAGATGGCTGAAAAGTGTTAATGCAGGATCAAAATTCAAGAGACAAGTTGGGTTGGCTGCTGTGCAGGCTACTGTTTACAAGATTTGGATGAACATAAATCTTGCGTGCTGGGATTCAATTGTACATACTATAGATCATACAATTACAGAAATCAAATATAATGTAAAGCACCGAATTATACAGATCATGAGTAGTAAAATTACAAGGAAAGATAGGATATGGATTGAGAATTTGTAATTCTGGGCATGTCCAAATTTAGTGTTGTTGGGATAGCGTTCTCAACTTAAGTGTAAGTTTGCTTTGGTTTATTTTACTCTTAATTACCAAAAAAAAAAAAATATTTAACTATTTTCTAAAATCTCTTTTATAAAAATCTTTTATCTTTTATCTTTTAAAAACCTACTAACTTTCGAAAACCTATTGCAACCCAACTACCCTAAACCCATATATAAACCTCACTCACAAAATTTCCTCGGGATATCACACACGATCACTCGACAACCGACTTACCTCCACAAATTCTCACGGGCCACGACACTCATTAATCCCCACCTAATCATCATACTACATCTTCACCCTCCCACCTTATCACTCCACGCATCTTTCTTTTCCATTCTCCTAACAACAGCACACCATCACTAATTCCCAAAGTCAACGCTTAAGAAGTACTACACCAAATTACATCACTCGGCAAATTCATCATCACACCAAATTACATCACTTGGCAAATTCATCCTACTATAATATATTTCACGCACAACATACAACAACAACTCATCTCGTGATCATCATTAACATCACGTAACACTCATATTACACCATATTACAAAACAAACGCAAAATACAACCTTTTTTTAAGACTCGTACAATTCAATTTTGTAAGACTCGTACAAATCAACGACCCCGGACGGTGGTATAATTTATAAGGATCAACTAAATTAACTAATTTTATTTGCTTTATTTATTTATTTTTTATTATCTTCTTGAAGTTTTTTTTTTGACGGGTTCTTGAAGTTTGCCCTTCTTTTTTTTAACTCGTAAATTAAAATGGAAGATGGCTTGGAATGGCTTACTTCCAATTCTCTATCTCTTTGGGATTTAACCTGGCTCTGATACCATGTTGAGATGATGATAATAATAATAATAATAATAATAATAATAATAATAATAATAATAATAATAATAATAATAATAATAATAATAATAATAATAATAATAATAATAATAATAATAATAATAATAATAATAATAATAATAATAATAATAATAATAATAATAATAATAATAATAATAATAATAGAGATGAGAGAGGGGAAAGAACAACATTATTGTATTCAATTCAGTTGTAAATTACATTGGGAAGCCTTTAAATAGACTAAAGCATCCAACAACACTAACCTAAGGCTAATAGTAACAAGGAACATGACTATGTAGTGGAGGACATGACCCACTACTATTCTCCATGATAAGAAACTAATTAACACATTTTTTTTAATCTAAAATCACTTAGTAACTTATTACTAGTAGTAATTAGGAATAATTAACTACAATAATTTTTTTGCTTCAAAATTGGTCTTAATTTTCATGGAGCACATCTCTCCATTAACATAAGAAGCACTTCTCTTCAAATTATATGATGCACTTCTCACCACATACAAATCTGATTTATTGATGCACATTATCACCAACCTTCATATGGAGCACTTCTCTCCATACGACCTTGTAAAGCACTTCTCTTCATCATGATGCACATAACCATCATCAACCACTCTTGCCATGGTGGTTTGCCCTTCTTTTTTTTAACTCATAAAATGGAAGATCGCTTGCAATGGCTTACTTCCAATTCTCTATCTCTTTGGGATAGGAACATGACTAGGTAGTGGAGGTCATGACCCACTACTGTTCTCCATGATAAGAAACTAATTAACACAATTTTTAATCTAAAACCGCCAAGTAACTTTATTGCTAAAAATTAGGAACTAATTAACTACAATAATTTTTGAAGCATATTCCAATTACTTTGTGAGTTATCTGATGGTCAAGGAGCTTCTACTTTTTGGAATAACAAATGCAATAGTTTTCTTCCAACGTTTTTCTCCTCTTTGCTTTCTTAGTTCCAACAAATTGGTATCAAGAGTTTCAGGTTAGATCATGGGAAAAGAGATGAAAGAAAAAGGAGAGAGAGAAGGTTATGGAGTTTTGAGCTCTGATAAAAAAACAATTTACATATTGTTTTTTTGTGCTTATTCATTGTAAGTGATGGTTTGTTTTTTGTGTTGATGGGTTCCATTTTAGCCCATAAAAATGGATTTTGATCCTATGAAAAAAAGGCCGAACAATTATTTGAAGTAAAGATCGGATAGTCTTAATGAGTGTAGAAATAAGATAAATAACAATCTGATAGTGTGGAAGTCGTAATCAATGCAGAGACAATTTCCAAGATAATATCAATGGTTTTTTTGGGTACAAATTGACATTTTCAATTGGAGGACAATGTCAAAGAGTTAATGGAGAAATGTGCTCCATTGAATGTAAGTTGGTGATAATGTTCATCAACAAGCTCGAGTTATTGATGAGAAGTGCATCAACAACAAAAAGAGGTATAGGTGATAGAGATATGCGTCACAAATTAAAATTTCTAGCAAGTTTTCTGAAATTTGATGAGAAGAAAGCAAATTATTGTCAAGTCAAGTGTGTGGTTATGTGTTCGTGTTCATGGCGTTGTAGCAGGCCACCAGTATTGTCCATGGCAATATGGATAGTTGAAGCCAGTAGCAAAGTTTAGCAGTTGTATGCGACTTCGAATCAAGGGGGAGTGTTAATTGACTCATTCAAAGTATTTTTGGAAAAATTAGTTTATGATTTCCTATTATATGTTTAGTGGAGTCATGTAGTTAGTGGTTTGGTTAGCATCTGATCATGATAATCGTGGGTTTATGACCCTTATTTCTAGGAGTTATTGTTATTTGTTTTTGCTATAAATATTGATGTCTTGTGCTTTGAGTCATTGGAATAAAATCAGCAATGTAGCGTATGTTATGTCATTCCCCTCTATTCTTTGTAAAACTAATAGGTGAAAGTATATCTTTTGATCTGAAACACGTGTTAAGATTAGATTTAGGCTATGTTCTGTTCAATTTAGGGCATGTTCTCTTCGGTATAAAACAACTGAATTGAACTGAACTGAATCGAACTGAATTGAACTGAACTGAACTGAATTAAATTGTAACTAATTAATAGTAATGATAATAATTTAGGAATTGAACTGAACTGAAAATAAGCTGGGGAGAACAGGCCCTTAGTTTAACTTATTTCAGAAAAAATACGATAAGATAAGATGTTAGACAACACAATAAACTATCTTATAAGATAAGATAAGATAAGATAAGATAAGATAAGATTAGATTAGATTAGATTAGATAAGATAAGATCATATCAGATAAAATAAGTTAAATCAAACGGACCCTTTGAAAGGTTTTTAGTATTCGGCTATTATAGTACATATTTCTAAACTCATACTCCAAGTTACAAAACCCTCTGAAATTGCGCAAACTAAACTATCCCTTCTGGAAAACCTTGATTTACCAAAAAAATGCTTAACAAGTTTACTGGTAATTGTACTATTACCGAGAAAGTTTTACCTTTCATTGGTGCATTATGTTCAAACTTCTAATCTTGCAAGCTTTTGGGGCTGGTTGAACCTAAAACCAGCTTAATCAACACGAGTTCTGTCGAGTTGCAAGGGTTTAATTGAAGTTGATGCACCCAGATGCGTTGTTCAATTTTATTTTACATGCGGTTAGGAGAAGCAATATATTTGGAGTTTTTCTTTGGCAAAATTTCAAAATACTACTTTTTATAAACAATTTTTTTTCAAAGAACTACCTTTTATTTATTTTTTCAAAAAACTACCTTATATGACAAATTTCTTTCAATATACTACATTTTAATCATTAAATGACTGCCGCCTTAAGTCTTGCTGCCGGCGTGGTACCGAGGAAAGACGAGGGAAACGAGAGGGGGGAAGAGAAAAAACATTTTGTGGTGACCCCATTATTGGTGGCTAAACCTCATTAATGGTCAAATGGTAGTATATTGAAAGAAATTTGTTATATATGGTAGATTTTTGAAAGAAAATTTATAAAAGATATTATTTTTGAAAAAAAGTTGGTTATAAAAGGTAGTTTTATGAATTTTTTCCTTTTTCTTATAAAACAAAGGTTTATCTTTTCTAGCAAAGTAAAGTTGTAGTCTAGCGATAGTATGATGTAGTGATGTTGTGTATCATTAGAGGGTACAAAAGGGTGACACATATTTTTTATATTAGGAAAGATAATTGGTCTGAAGACCAATCCTGCTAGGCTACTAGCCTACTATAGCCTGCAGGGTACACCAATTCAGACGTTGGGTACAAGGCTAAACTGCCTAGTAGACAGTAGGCCTAAATAGGGATGGAAATGGATCGGGTTCGGGGCGGGTGGAGCTTCACCCGCATCCATCCGCTCCACTCGCATCCATCCATCACCCGCATAAACCATCACCCGCATCCATCCATCCGTCATCCATCGGGTGAACGGGTGGGTAGGGTGGTTAGCGGGGAGGACATATATAACAATTTTTACAAAAAAATATGCCATATTATACATATTTATTAAAATTTTCAACTAAAATTTTTATAAAGTAAGTAAATAAACATGTGTAATTGATAATATGGATGATGGGTGGGTGTTAAGCGGGTGACGGATGAAAAAAATCTCACCCGCATCCACCACCCGCTTCACCCGCCACCCGCTTTTCATCCATTTATTTCGGGTTTTCACCCGCTTAATAAAACCGGGTTAAGTGGATTATGGATGATCCATCATCCATTTCCATCCCTAGGCCTAGGCTCATTGCTACCAAAAGTAAAATCCCCAACATGTTGTTGGAATGAGGATTTGAACCCTAGGCAATGCCCTGAAATTCGGGGTGATACTCCATTGTGCTATCACCTCTCCTTCAAAAGGGTGACACATCTTGTATCTTCAAGCCATAATTTTCAATAGTAATAAAAAAGGAGGAAGTATATATATTGGGGAAATCAGGCAAAAAAAAACTTAATTTGGTTAAATTTTAGTCAGCTAAATACTTCTTTCGTGCTTTTATTGCTGCTACATTTCTTTTTTTAATGAAAATTCATACCTATTGCTACCCATTTTTGTAAATCTAAAAGACTATGTACTTAAAATACTTGTTTACAAAGAGAAATTTCATTAATTAAAGGTTAAACGTCATCTACATAGACATTAAAGAAAGACAAAATACAATTAAAGAAGATTAAATCAAACTAGTATTCGATGAAACTACAATGAACTCCCCCTCTTTCTTTTCTCTTGGGTTGATGTTGTATGAATGACAATTAGTTCTAGCCTTGTAATGACCCTGAGAAATGGATTGCCTATTTCCAGCATTTTCTGGGACCAGGTCCATGTTCTCCAGTTTTTTCAATAAAACAAACACCCAATTATAAAAAAAATGAACTAAATTGACTATATTAGCGCAGACCCTTTGTATTTGTTGAATCTTACAGCTATTAATGGAACCATATATCATTTTGATATAGTTTGGAGAAGAACATTCTTGGTCTAATAATGTTGATTGTATCTGAGCCTCCAATACCTTCATGTTGATAGTCTTGAACTTCAACCAATGAGCACAATTTTTCATAACCTACAAACAACCAAACAAGACTCACAACTCCCATAAAAGAGAAAGAGACCCCACAACAAAGAAGACAAAAATTTACATAGCATGACTCGGAAAAACTCTGAAAAAAATAGATTAATATATTCAACAAAACAAGAAGATAAGTTAGAAATTGAAAACAAGAGAGTTAGAGAGGAAAAGGGGCTTACCATGAATAAGAACATCCATGGCAGCCCTTCACAGATGAAGAGGGAAAAAAAAGAAGAAGAGGGGGGCGACGAGAGAGCAAAGCGTGGATTATGCACTAGGGTGCACAATGCTCATTGTGCACCCAAAAAGAACATACCATTTATTTAAAAGAACACGAACTTTTTTCAACAACTTTTCTACTTTAAAAAGGAACACACGACTTAAAATTAAAGAACATGTAAATCTATATTTATAAAAGAACATATTTTATAATGAAAAGAACATATAGTAAATGAACATCTACGCTTAAGGTAAAAGAACATCTACCTTTTAAATTTAAATTTGAAAAAGGAATCTTTAGTTGCAAAATTTAAGGAAACAAATAACAATAATTTTTTAAAATTATAGACTTCAAAAATGATAAAACGACGTAGTTTAAAAGAGGGTGCACCATGCTCTACATGCACTTGGATGCATGTACTTATTTGCGACGAGAGAGAATAGGAGAGGTTATGTATTTTGAATACTTAATTGTACACTTAACAATCAATTTTTCTATCTTTATTTGCGAGTAACTCATATTTTTGTGTGGTCTCTTGCCCTTTCTTTTCTCTTTCTCTTCCAGTCTAGTATCATTCCTATATATGTAGCAATAATCAAAGAACGGATAAAATACAAAATAGCAGTGTTGCAACTCGCATGCCTCCAAAAATGTAAAATTATCACAAAATCCTTATCTAAAACAAACATTTAGGCAAGTAAGATTCAGCAAAATATCTTTTGCTCAAATGAAATACTCCTACCAAGTTGAGGCAAAGTAAAACAGCAAAGTGCAAAGGGTCCTTCCTTTGGTTTCCTTTCCCTTTTGTTTGCGGTCCTTTAATAGAAAAGCTCACAATCTTTTTCCCCGCAAAAAGGACAAATAGGACATAACTCAAATAAAGAGTGAAGATTACGAAGAAAATGGAGCATGAAATGAAATGGTGTGTATTGAAGGACCAACACCCAAGACAAACCAAATCTCTCTCCTCCTCGGTCTCTCTCTTCATCAGTAGTATTCAGAGTTATTGTTTCCTTCCCTCCCAACATTGTACGTCCCTTTTTATGTTTCCAAAGGGGTCCATTCTTTTATCCACCTCTAGATTTGTACTATGATATTTATTACATATAGTTATCCCAAATATTCCACAACTTTTCATAATATTAGTACATGTTGAAATATTATAAAGTTTTTTTCTCAATTAAAGAAATAAATTTAGTTAAGTTGATCCATGCTTAGTTCTAATAATTAAACAGATATGTCATCTAAATCTTTCCATAATAATCTCAATCATTTGTTTGTCGTTTAAAGCCTCTACATTCTCCTGAGAAGATTTATCTGATCTATCTTTGCTAATTACTAGTGTAATGATGATTGTTTCCACCCTGTCTTGACTAATCATAGTCTCTTGTTTTACTCTTTCACCCCACCTTTAGCTTATTTTTGCTTCTTTTTTAATGATCAGCTGCAATGGAGTACCATTATCAATAGTCAAATTCAAGAATATAGTGGTTATTAACCAGCCTTATTAGCCCTACTCTTTTGGACTTATTTTCAGTTCAATTCAGTTTAGTTAGTTCGATTCTTCTCTGCATTTCGGTTCTCGCCCGGTTTAGTTCAATTCAGTTCATTTCCATTCAGTTCAGCCCAGTTCAGTCCAAATGAACGGAGCCTTAGCAATACAAATTAAATTACTCAAACTGTTTTAAAATATAACGCACATTGACAAAACTCATAATTCAGGTGAATTCAGTTTGGAGAATTAGAGTAAAAAGAGAAATAAGATAAATGAAAGAAGGATTTTGTGTATTGAATAAATGATCATCCCAACGGGAGATTGATACTTAGGCCCCTGTTCTTTTGGACTTATTTTCAGTTCAATTAAGTTCGGTTCAATTCAGTTACTCTCTGCATTTCAATTTCTCTCAGTTCAGTTCAGATTCTCTCAATCCAAAAGAACGAGGCCTTATACAAGTAGTTATTACACTTTACAAGAGGTAACTAATCATCCAACTAACTTCCTTGAATTAAGGAGAGCTGCTGACATGGCCTAACTAACTTTGCTTCTAGTACCCTACTGATGTGGCTGAATAATAGGAATGGACATGTCGAGTCCTAAGTCGGGTCTAGTCAAACCCTAAACCCGGACCTTGAAATTTTTAGTGGACCCAGATCTGAACCTAAGGGTCTGGGAAAATTGGACCTGAACCCAGACCCTCAGGGTCCGGGTATAGGATCCAGGCCTATTTCTTTATTTTTGCCAAATTTATACCGCTATTTATGTTTTTTGACAAAAAATAACTATCTAGAAAAAAGACCCATAAAATAAGAAAAACATACACTACTACATTAATAAACTTGAAATTCTAAAGTAGGCATAATCACATCAAATAATTCTAAACCTACTGTAATTTAATAAGTAAAATCATAGAACAAACTTGACGTGGCTTTTCTACTCAATAAAAGATGTAAACTTAATTTTTTTGATTTTTTGAAGTTATGTAAACATGAATTAATTTGCAATAATTTACTAAAATATACAAAAAGGGAGTAGAAGAAGTGATTGAAAAAGAACCAAACCTGCAGACTGCAGTGCTGAGAATGACACGGTGGTGGCTGCCCAACGGTAAGGGACGGCGATGATCTGCAGCGGTGGCGGCACGACGGCGAGTGTCGGTGACCCATTGAATGTTTACTTTTTGTTGTTTACTGTTTAGGGATATTAATTTTCTTTAAAATTAAAAAGGAGAAAAAAATATTAACTTATTAGGGTGTAAGGGTCGGGTTTGGTTAGGGTCTGGGTCTAGCATATTAAGAGCCGGGTCTCGGGGCCTAAAGTTTTCGCTTGGACCCAGACCCACAGCCGAACCCCTAGGGTCTGGAAAAATTGGACCCAGACCCTTAAACTACGGTGGTAGGATCTTGGACCCATGCGCATCCCCTATTGAAGAGAGTTAGCAGTTGGTGCAGCAATTTGTACACCAACACACACGATATTTGAGGTTGAATTTTAAACTTTAACTAGTTCTTGTTCCGGGCGAACGCCCCGAATTATTTACCAACGTGTATTTGAAATCTTCAAAAATATAAATAATATCTTGTCTTTAAATGATTTCCCCCCCCCCACAAAGACCAACATGAGTATTATAGTGTAGTTGGTTAGTGCATTAGCATATCAAATAAGAGGTCATATGTTCGAATCTTGAAACACATTTTTTTATTGTTTAATGTATCATTTGATTGTGTGGGGGAAGGGAGAGTACATGTGGCAGCATGACATTTGTTTGTCTTGGATTTTAGATATATATATAGATTACTCTCATTTCTTGTTGATAAAAATAATAAGAAAACAATATTATTATACGTAGTATTTTTAAACACGAATTTAATGGCATAATTTTTATTTGCTGTATTTTAAGAGATATTTGTTGTCAAAGCAAATTTTCTATAAAGCATAAATGTCTTGTATTTTAGAGGGAATAATAGAGTAATAGCAGTTTATTTGATCCGGAGTAATAAATAGTGATAACGTTTAAAGCTAAAAATTCATTCAAAGCCATTTGACTGTCTATTATTAGAGGATCAACATAGCTTAGGGATGTGCTTTTGGTCTTGTTGGAGTCAAATGGAAATCTAGTGTTTTGCCTTGGCGGACTTACCTTTTGGAGTTATTCACAACTTATTGAAGAAATGTCTCAAGTCCAATTGGGACTTGGGAGGCTTCTGAACTTATTGAAGAAATATCTGAACTTAACTGAACATATCTAAACTTATTATAACTTATATTATTATTGTTATTGGACCTTATTTGAACTTATTTTGTGAGAGTATCAGACCTTATTTTTGCTTAATTGAACTTATTATACCTTATTTTGTTGAACTGAACTTATCGGTCCTTATTAGATCTTATCAATCCTTATAAGACCTTATATGAACTTATTTTTTCTAATAAATACCCAAAATAAGGTGAACATAACGGGTCCTTCGGGGTACCTGGGTGAAACCATGATTTCTTGTTGGTCGTTTGTAATTTAGAATCAAGTTCTTAGGCCTGCCTGGTTGAAAAGTCAAAGATGCATAAAGTGTATTTTCCAATTCTGTTGCGGCTTTTTTTTGTACCCTAACATAAGTATCTCCAAGTAGCTATCATATTTTATATTCACATTAAGGGTATGTTCTGTTCACCTAATTTTCAGATAAGAGATTTATTCTATTCAACTTATTTTTGCTTTTCTGGACTTAATTGAACTTATCTGTACTTATTAGACCATATTTGTAACACCCCAATAATTATCTCTTTTCTAAAATACTTTTTTAATCTAAAACATAGAGAATTATCAAAGTATTATCGCCCGTGTGAAAACGTATCGGCTTATACAGAAAACATAATAATAACCTTTATAAATAAAAACTTAGTCAACTACAAAGTCAAGTCCAAAACCAACGAACAAAGTCAAAGACAAATTTAAAACCAAACCAACTACGAAAAGTATAAACTTAAAGTATGATAAATAGTCTAACAAGCTCTCCAATCCCGAACCCAATGATGCATCATCTTCAAACCTGTAGATGGACAATGCACTATTGATCCCTAGAGACTGCTCACCAATATGGGTCATCACAGGATCAATAAGGAAAAGTCATGATCAACATACACAAACAAAAGCACGTAATCAGCAAAGCTGAGTACTACATACTAAGCAAGTAAACAATCCTAACATGATACTAATAAATAGTAGGCAAGAATAAATAATAGTATAATAACTTGCAGACAACTTTTACTGAACTAAACTTTAACAACATTTTTATTACTTTAAATGAAATAGTCAATGGACCGAGTTGTCTAACTAAAACCAGCCTTCCCTTTAGAAGACGAAATACGGGCGCGACTCCGTATTCCCATGACCTACGATATCGAGGAACCTTTTAAAATGAAACTAGGACACGGTGATCAATCCTGCCCCAGAAAAAGCCATGGCCTGCTCACCATGTACCCCAACTCCTAATTGTCCAACACTTCAGACGTGCACCAGTCTAAAGCTATTGCTATCCAGTTTCACTTTACATGATTTGCCAGTTATTACTTGTTATGACTCACAAGCAACACCAATAATAAAATCATCAAACAATCACAACTTTCTTTTTATCTTAGGATTAGATAAGTGATCACACAAGTCAACAATCCAAGATTAATTTTGACTTTAATCCAAACTTTCTTATTTGTTGAACCTAGCCAACAATCAACTTACCTTTCATAGGTATAAAATATCAACTTACCAAATAAGGCCCTCGGTCCTTATAAAGCAGTGAAATACTCAAAAGGGAATAATGATCAATCATGATCCAATACTAATAAATATATTAATTCCCCCCATGTGAATTAATAGAAATAAAGTTCCCAACCAACATGCTTGCATCAATCTTCCATACAAACATAATATCAATCTCATAATATAAATCTCATATTCAACATGTTCACACAATAGCATCAAACATGCAAAATCCAACATAATAGATATCATGTATGAACTGAACATAGTTCCTATACATGATACTACATAATTCTCCTTCTTAAATCATGATACTACATCAGCCAACACATAGGTATGTACGTACCTTGTGTAGACAAACTGAGATGCCACTATAACAGACTTAAAAATCGCCTAGATAGAATACTCCACCTAAAATAACCAATATAAATCCATAATTAATCCTTCATGAATTTCCAGCAATAATAAAATACTTTAAACCCTTCTTAAAAGTGTTAAAAAACCTTTTCCATCATTAAAACTTACTTAGTATAACCTCCTAGTATAGTACTACTATACTAGATGATTAAAAACCCTTAAAACTCATGTTTAAAACATAAAAACTCCATTAATACTCTTTCCAAATTTCCAGCAACATAATATGCCCTAAAACTCTTTTTAAACATATTTAAACATGTTTATAATCATAAGAAAACCCAAAACCATAAACTATAACATGATACTATGATTTTCCAACCTTTAAAACCCTAAAAATCCATGCTTTGATATTTTTAAACCCTATTTTAACATAATAAGTAAATCTGAAATTTTATTTCTTCAATACATAATTTATATAATCTTAGATTCATAATCATATCATCAAATCACAACTTTTAAACATAAACTTATTAAAACAAACCCTAAAAATATGAACTTTGTATTATAATAAAACTTGAGGAGGAAGAAATAACAACCAAACACAGAGGAGGGAAGAAAGTCGGCTGCAAGGAGGGAGGAGGACGGCGGTGCGCCGACTGCTGTTGCCGGTTGGTGGTGGCGCTGGTGGCTGCTGCCGCGGCTGGCCGAAACCGAAGGAGGAGGGAGGAACCGAGAGAAAAAGAAAGAGAAGAAAAAGAGGAGAGAGGCCCGAAAAATTGGGAGAGGAAGAGAGAAAAATAAATGTGTTTTAATGTGTGGGAATTTGAGTTTTTGGGGGATTTATATAGGTTCCCCTTTTGGGCTTAGGAAAAGATGATTGGGCTCAAACTAGTATTTAATGATTTAAGAGTTGGGTGGTTGGGTTCCTCATACCCAATTTAAAATTTTTTTCACAACCCAAATGTGTTTTAAGCTTTTCAAATATTTATCAAAGCATGACTAAATAAAATGTTTGACTTGCATAAATCTTTAAAATAATTTCTTCGACTTTCAAATAGTCAACCTTAAAGAAATAAATCGTTAAAATACTAAAATATATTTAAATATAAATAACTATACATTAAAATATATTTTTAAAATCCATAAATTTACAGGGGGGTTACAGTCTACCCCTCTTAAAAGAAGTTTCGTCCCGAAACTTGACACAAAAACTCACACATTTTCAAAAGTTTTTAACTCAACTCTCTAAGGAGAAATACTTGTGCCACTCATGTGCACTCTTTTGCCATCTTAAAAACACTTGTGTTACTCATGAACACATTTTCTTATGCGGAGAATCTATTTATTTTGCACCAACATGTGCAAATCGCCATAATAAGCATAAAAATGCATAAAAATACCATAAAAATAGGTAAAAAGCACGAAATTCTATCGCATTCTACCCGCCTTCAAGAAAACGAGTTACGCCCTCGTAACTCACCTCAAGGAATAAATCTGGATACTTCTTCATTTCAGCTTCACCTTCCCACGTTGCCTCTTCGGACTCATGGTTCGACCAAAGCACTTTCACGATATTGAAATCCTTATTGCGCGTACTACGCACCTTCTTATCAAGAATTTTCACAGGCCTTTCCTCATACGTGAGGCTACTATCAATCTGGATTCTCTCAGGCTCCAAGATATGACGCTCATCAGGGATATAACGCTTGAGTTGAGAAATATGAAACACATCGTGCATCTTCTCGAACTCCATTGGCAAAGCCAACCTATAAGCTACCTTCCCAATTCTTTGTAGAATCTCATATGGACCTACATATTTGGCACTTAATTTACCCTTTTTCCCAAATCTCATCACACCCTTAGTTGGTGATACTTTCAGAAACACTTTATCACCTATTTCGAACTCGTCTTCTCTTCGCTTCAAATCGGCATAACTCTTTTGCCTATCTTGAGCAGCTTGAATTCTAGCCTAAATCAACTTTACATTCTTGACGGTCTCCTCAATGAATTCTGTCCCCAACACTATATTCTCACTAAAATCATTCCAGCAAATGAGACTTCTACACTTTCTTCCATATAACGCCTCAAAAGGTGCCATCTTAATACTCGCATGATAGCTATTGTTGTATGAAAACTCAATCAAATCTAATTGGTCTTCCCAACTACCCTGAAAGTCAATAGCACATGCTCTCAACATATCCTCCATAGTTTGATTAGTCCTCTCAGTCTGACCATCGGTCGCAGGGTGAAAGGCAGTACTCATTTTCAATGCTGTCCCAAGATTTAATTGAACCTTTTGCCAAAATTTCGAGAGGAATCTCGAATCACGATCTGAAATAATATCGGTTGGAACCCCATGCAACCTCACTACATGCTTAATATACATCTTCGCAAGTTGCTTCTTCTTCAATGTCTCCTTTATTGGAATGAACACGGCCGACTTCGTCAGACAGTCTACAATAACCCAAATAGTATCGTTGCCATTCCTCGTCTTAGGCAAAGCAGTCACAAAATCCATTGAAATGGAATCCCACTTCCATCCAGGAACCTCTAAGTATTGAACTTTCCCCATGGGTCTTTTATGATCTATCTTGACTTTCTAACAGGTTAAACATTTGGACACGAACTCGGCAACCTCACGCTTCATGTTTGGCCACCAATAGATCTGCTTAAGGTCCTTATACAGCTTGTCACCCCAGGGTGCACAGAATACGGCGTATTATGCCCCTCATCCATAAGACGTCTCTTAAGCTCATCACATTTTTGTGGTACACACCACCTTCCTTTGAACCTCAAACTACCATCATCACGGATCTTAAAATCAACTTCCTTACCTTGCCTCACCTTTTCCTTAATCTTCTCTAGGTGCTCATCCCCATCTTGACCCTCTTTGATCTCGTCGAAAATTGACAACCCCAATGACAAAGCACTCAATATTGCCTCGATCTCCCCAGGATTTAAGATTTATAGGCTAAGTCTTTGCATATCTCGACACAATTCCTCAGGAACTACTAAGGCATTCATGCTATGACTCGATTTCCTACTCAACGCATCAGCAACTACATTCGCTTTCCCCTCATGATATTGGATGTCTAGATCATAATCCTTTATCAACTCCAACCATCTTCTCTGCCTCATATTGAGGTCTTTCTGGGTGAAAATGTACTTCAAACTTTTATGGTAAGTAAAGATCTTACAGGTTGCCCCATAAAGGTAATGTCTCCAAATCTTCAAGGCAAACACGATATCAGCCAACTCTACATCATGGGTAGGGTAATTAGCCTCATAAGGTTTTAACTGACGCGACGCATACGCGATCACCTTCCCATTCTGCTGCAACACACATCCCAAATCATTCTTTGAAGCATCACTATACACCTCAAATCCCTCGTTCCCATCAGGCAGGGTCAAAACAGGTGCGGAGGTCAAACGCTCTTTTAAAATCTGAAAAGCTTCCTCACACTTTTCACTCCACTCGAATTTTGACTCCTTTTTCATCAAATTGGTCATTGGCCTCGCTATCTTCGAGAAATCTCTCAGAAATCTCCTATAATAACCAGCTAGACCTAGGAAACTTCGGATATCAGACACATTCTTTGGAGTTGGCCACTCACTCACAGCTTGAATTTTAGCAGGATCTACAGAGACTCCTTCTTTAGACACATAGTGACCCAAAAATGCTACTTTCACCAAACGAAACTCACACTTAGAGAACTTGGCATACAATTGGTTCTTCCTAAGCGTCTCCAATATAATCCTCAAGTGCTCATCATGTTCTTTTTCATTCTTCGAATAGATCAGGATATCATCAATGAATACCACAACGAACTTATCTAAGAACTCATGGAAAATCCTATTCATCAAGTCCATAAATATGGCAGGTGCATTGGTTAACCCAAAAGGCATTACAGTGAACACATAATGATCATAATGAGTCCTAAACGCAGTCTTAGGTATATCTTTATCAGCTACCCTCAACTGGTGATACCCCGAACGCAAATCAATCTTCGAGAACACGCTCGCTCCATTCAATTGATCGAAAAGGTCATCTATCCTAGGCAAAGGATATTTGTTTTTGATGGTTATATTATTCAATTCCCTATAATCGATACACAACCTCATACTCCCATCTTTCTTCTTAACAAACAACACAGGAGCTCCCCAAGGTGATGCACTAGGTATAATATAACCCTTATCGAACAACTCTTGCAATTGCGTCTTCAATCCACTCATCTCAGGAGGTGCCATTCTATAGGGTGCTTTAGATATAGGTGCAATTCCAGGAATTAAGTCTATGGTGAACTCAACAGCTCTAGCAGGCGGCATACCCGAAATCTCACTCGAAAACACATTCATGAACTCATTCACGATTGGAACATCCTCGATCTTCACTCCAGCTTCTTTACTCACATCTTGCACACTACAGAAAAATAGATCACACCCCTTCTTCATTAACTTCTTTACTTGCATCGCAGAAATAACCCCAAAGTTCTTAGACTTCCCAAAACGTCTATATGAGGTCAACTTCCCCAAAGGGTTTCTTAAAACTACTTTTTGAACCTCACAGTCTATCTTGGCCTTGTATAAACTTAGACAATTCATCCCCAGAATTACATCCAGGTCTCCCAGATTAAACTCTATCAAATCAGAAGGAAACACACAATCTCCTATCTTCAGAGGCAAATTTTTAAACAACTTGGTACACCTTATGGTCTCACCAGTTGGTATACTAACAGGCAATTCAATCACCTCAAAATCTACTAACCCCAGACTTTTAATAACAGATGACGAAACAAAAGAATAAGTCGCCCCCGAATCAAATAACGATTTAACTAGCACGGAGTTAATAGAAAAAGTACCGGAAACTACGTCGGCAGATCGTTCAGCTTCATTGCGACTCATCACGAACAGCTTACCTGGATACTTGTTCTAGTTGTTGCTTTCACTAGCAGGCTTATTGTAGCTCCCTTGGTTATCCTGTGCCCCTACAGGCTTCGAACCCTAATTTCCCGACTGGTTAAATCCAGACCTCACTTGGTTACCATCCCCATTGCCATTTTGCTCTTTCTTTTGCTTAGCAAAGCACTCAAACTCACTATGGCCCTTCTTCTAGCAGTAGTTACAGGTCACTGGTTCTCCCTTGCAGTCTCTACCAGGATAGTTATTACTGCACTTCTTACAATGGTACACTCTCTCAGATTGACCCTTATTATCGTAGCCCTGATTATTCCTCCCTTGGAAATTCCCATTCCCATCTATGCTCTTCTTGAAATTCCCTTGATTTCCCCCAGCATTGAAATCCTTTCTTTTCTCACCCACTACAACATTCGTCTTGTCACGCCTCGACTGAAGACCATAAATGTGGGCGGCTCTCCCATACACAATATCTAGGGATGAAAAAGTTTCACCACCTAACCCCAGCTGAATTTCCTCAGTCAAATCTTGCTCAAACCTTTGAGCCTTTAATTCCTCAGTGGCTACTACCTCAGGTGCAAACCTCGACAGTGCTATGAATTTGCTATAGTACTAAGAGATGGTCATACTCCCCATCCTAGGGTTGATAAACTCTTGGGCTTTCTGTTTCCTCATAAAGCAGGGTAAAACTTCCCTCTCAAGGCAATAACAAAAGAATCCCAATTGAATCCCTCAGTAGCACTTAATCTAGCTCCATTTTCTCTCCACCACAAATCAGCCTCATCCTTTAGGTACAACACAGCCTGACCTACTCTCATATTCTCATGACAGTTCACAGCCCCAAAGATTTTCTCAAATTCTCTAATCCAATTCTCTAAAAAGGTAGGATCAGCTTGCCCCTTAAAATATGGTGGTTTAACCTTGGCTAGCCTCTCAAACATGTCCCCAGCAGAATCGGGACGCTCAGTTCTATCTTGAGTCAATTTCTCCGCCAAAAGGCGAATAGCGGCAGCTAAATCGTTATTGTTGTTTGCCATTCTAGTGCGCGACCTGAAATTAGCGTACTCTATTTTAGGTTCAAAACATAACTTATATGCCATTCTCTACGAAGGCAACATTTGATTTGACCATAAAGATCGCATCAACAAACAATTTCTCATGAAGTTACAACAGTATTGAAGAATAATCATCATCAATCATCCATGAAGAATATTCACATCAAGAACACACAGTTTAGGAACAATGAATAAAAATTCAATCATAACAAATAAATAAAGTATTCCCATTCGCGTGCCCAAAATAAATTCTTGCTCACTTGGATAACTAAATATTTAACTTTTATTCCTCAAAAGATGCTAATAATAATTTTCTCAACCATAATACTGTACTTTTCCTAAAAGTAAAATAAAGGTACTATGAAATAAATTTAAACCACTGCTGGACGAATTATCCAACATTATTCTTTAAAGCATAAATACATAATAAATAATCTAAGGTGAAACATCATCAGTCCTATCCCTTGATTCCCTGTAGTGTTCTGGAGTAAAAAGCTCATCTTCAATTTCATCAATGTCTTCAGTATTATAATAAACATATCTTCTAAATCTCGTGGATCTCCGTTTAGGTTGAGGCTTGTCCTCCTCGGACTCAGAATCAGTCTCATGTCTAAACATAGCATGGTAAATATCACTTCTGTTCTGTCCTCTAGCACGGTCAAACTCATGAAGAACCTCATCATCACTATCAGGCATGCCTGCTTTTAATACATTACGCATAATAAACTCTAGTTCGGTGTAGCTATCATCATCAAACTCATAATCTCCATTACTCTCATCATCACTGAGCACAATAGGGTTGTAATAGCTCCCTACTCTAGTATTTTCTCTTTCAGACATGGCTAGGAATCTATAACAATAAATATAACTTCTATAAATAACTGGTACTCTCACTTAACGTATAATCCCAACAATAACAATAAGCAAGAATAACCAACAACATAAGGCATAGGAATCACATAAACAGTTAGCAGGGAAGAATATAATCATGCTGAACTAACTATTTAATGCAGACATATAATATTTCTATCCTATATGCCCTTCCTATACTACCCATCACTCATAAAATAAACTAGAGTATTGAAAATTATTTAAATAAATAATTAAAAACGAACAACATAAAAAAATAACATAGTTCGAAAATTCGAACATAATAAAGAAAATAAAAAAAGATCCGGACACTTATATATAAAAAAAATCGAATCGAAAATAATATTAGATTCTTGGACAAGACTTTTCGAAGTTAATTTAAATACCACGAATAAGTAGGAGCTCAATTCTAAGAAATTCATTTTAAGTAACTAGCTAGTTAGGCGCCTAAAAACTTAAAGTTGGCATGAAAGGTCAATAAAACCTAAAACTCTGATACCACTTTGTAACACCCCAATAATTCTCTCTTTTCTAAAATACCTTTTTATTCTAAAACATAGAGAATTATCAAAGTATTATCGCCCGTGTGAAAACGTATCGGCTTATACAAAATTTTACAGCGGAAAACATAATAATAACCTTTATAAATAAAAACTTAGTCAACTACAAAGTCAACTTCAAAACCAACCAACAAAGTCAAAGACAAATTTAAAACCAAATCAACTACGAAAAGCATAAACTTAAAGTATGATAAATAGTCTAACAAGCTCTCCAATCCCGAACCCAATGATGCATCATCTTCAAACCTGTAGATGGACAATGCACTATTGATCCCTAGAAACTGCTCACCAATATGGGTCATCACATGATCAATAAGGAAAAGCCATGATCAACATACACAAATAAAAGCACGTAATCAACAAAGCTGAGTACTACATACAAAACAAGTAAACAATCCTAACATGATACTAATAAATAGTAGGCAAGAATAAATAATAGTATAATAACTTGCAGACAACTTTTACTGAACTAAACTTTAACAACATTTTTATTACTTTAAATGGAATAGTCAATGGACCGAGTTGTCTAACTAAAACCAGCCTTCCCTTTGGAAGATGAAATACGGGCGCGACTCCGTATTCCCATGACCTACGATATCGAGGAACCTTTTAAAATGAAAATAGGACACAGTGATCAATCCGGCCCCAGAAAAAGCCATGACCCGCTCACCATGTACCCCAACTCCTAATTGTCCAACACTTCAGACATGCACCAGTCTAAAGCTATTGCTATCCAGTTTCACTTTACATGATTTGCCAGTTATTACTTGTTATGACTCACAAGCAACACGAATAATAAAATTATCAAACAATCACAACTTTCTTTTTATCTTAGGATTAGATAAGTGATCACACAACTCAACAATCCAAGATTAATTTTGACTTTAATCCAAACTTTCTTATTTGTTGAACCTAGCCAACAACCAACTTACCTTTTATAGGTATAAAATATCAACTTACCAAATAAGGCCCTCGGTCCTTATAAAGCAGTGAGATACTCAAAAGTGAACAATGATCAATCATGATCCAATACTGATAAATATATTAATTCCCCCATGTGAATTAATAAAAATAAAGTTCCCAACCAACATGCTTGCATCAATCTTCCATACAAACATGATATCAATCTCATAATATAAATCTCATATTCAACATGTTCACACAATAGCATCAAACATGCAAAATCCAACATAATAGATATCATGTATGAACTGAACATAGTTCCTATACATGATACTACATAATTCTCCTTCTTAAATCATGATACTACATCAACCAACACATAGGTATGTACGTACCTTGTGTAGACAAACTGAGATGCCATTATAACAGACTTAAAAATCGCCTAGAGAGAATTCTCCACCTAAAATAACCAATATAAATCCATAATTAATCCTTCATGAATTTTCAGCAATAATAAAATACTTTAAACTCTTCTTAAAAGTGTTTAAAAACCTTTCCCATCATTAAAACTTCGGTTTTTTCACCAAATACCCTTGACAAATAAATTTATTCACCAAATACCCCCACTTTTTTCAAAATTCACCAGATACCCCTGACCTTTTAAAAAATTCACCAGATACCCTTTTGTTGACGGACGTTAGTCTTCCGTTAGCGTTTATTTACAAGTTTGCCCTAAGTCAACCCAATTAGCCCTAAGTCAACCTAATTAGCCCTAATTCAACCTAATTAGCCCTAAGTCAACCTAATTAACCCTAACTAACCCTAACCCACTCTCTCTCCCCTAACCTACCAGCCCCCCCCCCTCCCCCCAACAACCCCAGCCCACTGCCCCCAGCCCCACCACCGCCCCAACAATCCAGCCCCCATCAGCCTCCCTCTCCTCCCCTTCCCCCTCCCATGCAGCTCCTTCTCCCCCCCATGCAGCCCCCCCCCCCCCCCCGGCGCAGCCGCAGCTCGCGCCTCCCCATCCCCTCCCCCCCCCGCCCTTGCAACACCCCCTAAAATTAATTGCAATTCGTTATGCGTCTTGGCCCCTCGTTTTCACAAAAATCAATTGCAACCCCGAAAATTTTCAAGAGAAGCTCATGGTCGGTGGTGCAACCGATAGTGGCCGGTGTCGGCCTGGTTGCTTATGCGAAGAGAGAGAAGGGGAGAGATGGATATTGACGATGAGTGAGTGATGAGAAAGGGAGGGGGTTGCGGATTCGGGCGGTGTCCGGCTGGTTTTGTGGGGTTGAGAGCGAGGGGGGCGTTGCGGGGCTACGGGGAGGGGCGAGGGGGATGCGGGGGTTGGGGGAGGGCGGCTACGGGGGGTGGGGGTGGGCTACGTGGGTGGGGGGTGACTGCGTGGGGGGATGGGGGAGCCGAGGAGATGGGGGAGGGGGGTGGTGGAGTGGGGGTTGGGGGTGGGTGGGGGTTGGGGGTTGGGGGTTGGTGGGGGGGGTGGGTTGGGGTGGGTTAGGGAGAGAGAGAGAGATAGTTGGGTTGACTTAGAATTTTTTAGGGTTTTTAGGGTTAATTAGGGTTTTTTTAGGGTTAATTAGGATTAATGACTAACGGAGTTAACCGTCGTTAGTCATTAAGGGCATTTTGGGTATTTTTTTTAAAGGTCAGGGGTATCTGGTGAATTTTTTAAAAGGTCATGGGTATCTGGTGAATTTTGAAAAAAGTGGGGGTATTTGGTGAATAAATTTATTTGTCAGGGGTATTTGGTGAAAAAACCGTTAAAACTTACTTAGTACAACCTCCTAGTATAGTACTACTATACTAGATGATTAAAAACCCTTAAAAATCTTGTTTAAAACATAAAAACTCCATCAACAATACTCTTTCCAAATTTCCAGCAACATAATATGCACTAAAACTCTTTTTAAACATATTTAAACATGCTTATAATCATAAGAAAACCCAAAACCATAAACTATAACATGATACTATGATTTTCCAACCTTTAAAACCCTAAAAATCCATGCTTTGATATTTTTAAACCCTATTTTAACATAAGAAGTAAATCTGAAATTTTATTTCTTCAATACATAATTTATATAATCTTAGATTCATAATCATATCATCAAATCACAACTTTTAAACATAAACTTATTAAAACAAACCCTAAAAATATGAACTTTGCATTATAATAAAACTTGAGGGGAAGAAATAACAACCAAACAAAGAGGAGGGAAGAAAGTCGGCGGCAAGGAGGGAGGAGGGCGGCGGTGCGCCGGCTGCTGCTGCCGGTTGGTGGTGGCACCGGTGGCTGCTGCCGCGGCTGGCCGAAACCGAAGGAGGAGGGAGGAATCGAGAGAAAAAGAAAGAGAAGAAAAAGAGGAGAGAGGCCCGAAAAATTGGGAGAGGAAGAGAGAAAAATAAATGTGTTTTAATGTGTGGGAATTTGAGTTTTTGGGGGATTTATATAGGTTCCCCTTTTGGGCTTAGGAAAAGATGATTGGGCTCAAACTAGTATTTCATGATTTAAGAGTTGGGTGGTTGGGTTCCTCATACCCAATTTAAAATTTTTTTCACAACCCAAATGTGTTTTAAGCTTTTCAAATATTTATCAAAGTATGACTAAATAAAATGTTTTGACTTGCATAAATCTTTAAAATAATTTCTTCGACTTTCAAATAGTCAACCTTAAAGAAATAAATCGTTAAAATACTAAAATATATTTAAATATAAATAACTATACATTAAAATATATTTATAAAATCCATAAATTTACGGGGGATTACATTATTAGTCCTTATTAGACCTTATCTAAATTTATTAAATCTTATCTGAATTTATTAGACCTTATTTTGTGATAGTGCCGACCTTGTTTTTGCTTATTTTTGAACTTATATTAACTTATTAGACCTTATAATCTGAGAGTGTCA
The DNA here is from genome assembly GCA_947648045.1 of Beta corolliflora. NCBI lineage: Eukaryota > Viridiplantae > Streptophyta > Magnoliopsida > Caryophyllales > Amaranthaceae > Beta > Beta corolliflora. Next base: position 437,324 of record CANSZD010000418.1, on the reverse strand, counting down.
GATCTTGTTTTTGCTTATTTTTTTAACTTATCTGAACTTATTAGACCTTATTTGAACTTATTTGAACTTAAGGCGCAAGGTCTAATAAGGTCTGATAAGTTCAGTTCAAGAAATATAAGGTATAATACTCTCACAAAATAAAGTATGATAAGTTCAGTTAAGTTTAGTTAAGTTCAGATAAGTCGGATAACCAAAAAAAAGTTGAATAGAACATACATGAATTGTTATGTTCACCTTATGCTGAGTCCTTACCAGAAAATATAAGTTTATATAAGCTTATATAAGGACTAATAAGGTCTAAGAAGTTCAGATAAGTTCTTATAGGTTCAGTTCAGCAAAAAAAAGGTCCAATACTCACACAAAATAAGGTTTAATAAGGTATAATAAGTTCAGATAAGTTGAGATAAGTTCATATAAGGTTTAATAAGTTTAGATAAGTTCTGTTAAGTTCAGATAAGTTCTGTTAAGTTTAGATAAATTCATATAAGTTTAGTTGAGTTGAGACAAGTTCAAATAAGTTTAGATAAACAAAAATAAATTGAAGAGAACAGGCCTACACTAAGGGTGCGTTCTCTCTTCCATAAATTAGAGTTTTGCAAGATTCTTAAGTAGCTCTAATCTTCAAGTTAGTGTGTATACATTTGAAGATGACTATGTTAACCTCAGAAAAGGTGGTAAAAGTTGGCACGACCTGCTAACACGACCCAAACCCGACCCGAAATTAGCGGGTCTAAGTCAAGGTTTCCAATGCGTTTAAGTAAGCGGGTTGACCCGACACGACCCATTTAATAAACGGGACGTGTTAGGGTTGAACATTTTTACCCGAATCTGACACGACAATCCGTTTAACTATTATTCTACTATCAATATTATTTGTTTGTCTTGAAATAATTTGAATATTTTTCATAAATACATTAGATTTATTCTTTGGTCGTCCGTTTTGGTTTATTTAGGTAAGATATTAGTATATAAAACGTGGGTTAAGAAATATATGGCGTAAATTTGTTTAGTTTATGTGTATATGCGCTCGTGATAAACGGGTCGAGTAACCCGTTTAATAAACGGTCCGAGTTAGGGTTGAGTGTTGTTGACCCGTTTAATAAACGGGTCGGGCTAGGGGTTAGGGTCTTCAACCCATTTACCCATTTTCTATGTAGCAAGTATTATGAAACAGATGAAGTATTACCTATGTTTCTTTCTAACCTACACAATCTGACTAATTTCCCATTTATCAACAGAGAACTTTATCTGTTAATATCTTTAAAAAAACGGTTTTTTCACCAGGTACCCCTGTGGTTTTTCAAAATTCATGGGGTACCCCTGTTTTTAAAAAAATGCACCAGGTACCCCTACTTTGGGGGTAAAATGCACGACATGCCCTTAATGACTAACGGTGTTAAGTTTCCGTTAGTCATTAACTCTAATTAACTCTCCTAACCCTAATTAAGCCTAATTAAGCCTTCTAACCCTAACCCTAAAACCCTAACACCTAACCCCTTTAACCCCCTCCGCCACCCTCCCACCACCCCCGTCGCCCCACACCCCACCCCCTCCCCCGTCGATTTCCCCACCCCCCTACAAGATACCCCCCTCCCCCGTTGATTTCCCCAACCCTCCCCCACCCCCGTTGATTTCCGCGCCCATCCCCCCCAACACCGTCAATTTCTGCAACTCCCGCACGCCTTTCTACCCTCCATCGAAGCCCCTCCCCTCTGCATTCAACAATGGCGACGGAAGAATCTCACTCTATCTCCTTCGACACTAATGGCGACGGAACGAACAGAGCAAGCAGATTCAACACGATTTTTTTCGGAGGAAGGGTGGAGGGGGGTGGGGGGATGGGTCCACAATCGACGGGGGTGGAGGGAATGGGCGCGGAAATCGACGGGGGAGGGGGGTGATGTTATGGTTTTATATAGAGTTTTTCCCCCTATATTTAAGCTAAAATGTGTATCAATGGTGCTCTTTGGAGCCATTTCACGCTAACTTTCTCCATCTAGTTGTGGTTTTCTGTTTTGTGATGATTTGTAGGTATTAGGGAGCTTTTTCCCTATTTTCTACTGATTTACGTCTACCACAATCGAATGGAGAAGTTCGAAGGCATTTATGATGAGTCCCGGGGTCCCGAGAATAATTTCCGAGGCCTTGGACAAAAGAAGAAGTGAATCCTTGGCGTCTGAAGCCAAGGGATGACTAAACGGTGCCTCGCCCAACTCCATCGGGCTCCTAACGCTCGATCGGGCGTCCATCACAGCCAAAAGCAAGTTTGTTACGGGCCCGATCGGGCGATGTCGCCCGGTCGTTATTTCGGTGAGGAGCCCGATCGGGCAGTTCGGCCCAATCTCATCGGGCATGCTTGACGATGTTTTGCGCTGGATTGTGAGGCTTGGTGTTCGGCCCAATCTCATCGGGCGTGTCGGCCCGATTTCATCGGGCGAGGTCGTTTTTTGGAGCTCTGCTGCTGCGTTGAGCCCGATTCCATCGGGCGTAGTCGGCCCGATCGGGCGACTTATCAGACACGCGTTTTTTAATGATTTTCGGGCTATTTCTCTAAGACTTTTCCTAGTTGTTTTAGGATTAGTATAAATAGCAAAATCAGAATATTACTATTCATCTTGGTTTTAGTCCTTAATTCTCATAGTTTCTCTCAAGAACCCTAGTTACTACTTTTCATTGTGGATTCAAGATCAAACCTTTGGGATTGCTTGCAAGTTCAATATAGTTCTTTTTATTTGGTAATCTTCTTCATTGTTTTCTCCATTATTGATTGCTTTCTCTATTATTGATTGGTTTGATTTCTTAATTATTTGCAATAGTTCAAAGTATGAATTTTTACATTGATTTTGTTATTGTTTTCTCAAGCATGAGTGAGTAGTTTTATTTCTAGGATTGTGGGGATCTATGTATGCAATGAGGGATTGATAGATTAGTATAATTACCCTTTATTTCAATAGTTTCCTGTGATTGAATCGTTCATGCTAGATTTATGAATTAGGCCTGATTTGTATTTCTACTTTCGCAATATTGAATCTGCTTCGAGAGGAGAGATTTCGTATAGGCTTTCAATCATTAGGCATAGTGATCCTTGACCATGCGAGAGCGGCTAGGTGATCTTTGAGGGAGGTAATGTTCGAGAGAAATTACATGTGCCCTAGATAAATTGACTTATTAGGTGATTATTATTCGTCTCTGATTTCCTGAATTGTATGCATAGTGATCCATAGTCCTAGTTCTTTATTAATTGATTCTTACCTTCATACTTAGTTCTGTCATTTGCCTATTAGTTTAGTCACACACCCATTTTCAACTGATTTAGTTAGTATAATATTAGAATTCAGATACGATAGTATAACTTTCTCCCTGTGGATTCGATCCTGACTTCCCTGACTACTTGTTAGTGGACCTTAGGTTATTTTTGATAAGGTGATACGACTTTAGCCTGTTAAAATTTAGCGCCGTTGCCGGGGAGACGGTTTATTTTTATTTTGTCTGAATTATAGTATTACACTAACCTCCACTCCGAAGAACACTTGTTCTTTGGAGCATCTCACGTTTGTTTTAGTGTTTTTGGTGTACGAGTAGGAAATTGAAATCCCCAGATCTCATTCCATTTGACTCGGCGATTGAAAAGACTGCTCGTAGACTCAAAAAGACAACTAAGCAAACCAAGTTGTCTGCAGAGACACCTTCCCAAAAGGCACCATCTCCACCATCTTCACCACAACAAGGCTTCCCTGCCTCACCTATTACTGCTAGAATGGGTGACGAAGCTAAACCGACCTTCAGAGACTATGCACAACCATCTCCTGATAATGTGCCCACTGGGGTCCGGTTGCCTACTATTGCTGCTGCGAACTTTGAAATCAAGTCTCATGTTCTGAATATGGTTCAGAATAATCAGTTTGCTGGGTTACCATCTGAAGACCTACACCAGCACCTGCAACGGTTTTTACAATGTTGTGCTACTCAGAAGCAAGCTGGTGTTACTACTGATGAGATGAAACTCATCTTATTTGGTTTTTCTCTGCGCGACAAAGCTCTATTTTGGTATAATAAGCTGCCTTCCACCATCACCACCTGGGTAGAGCTCTCAAAGATTTTTCTCATCAAGTGGTACCCTTACCAAAAGACTGCAGATATGCGTCATGCCATAGTAACTTTCACCCAAGATCCTGGAGAGTCACTATATGAAGCTTGGGAAATATTCAAAGATCTGCAGCGTCTTTGTCCCCATCATGGTTTTGACAAGTGGTATCTGTGTCATATTTTCTACACTAGAGTTGATGCGGATACGAGACGGGTAATTGATGGAGCTGCTGGTGGGTTCTTCATGGATAAAGCCATAGACGAAGGGTATGAACTTCTGGAGAAACTCGCTTCTAACCAAGCGTCTACTATTCGTTCTTCTATGACAAAGGGAGGCAAACAGGATGTTGAAGCCATTTCTTTACTGACCGGACAACTAGCTGCTCTCCACCAGAAGATTGATTCTTTGAAGCTGGGTAACAAGTCCTCCCCTCACATGAGTGTCAATGCTATGGCTAGTGTTTCTGGTTACAATGCTTTCATCTGTGACGCTTGTGGGATAGCTGGACATAACTCTCAAGAGTGCCCCGCTCTTTCACATTCTAGTGAGCCAGTGCACGCATTACAATCCCAACATAAGCCCCAGTTCGATCCTTACTCCAATACATATAATCTTGGGATGAGAAATCATCCAAATCTCTCGTATAGGAGTAATAATGTGATGAATCCGCAACAACAACATTATCCACAACATCAACAACAACAATATCAACCACAAGCTCCTCCTGGATATCAGAGAACTCAGTTTCAACAGCATCATTCTACACCTCCTTCAGACCCAGCTATTGCTGAACTCAAAAGTCTAATGTTGCAGATGCAGAAAGGTATTATTTCCTTTCAAGCGTATACCTGTGTCTCAATTTGAGAGCCCGCATGCTCGAATAAGCTACAAGGGACACACAATAAGATGTTGGAGTCACAAATAGCTCACTCGGCTAGTTCATCTCGCTAGTAGGCCATCCGGGTCACCGCCTTCGCAACCAATGCAACCCGGGGACACCGCCAATGCTATCACCCTTCGCAGTGGAGTGCAGTAACGATGCTCCGGCAATGCTAGAGGTGGAATCACCAAGTGCTAAGAAACCACAGAAAGTGCCTGAGGATGCTGAACCTCAGGCAGATTAAGGAGCTGCAGACAAGACTATGGAGGTGACTAAGGAGAAAGCTGTGCCTCCGGTGATCAAGCTACCATTCCCCGAGCGGATGCTCAAGAAGAAGCTCGACCACCAGTATGGTAAGTTTTTAGAGGTGGTAAAGAATCTGCAGGTAACAGTTCCTTTTACTGAATTATTAAATCAAGTGCCTGCTTATTCTAAATTTTTGAAAGAACTGTTGATGAGGAAGCGGACTCTCAACGAGGTGGAGATCGTGGCTTTTACCGCCGAATGCGCGCTCTTTTACAAAACCAGTCTCCACCCAAATTGAAAGATCCAGGGAGTTTTTCCATCCCCTATCACATTGGCACCATATTTATTGACAAAGCTTTATGTGATTTGGGTGCCAATGTAAGTGTCATGCCTCTTTCTATCTGTAAGCAACTGAACATGGGTGAATTAAAATGTACTACCATTACTCGCAAATGGTCGACCGTTACGTGAAATACCCCCTAGGTATATTAGAGGACGTTCCTGTTAGAGTAGGTAAATTCTTTATCCCTGTGGACTTTGTTATATTAGACATGGCCGAAGACACTCAAACACCCATTATCCTTGGGAGACCTTTCCTCCATACTGCTGGGACAGTGATAGATGTTAAGAGTGGGAAACTGACACTGACTGTGGGGGATGATAAGGTCATGTTTAGCCTAAACAATGCCCCTAAAAGCCCAATGCTAGAGGAATCATGTTATAGTGTTGATGTTATAGATGAACCGATCCATGACTGCATGCCTCATTCCCCCTCCCATGCTACTTCACATGATGTGCTTGTCTTAGAGTCTATTGCAGGTGATGAACATTTTCTAACGGTCTTACAGACTCATAAAAAGACCATTGGCTATAGCACTGATGACTTGACAGGAATAAGCCCTGACTTTAAGGAGCACCGCATTCATCCACATGAAGGCCACCACACTAGCATTACAGTCCGACGCGGGTTGCAAGAGGTGGTACAACATGTGGCTACTAAACTGCTCGATCCAGGATGATGGGCGGCTGATGTCCATGTCCCTTTCTTTTCCCTTGTTGCAATTAGGCCATTGCCAAGTTCAGCTTGGGGGAGGATTTCTGTAAGTATTAGTATTGTTTTCTTTTTGTTTTTACTGCTTTTTAGGTTAGTTAAGTTAGTTTAATTGCTTTGAAAAAAATGAAAAATCACAAAAAAAATGAAATATTGCTGAAAAAACACAAAAATACGAGTTGAATATGAATAGATTGATTGCTTCCCTGTGCCCCGAACTTTGTTCTGAAAAACGATTTAACTCATTATACTGGATAGTTGGGCATTTGTGATTGGGATGTTGTGATGTGAATTCTGATTGCCTTGATCTTGAATGAATTTTGATGATAAAGTGCCTATTCTAACTGCATGCTTGAATTGGTTAGATTGTGAGGATTCATTCTAGCCTCGGATTTATCTCTGTATCCGGTCTATTCTTGTGTGTTAGTTCCTCGTAGCATTCTTATCTTGGCTTTGGCATTGTACTCGTTGATTTCTGGTGACTTTGGACATGTGCTGTGATAGAGGCGTTCATTGTTTAATTTTTAAGCCTCAGAGTTGTTCAATGAATCATTTTCCCCCCTAGCCTCGCTGAGCCTAATGACTTCTTTTTGGATCTATATTAAGCCACATTACACATCTTGAGCCTTTGCAATGACTATTGTCCCAAGCCTAGCTTGGGGGAGCATTTGTTAAGTTAATATCATATTGTGTGGTTGATTCCGTAGGGCGGTTGGAAAATAATGATATTTTGGTACAAAGAAAAGAAAGAAAAAGGAAAAAAATAAAGTGAAAAATGATAGTGAAAAATTTGAAAAATTTCTATGATCTTCACTCATTAACTTTCAAAGCATTGGAAATTATGTTGAAAGATGCAATTATTGGTTGGTTCGTAAAATTTCAAGAGTTGATTATTATCTTGGTTATGTTGTTGATGCCATGGGAGTTGTTTCGACCACACCTAGTCCTACTAGTGTTTTTTGCTCCCCTTTCTTGGCTTTTCCACCACATTCCCTAAATAATTTCCGTACCTTTACCAGAGCCCCATTACAACCCTGAGAAAGACCTTTTGAGCACATGTTTGATTGTTTATTGGAATAATACTGAGTCAATATGCCAAAGTTGAAGACTAAGTTTGTTATTTGAGTCGACCTGATTAGGATGAGCGATGTTTTACCTTTCTAAACACATGAGAGTGTGAGTGGGAAGGGCTATTATGGTTGGGTTGGTGAGCGATCGGGCACATATTTTGCCTGCCACAAAATTAAGAGGAGTGATACCTCGGTGAGCACCTTTTCAAGATTTGCATGATATGTAGGGCAGCTGCATTTGATGGTTTACTTAAGTGATTGGTAGTCAGGTGATCTGAGCAACTGAACTTGAATTTTGCTTGCTTGAACGATTTTGAGTTGGAAATAATTAAATTTAAAATTTTCTATCTGAGGGGTGAAGCAATCCAATTCTTATTCATGTTGTGCTTTGCTTGGGGACAAGCAAAGGTTTAGCTTGGGGGAGTTTGATGTTATGGTTTTATATAGAGTTTTTCCCCCTATATTTAAGCTAAAATGTGTATCAATGGTGCTCTTAGGAGCCATTTCACGCTAACTTTCTCCATCTAGTTGTGGTTTTCTGTTTTGTGATGATTTGTAGGTATTAGGGAGCTTTTTCCCTATTTTCTACTGATTTACGTCTACCACAATCGAATGGAGAAGTTCGAAGGCATTTATGATGAGTCCCGGGGTCCCGAGAATAATTTCCGAGGCCTTGGACAAAAGAAGAAGTGAATCCTTGGCGTCTGAAGCCAAGGGATGACTAAACGGTGCCTCGCCCAACTCCATCGGGCTCCTAACCCCCGATCGGGCGTCCATCACAGCCAAAAGCAAGTTTGTTGCGGGCCCGATCGGGCGATGTTGCCCGGTCGTTATTTCGGTGAGGAGCCCGATCGGGCAGTTCGGCCCGATCTCATCGGGCAGTTCGGCCCGATCTCATCGGGCATGCTTGGCGATGTTTTGCGCTGGATTGTGAGGCTTGGTGTTCGGCCCGATCTCATCGGGCGTGTCGGCCCGATTTCATCGGGCGAGGTCGTTTTTTGGAGCTCTGCTGCTGCGTTGAGCCCGATTCCATCGGGCGTAGTCGGCCCGATCGGGCGACTTATCAGACACGCGTTTTTTAATGATTTTCGGGCTATTTCTCTAAGACTTTTCCTAGTTGTTTTAGGATTAGTATAAATAGCAAAATCAGAATATTACTATTCATCTTGGTTTTAGTCCTTAATTCTCATAGTTTCTCTCAAGAACCCTAGTTACTACTTTTCATTGTGGATTCAAGATCAAACCTTTGGGATTGCTTGCAAGTTCAATATAGTTCTTTTTATTTGGTAATCTTCTTCATTGTTTTCTCCATTATTGATTGCTTTCTCTATTATTGATTGGTTTGATTTCTTAATTATTTGCAATAGTTCAAAGTATGAATTTTTACATTGATTTTGTTATTGTTTTCTCAAGCATGAGTGAGTAGTTTTATTTCTAGGATTGTGGGGATCTATGTATGCAATGAGGGATTGATAGATTAGTATAATTACCCTTTATTTCAATAGTTTCCTGTGATTGAATCGTTCATGCTAGATTTATGAATTAGGCCTGATTTGTATTTCTACTTTCGCAATATTGAATCTGCTTCGAGAGGAGAGATTTCGTATAGGCTTTCAATCATTAGGCATAGTGATCCTTGACCATGCGAGAGCGGCTAGGTGATCTTTGAGGGAGGTAATGTTCGAGAGAAATTACATGTGCCCTAGATAAATTGACTTATTAGGTGATTATTATTCGTCTCGATTTCTCGAATTGTATGCATAGTGATCCATAGTCCTAGTTCTTTATTAATTGATTCTTACCTTCATACTTAGTTCGTCATTTGCCTATTAGTTTAGTCACACACCCATTTTCAACTTGTTTAGTTAGTATAATATTAGAATTCAGATACGATAGTATAACTTTCTCCCTGTGGATTCGATCCTGACTTCCCTGACTACTTGTTAGTGGACCTTAGGTTATTTTTGATAAGGTGATACGACTTTAGCCTGTCAGGGGGCTGCTGCAGGGAGTGGGGAATCGGCGCCGAAATCGGCGGGGGGGGGGGGGGGGGAATATCGACGGGGGAGGGGAGAGGGGTGGGGATATCGACGGGGGAAGGGGGCGCTGCGGGGGAGGGGGTGCTGTAGGGGTTGGGGGAGGGCGGGGAGGTGGTGGTGGTTGGGTGGTGGTGGGGTTAGGGGGCCGCTGCAGGGGGAGGGGAGGGGAGGGGAGGTGGTGGTCGTGGGGTTAGGGTTTGAAGTTAGGGGGTTAGGGTTTAGTTAGTTAATTGGGGCTAATTAGGGTTTAATTAGAGTTAGAGAAGTAAATTAACCCTAATGACTAATGGAAATTAAACACCGTTAGTCATTAAGGGCATGTCGTGCATTTTACCCCTAAAGTAAGGGTACCTGGTGCATTTTTTTAAAAATAGGGGCACCCCATGAATTTTGAAAAATCACAGGGGTACCTGGTGAAAAAACCGTTAAAAAAAATTATAAAAGTTGATTTTTGGAAAATATATGTTGAGACGAATCTAACAATATCCCATGTGACTTTATCTTTCTTTGTACATAAATCACAAATGATGGTCAAGGACTCAATGTGAAGCATTTGCATAGTATCAAATTATAAAGTATATGTAGATTAAGGAAATTTTGTTAATAAATACCACATTTTGGGCACTTTTTTGAAATAAATACCTAACTTATTTGAATTTTTTTATAAATATACCAATTTTCTGCCATTTCTTTTGGAATCACTACCACTTAGTAGATTTTCTCAAAACCGTTAGTTTTGCTCCATTAGTGGCATGTGAAATTACCTTATTACCTTCCATTAATCTACTCCACCACCAAAACCCCACGAAACTCACTACCCTTGTCCCTTGCGATCCCCTTCTCTCTCATGACCACCATTACGAGGTGGTAGTGGTTTCGTAGTTGGTTAGTATTGTGGGGTTGGTCGATTTTTTAGTGGGTGGAGGAGGTGGTGGTTTCTTAGTTGGTTAGGGTGGTGGGTTGGGATGATTTTTGAGTGGGTGGAGATGGAGGTGGAGGTGGTGGTGGTTTTGTAGTTGGTTGTGGTTGTGGCCTGTGGGTGGGTCGATTTTTGGGTGGATGGGGGTGGTGGTGGTGGCAACGTGGCAAGCATGGTTGTTGCATGTGGTAGGAGCGGTGGTGGTTGTGGGGGAAGGGCAAAATCGTAATTTTACGTGGCACAAACGGTGCAAAACTAACGTTTTTTGCATGATTCCATTAAGTGGTATTGATTCCAAAAAAATTAAGTCAACGTTGGTATTTAACTATTTATATAAAATTTCAGACAACCAAAGTATTTATTTCAAAAAAATGTTTAAAGTATGGTATTTATTGGCAAATTTTCCGTAGATTAAAAAGAAATGGGGGGAGGATTTGCTTCAATGAATATAATCAAGAAACCTACACCTTTGCTAAATTTATGTTTCAGACTCGGGAAAGACTAGCCACACTAAACTCCTAATTATCACAACAATATACTAAAACTGTATATCATAGTGGCATTTTAGAATGTCGTGGGTAAAGTAATTATGGATATCCCCAGATACTCTTTAACATAATTTCCAACATATCCTTCAATTTTTCCAAACTAAGGGAAATGTACTATAAAATTTATCATACATTCGGGTGTACCATCAGCTTGGTACACCCAAGGCTTTTTTTTGCTCATTGCTCATTTGAAATAATCTAAATGAGCAAAATATACTAAAACAAAAGAGTTCTAAATGAGCAAAAATTAGTCTTGGGACATGGTAAATTTCGTTGTATGATAAATGAACTCGAAATGTACATCAGGAGTCCATTAACCGCTATAATACTGATAAATTAAATTTAGGTGTATTCAAGGCAAAATTTTATATACCTTATGTATCTTCTAAATTGAAATAAACAAAAATTTACCTTACGTGCCCAGTGCCTTCCATGTACATATGTATAGATCCATCTACGCATTTTGTTTTGTTGGTAAGAAAAAGTACCCTACTCAACCATAACTTTACACAAGTGAACGCAGTCCACCTACATAAGTAAGGCTCTTTGAGAGTATGGGGATGGGTAAACAAAATCCTTATTTCTAAGGTGCTACTAATATGATTTGATCCCCTAACCTTTTGATTGTGAAATGCAAACCTTTATCGTGAGACTAACTTAGTAGATTTATTATTCAACTATTTTATTTTACCAAGTTCAATGTTAGCCAGATTAGTCAACATTTATAAGTTTCAATGCAACAACAAGATGTTATTTGTAACAAGTAGTTTTGTTGGTTGGTTAATTGGTCACATTTAATTCACGAAATGGGTTGGATTGGTATTAGTCAGGATACAACAAATTCATTCTATTAGATCTAATAAGTACCTTGTGTCAAAATTGAGAAATTATATGGTTCGAACCTTTAGTATTATCTTCTTTATTACCCGTGTTTACTATTTAGGCAGAATGTCGTATATAAATTCTTAAAATGAGAAGGACTTTGTTGAATATTTTTTGAGCTAATTGTGCATATTTTTTATACTAAATATGCAACTTTTTTTCATGTGCATATCTTTTGAACAGAATGTGCATCTTATTTTTCAAGAGCATATACTTACGGTTTGAAAAATATGCACATTCAGTTCAAAAAATATGTACATAAATCTTTATTGCCCTTCTCATTTAAAGATCTTTCTCATTGGGTTTCGATTAAGAGTATGACTTTCTTTTTGCATATTTTTTAAACTAGATGTGCAACTTTTTTCATGTGTTTTTATTGAACTAAATGTTCATCTTACTTTTCAATAGCATACTTTTTTCATGGCTAATGGAACATGGATATTAACTGATTTACCTCCCAGTTCCAAAGCTATTGGATGTAAATGGGTATTTAAAATTAAATATAACACAGATGGATCAATACAAACTTTCAAAGCAAGACTAGTTGCTAAAGGGTTTAGGCAAAAAGAAGGGATAGATTACTTTGACACCAATGCACCAGTAGCTAGAATAACGTCCATTAGAGTACTTTTGTCATTGGCATCAGTTTATAACTTGCACGTACATCAAATGGATGTTAAAACAACCTTTTTAAATGGTTACTTGAGTGAAGAAGTGTACATGGACCAACTCGAGGGATTTGTTTTACCGGGAAATGAGAATAAAGTGTGCAAGCTAGTTAAATCATTGTATGATTTAAAACAAGCACCCAAACAGTGGCATGAGAAATTTGATTCCGTAGTTATATCAAATGGTTTCTCTCATAATTCTGCTGACAAATGTATTTATTCTAAGTTTACAAAGGATTATGGTGTGATAATATGTCTTTATGTTGATGACATGTTAATAATCGGAACCAACATGAAAGGCATAAATGAGACTAAGGAGTATTTGACTTCTTGTTTCAAGATGAAAGACTTGAATGAAGTAGATACTATCTTAGGGATAAAGGTCAAAAAATACAATGCTGGCTATGCTTTGTGTCAGTCACATTATGTTGACAAGATGCTCGACAAGTTTAAGCACTTGAACATCAAGGAAGCCAATACTCCATATGACACCTCTTGTAAACTAGGTGAGAATCAAGGCAGAGTGGTTGCCCAACTGGAATATGCTAGTGCCATTGGAAGTTTAATGTATGCAATGGGTTGCACAAGACCAGACATTGCATTTGCAGTTAGCAAACTATCAAGGTTCACTAGTAATCCAAGTAACGATCATTGGAAAGCTATCGGAAGAGTTTTTGATTATTTGAAAAGAACGAAAAATTTTGGACTCTTCTATAGCAATTTCCCTGCAGTATTAGAAGGATATAGTGATGCTAGCTGGATAACTAGTGCTAGTGATAATAAATCTACAAGTGGTTGGATTTTTACACTAGGTGGTGGAGCAGTTTCTTGGGCTTCTAAGAAGCAGACATGTATTACACACTCTACCATGGAGGCTGAATTTTTAGCCTTAGCTGCCGCATGTAAGGAAGCAGAATGGTTAACGAATATGTTATTAGATATTGAGTTGTGGCCACAACCGATGCCATCCATTTATGTTTTCTGCGATAGTGAGGCTACAATGTCTAGAGCATATAATAAGATCTATAATGGAAAGTCTAGACATATTAGCTTAAGACATAAGTACGTTAGGCAATTGATTTCGGATGGAATCATAACTATCGTATACGTAAGATCATGTAATAATTTAGCGGATCCGCTAACCAAGGGTTTACCTAGAGGCATGATCTTTGAGACATCCCATGGAATGGGATTAAGACCTTTCGATTAGTTGACAATAATGGAAACCCAACCTTTCGTTAGGTAATTCCTAACCAAAGGTTCAATGTGGTAAAAACAAGTTATTGTTACTATATACATTACAAAGTTATGTAATAATGGTGTAATGTAAGTGTCAGGGTGAGTTGTATAACTCTTAATGAAATTTGAGAAATTTCACCTATATGAACATTGAGGTGGTGCCGCCTCAACAAAAGTCAAGGTCAACTTTTGCATATGTTCATGAAAGCAGGATGAGCACATGGCCATAAAAGTGTTGCCCCTGTATGTAAGCGTTATTAGGAAGAGAACAAATAATGTGTGTAGAAATTCCAACTCTAACCTAAAATCTTGACTCAAAGACTTACTGTCGTCATGGATTTATTTTGAGTTTTGAATTGCTTACACTAAGTAAAGGTTCAAATCGAAAGATACCTTTATGTATGCATTTTTTGTTGTTTTGATCTACTAACAATGTAGACAAAGTGGGGGATACTGATTATTCAATATCCTGATATCCCTCTTCCTAATTACGTTTTCATGTTGAATTCTCCAAGAATGCTGCTTAAGAATTCCGTATTTTAGAGGGGACTCCTGGGATTAGCCATTTTAACCCAACATCATTAAGATAGTGGGGGCTAATAAACACTCTAAGGAGAGTGATTATATCACGCCTTCTATTAGTTGTATTTCCTGATTAAGTTTCTTAACAATGCAAACCTTTATCGTGAGACTAACTTAGTAGATTTATTATTCAACTATTTTATTTTACCAAGTTCAATGTTAGCCAGATTAGTCAACATTTATAAGTTTCAATGCAACAATAAGATGTTATTTGTAACAAGTAGTTTTGTTGGTTGGTTAATTGGTCACATTTAATTCACGAAATGGGTTGGATTGGTATTAGTCAGGATACAACAAATTCATTCTATTAGATCTAATAAGTACCTTGTGTCAAAATTGAGAAATTATATGGTTCGAACCTTTAGTATTATCTTCTATATTACTCGTGTTTACTATTTTAGTAGAGCTGATCAACTCTAGCCCGGCTCGCGGGCCCGGCCCGGCCCGGTTTTTGGGCGGTTTTTTTTTGCCCGCGGGCTGGTCCGTCCCGTTTTGGCCCACAAAAGCCCGCTCGGCTCGACCCGAAATAACGGACTTTGGGCACAAATTTTAGGCGCAGATTTGGGCCCAGCCCGCCCAATGGGCAAATTTTTTTGGCGCGGCCCGGCCCATGATCACCTATACTATTTAGGCATAATGTCGTATATAAATTCTTAAAATGAGAAGGACTTTGTTGAATATTTTTTGAGCTAATTGTGCATATTTTTTATATACTAAATATGCAACTTTTTTTCATGTGCATATCTTTTGAACAGAATGTGCATCTTATTTTTCAAGAGCATATACTTACGGTTTGAAAAATATGCACATTCAGTTCAAAAAATATGTACATAAATCTTTATTGACCTTCTCATTTAAAGATCTTTCTCATTGGGTTTCGATAAAGAGTATGACTTTCTTTTTGCATATTTTTTAAACTAGATGTGCAACTTTTTCATGTGTTTTTATTGAACTAAATGTTCATCTTACTTTTCAATAGCATATTTTTACAGTTCGAAAATTGAATTATGCACATTCAATTTAAAATTATGCACGTTCAATTTAAAAAAATATACACATCAATCTTTTTCACACTTCTTATTATAACTAATTTCCAAATACTCCATAAGAGGAAAATATACTTTGTGATTGCATTTGGTGTTTTCCTTAAAACTGATAGGTTGCTGAGGACTGGTGAGGAGACGTTGTGGGGGAACCAATCTTTGAAATCTTTGAGGTTCCATAGAGGGAGGAGTTCGTGACAAGAGGCGAAGAGGTGATCTACCGATTCTTCCATGTTACTACACAAACTGCAGTTGTCGATAGGGATAATTTGTCTTTTGACTAAGACTTGTCTCACCCCTAAACTGTTATGACAAATTTGCCAGATGAAGATAAGTAGCTTTGGAGGAATTTTCAATTTTCATAGCCAGTAGAATTCCCATTTATTATGATTGAAAGGGATTCCATGGGCTATCCAGTTAGCTGATTTAACAGTAAACTTTCCTGAAGAGGAAGGGCCCCAAACAGGTTCGTCATGAATGGGGTTGACATGAATAGGTATTCCCCTGATTAGCTTGATGATGTTTTCTGGAACATACTCTTTTAATTTGTTGAAGTCCCATGCTCGAGTTAGGAGAATAAAATGACTTAGGTACATAGAAGTGTCTACTTGGTCTTGAGAAAGATTTAAAATGTGTATGAGACTATCGTGACAGCACCAGTTGTGTAACCAAAAAAGAATTTGCTTTCCGTCTCCAATCTTCCATCTAATTCCTTTACGAATAATGTTCCTCTGAAGGAGAATTTTCTGCCATATAGAAGAATCTTGAGGTTTGGGGAGGCATGTAAAGAAAGATTTTTTTAAGGTACTTTGCTTTTACAAGTTTGACCCAAATATTATTTGGCTCCGTAAGAATTTTCCATCCTAGTTTTGCGAGAAAATCTTGGCTCATAGGGAGAGTCTTACGAAGACCGAGACCCCCCATTGCTTTAGGTTTTGCATATTTTATCCCAAGCAATTAAGGGGGTGGCATTCTTGTCTTTGTTTTGACGCCAAAAATATTTCCTATGAATAGTATCAATGGATTTAGTAGTGGCAGAAGGTAGTAGGGTTGAAGCACAGGTGTAAGACGGTAAAGATTCAAGATTTGACTGAATCAAAGTTAGACGACCAACTTTAGAAAGGAAGCCAGATTCCGAGAGGTTAATACGATGTTCCGTTTTTTGAATAATCGAATTTAAGTCTGCTTTGGTTGGGTGGAACGAGCTAAAGAAAATGCCCAGGTAACTAACGGCCTAAAGAAGAATTGGGGAGCATGTTAAATTGACTGGCGAGAGCAATTTTTCTTGAGTTTGTTACATGTTTGGAAAATATAATGGAGGATTTGTGAAAGTTGACCAATTGACCTGAGAGGTTACATAATTCATCTAGTGTTGATTTTAAGTTCCGACATGACTCCACGGTTGCCTTGCAGAAAAGGAGGCTATCATCGGCGAACATAAGACAAGGAATATTTGTCGTGCGAGGGTGTAGTTTAAATCCTGTGCCTGAATCTGGTTGTTGGGAGCTGAGGGTTAGTTTCCGAATTAGAACTTCCATGTAAAGAATAAATAAATATGGCGATAACGGGTCATCCTGTCTTAAGCCCCTGGAGGGGTGAAACCATTGGGTTGAAGAACCATTGACTTTTATGGAATATGAGACATTTGTGACACATTCTTTAATCAAACGGATCCAGATAGGAGGAAAACAAAAGGCGACGAGGACGACCCATAGGAAATCCCATTCAATTCGGTCGTAAGCTTTTTCCATATCTAGTTTCAAAGCGCACCAACCTATTTTGTTTTTAGACTTTTGGAACGTGTTTAGAGCCTCTTGAACTATTAAGAGGTTATCATGGATAGATCTATCTTGGGTGAAAGCATTTTGAAGGGGGCTAATTGCTCTTTGGAGTAGGGGTCGGAGTCTGTTTACGATAATTTTTGAAATTCCCTTGTAGATGGTGTTTATTAAGCTAATGGGACGAAAATGGTCAGGAGTTTCCGGTAACTCTCTTTTGGGGATTAGGGTGATGAGAGTGTGGTTGAGCGATGGGGGGAGCTTCCCGTGATGGAAGAAGCTTTGAATGGCAATAGTGAGCTCTTTGTTAATGATAGGCCAATAAGCTTGAAAGAATTTAGCCCTGAATCCGTCAAAACCAGGGGCCTTATTAGGGTTGATGTCGAAAATGGCATTCTTAATTTTGTCCCAAGATATTGGAGCGAGTAGGAGATGTGAGTCGAATTCAGAGACAAAAGGAGTAATAAAGGAGATATCTAGGCGCCGGTCAGCGACGACTGTCGTTTTAAACCTTTGTTTAAAAGAATTGATCAATAAAGAGGAGAGGTCGTCTTGTGAGTCTACCCATTGGTCAAGGTCATTTTTGAGCCTAAAAATATTGGTATGCGTTTTTATTTGCTTCATTCGATTGTGGAAAAATCTAGTATTGCGGTCTCATTGCGTTATCCAAGTTTTGCGAGCGACCTTTCCCCATGATTTGTGGTTGAAGAGTAAAAGTTTTTCCCTCTGTAAGAGTAATCTGTTTATATGTTTGATCCAAATAGTGTTGTACGGTTGGTCCCAAAGCTTAGTTTGTAGCTCATTAATTTTTTCACCATTAGCTTGAAGTTTGTTTGTTGTGCACCTGTATTTTGTTTTGGCCCACAGTTAAAGATTGGTTTTGATGCTTAGTAATTTTTGTTGTACCCGAAAGAAACGCGATCCAGTTACGCATGAATTCCAATGTTTGTGGATGATGGAGTGTGAGTCCTTATCAAGAACCCAAAAATTCTAAAATCGAAACGGTGGCGGTTTAGTTAACTGTTGTTGGTTTGAGGAGAAAAGCATTGGTGCATGATCTGAGACCGTGAAATTGCCGTAAGTGACCGTGCACTCATTGAAGTCGTTGTAGAACATGTGGTTGGATATGGCTCTATCAAGTCTTTCATAAATTGGGCTAGTGTTAGAAATTCCCTTCCAATAGAAGGCTCTTTGATAACAAGGGATATCAACTGCGTTATGGTTTTGTATAAGCTGTGGTAATCGTTGAAGTTGAGATGATTTCATTGGTGCGCCTCCTAATTTGTCTTGATGGAGAAGCATTTCATTAAAGTCACCTAAGAGAAGCCATGGGAGATGGACATTCTTGAGGAATGATGAAAGGAATTGCCAAAAATTGTCTTTTTCACTGTGTTGTGCCGGGCAATATGTTCCGATAATGGAGTATAATTTGTGCGTTGGTTTGTAAAGAATTTCCAATTGGACCAATCTATCATGCAAGATTTTGTTTTGCAGAGTGATGTTGTCATTATTCCAACAGACCCAAATGCCTCCAAAGTGGTTAATAGGGTCTACAATAATGTTATTATAAAAATGTAGCGTGTTAAGTATCCGTTTGCTATTTGCATTATTTGTTAATGTTTCTATAACGAAAATGATATCCGGTTTAAATCTATTCTTTAGGTATATGAGCTCACTTAAGGCCTGGGGTTTTTTACCCCCTTGGAAATTCCAACTGAGAATCTTCATATAACCATTGTTGTGAGGGGATGGGGACTTTTGTTAGTACTTTGAGTCAGAGTACATAATATGGAGTAGCCATGTGGGTTCACGAAAGAACCCGAACCTTTGCCAGCATCGTTTCGGGGCACCTGGATTCCAGGGCCTAATAATGTAGGTGCGCGAATAAAAGCCCAGGTTAGAGAAGCCTGGTCAAAACTGGAGGCCCGAAGTTCAACCGATGACTAGCTAACACAAAAAGTAAACGAAGTAAGGTCATGAAAAAAGGCTCCCATACGAGCATGTGCGACATGAGGAAATGGGCATGGGGCACGATAATGGACCACACCTGCACAAATGAAAAAACCCATTAAGGGGTGGAAAAACACCCCGGCTTTGCGAGTGTCAAGCACTCTGTTCATTAAGGCTTTACAAGCCTGGTCATTTTTAAGAGCCCAAAGACCTATTGCAGATATATGGATGAATCCAAATATGGTGAGGACTGCTGAAAAATTTTCAACCCAGGCAGGGACGCGCTGAAGCCCGTAGAGCGATGGGCTGGAGACCTGGACCAAGAAACGGATTGGGAGAGGTAGTAAGCCCACTTAGTCACATTTGTAGCAAAATTGCAGCATAAGTAGTGAAAACTGAATAGGAAATACACTAATTTATGGCAAAATGTAAAGACAATGAAATAATAAAGGTTCTCCATTAGATTAAGAATGTTAAGCACATAAAGGAGAATAAGTACAAAAAGAGGAGGACCTAATAAGTTATCAAGAGCCATTAAACTAAAAAACATAAGGAAAGTACAACAATTAGAACTAGAAATTTAAAAAGGTCCTCCTAAGTAACCCAAAATAAAGATAACCCAAAAAAGATTAGTTCTTAACATGATGAGATTAGTTGGATGGAGATGGGGTCCTCTCATAGTCTTCCCTCTTCCGGCACTTGAGGCCATCAACCGCATGCTCACTTGAACCCATAGCCAATGTAAATGGAATTTCCGTCATATCCGCATCAAAAAGAGCATTTAGATTGTGGTGAATAACACCCAAAGCATTGAGGAAGTCATCATCTATGTCGTCATCCGGGTCATTGAGAGTAGGTTCAAGGTTAGGGAGAGGAGGGCTTAGAATCGGTGGGTTGAGTTGAACCCCATCATTGGCATTGATTTGGAACTCGGCTAGGGAGGCAAAGGCATTGGTGGTGATCATGACAACCATGTCGGCATAATGGGGAGAGGAGGGGGGTTAAAAATGATCTCATTGCAAGTGAGGTTGTTATGATCAATGTCTTTAGAAGGAGGAGGCATAGGAGGGGTGGATTTCTTACCTTTGAATGGTGTGCGATAGGCAAAGCGAGGTCTACCTCTACGTTGAGGCTTGACAAAGAACCAATCGTTGTTTTCATTGTTGTTGGGAGAGGGGGTGGTGATGTTGCTTGCTTCAAGCTTGGCTACAACTAATTCGAGACAAGGTGCGGGCTTATTGGGGCAAAGAGCAAGGATGTGGTCATTGATACCACAAAGAGGACACACCTCATGAACCCCCTCATAAAAGAGGAAGAACTCGGAAGATTCATACTCGGAAATCATGGTGATAGAGTGGGGAACGGGTTTGGTAATGGTGATATTCAAACAAACACGAGCAAACAAAGCCTTGTCATCATTTTGGAGGATGAAACGATCTAGTTTGATTAAGTGGCCGATTTTGTTGGTGAGTGTAGCGAGATGGGTCCAAGACCAATACTCATTGGGAAGAAATGGGATTTTCACTCATTGATCAACGTGCGTGATTTTATGGACAAAGGGCATAAAGAAAGGCCTCCAAGGGATGAGGACGAAGTTGAGACCTTGGACATACCAAGGTATCTTCTCCCATACCTCACTCTTATCAATAGGATTGGTAAACTTGATAAGAAACCATCCATTAGATAGATGACGCATGGAGAATTCTCCATGGATGAAACTCCAATCGCGTTGGAGTCGGTTAACAACCGCGGGGGTGGTAATGGAATCTCCCCCAAACTTTCCCAAAGAGACAAGAGGAACGATATAAAGTCAATTCGGTTTCATCAAGAGTGGGAGCTACAACATTGACACCTGGGGTAATTGAATTTGGAACGTTTGGGATAGGAGGACTTGGGTTCCTTGGTTGGATGGGAGGGGAAGGTGAACCGTGATTGTCACTATCCATAATTGGAGGACATGGGGAGGTTGAGGTATTGGAGTTACCAACACTGTTATCCAAAGAGGTACTGAATTTGGAAGGGACCTATCAATGTTAATGGGAATGGTATCATGAGTGCTAGAGGACTTGAGAACTGCGGCATAGCTCGAGAGTGTGGTGTATCAGACGTGAAAGTAGAAGAGGAATTGAGAGAGATTACACAGAGGATGAGAATTAGATAAAGATTTCGGTAAGTGTGGTGCATTTGAGTGAAAAAAGAGGGCTTTATATAGAACTCGCAAAGGGAAGAAATTTGGTTAAGAAAAATCATAGTAGCAAGAAGAAATCTAGAAATTGCAAGGGACACTAAAAGAAAGCAAATTAATTTCAACAAGTAACCCAAGAAAACCCAACAACAATAAGCAGACAAGCAATTAATCATGACCCCAACCAGAAAAATTATTAAAGAAATTAAATGAGAGGGTTGCGAAAACTTATTTGATAGAGTAGAAGAATAGTCGAATCGTTCTTGGCTGCACTTTGGATTTGTATTGGCCGTGTTCCTTTGCTTGTGGAGTAGAGCAATTTGGATTTCTTCCAAGAAATCTTAATAAAACCTGAAATCTTCCAGATTTCTATAAAGTTGGAGCTTCCTCCTATGAGAGAAGAGGGTTTGCAATTATTGCCTTTGGGGAATTTGTCTTTAATGCCTTGTTTGGTGGTATTAAACGAAAATAAAAAGCAATTTAGGGCTTCGAAAATCAGCAATATTAGGGCTGTAATTAACCATGTAGGGGTAATAATGGTTGCTTTGTCAGATCTGAGATGCAGATAGATGGACTCCATGGGAGAAGGGAGTGAGGGGTAAGCGTGAGGGAGGAGAAGAGTTTCCTTGGGGAAAGGTTCTTGGGGTTTTTCCTTTTTTCCTCTTTTTTTTTTCCTTTTTCTCTCTCTAGAGAACTTTTGCATCTTGTGTTTCTCTCTCATCTTTGTATTCTAACTTGGTCCTTTGTTATATTAACTTAAGGTCACGTGATCGAATCTCATATGAAGCATGTTTCTATTTCGTTTTAACGTATGTTGACGACATGAAACGAAACAACTAAAGGGATAGTGTCACGTAGCGTATAAACTTGCTTAAGAACGCTTTTTAATATATGTGTATGGATATCCTTCTCGTTGGATCTCACTCTCTTTATATATATAACTAGTATTTTGGCCCGGGCGATGCCTCGGGTCAGTTACAATAATCAAATATATTATTATTAATCTTAAATTTCATAATTTATTTTGCTACTTTTCCTATTCTTTATGCATTAAGAAATTAAAAAATTCACGTCATGACGTGATAAGTAAAAGAATCTGAAATGTTTTAGTTTGAAAATAATAGCTTAAAAGGAATTGTAGTAAGAGAATATGACATCAACAATCTCTTGTTAGTTACATAATAAGAGTTTTAGAGATGTATATACTTGTTTAAGTCTTTTTAGTTATGTATAATTATTATAAGACTTTATCATATTTTATTTGAAACATTAGACAATAAAGCCATAGTGTATTGATGGTTAAGCTCTAATTTTTCATTTCAAAGGTCACGTGTTCGATACCTTGTAGTTACAGAATATTTATATTTTTTGATTGAGGAGTACACATGCATGAGGAGAGTGCCATGTGAAACATAGGCTTCCTTAAGTATGCCTTTTAATATATTTGTATACATAGATTGCAACCTATTTATTTCACGGACAAATCATGCTTTGGACTACATGATTGCTAATTAAATCATACCTTAATCCTAAAAGAGAATAGGGAAGTTGGCAAACGTCTCATGTGGGGCAGTAGCCAGTAGGTGTTGTTGACCACGCCACATAATTGCTCAAGCCATTGGATTCGTAATGCTTCAGTATGGATTGTGGACCTTAAAGCCTTTTTCCTTTTCCTAACATCCCTCCCATTTTTATTAATTTACTCACCTTTTTTTTTGTTATTTATTAGTTTACCTATTTTATTTTTTCTGTTTTTAGAATAGTCCTAGAAATTTTACTTATTATCTTTACAACAAAGTTTTTTTTTCAGTCTAATTTTCTTGGCCCACAACATTAACTTCAAACAATATGCAATACTCCTTCCGTTCTTTTTAATCTATACACCTTTCTTTTTGATTTGTTTCTTTTTACAATTTGTTTGGTTGAAAAGATTTGGAAGGAAAAGAAGGAATGGGAAGGAAAAGAAAGGAAGGGGAACGAAATTTTATTACATTCCAATGTTTGGTTCATTTAAAAATAATTAAGTGAAAGGAAATGGAAGGAATTGGAAGGAAAGACTCCTTAATATAATTTCACTTTCCTTTCCTCCCAAAAGTGGGGGAATTTGGGAGGAAAGAGAAAATTTATACCAAAAAGGAGAAGCTTAGTTTTTTTTCCTTTCTCTTCCGCTCTTTTCCTTTCTCTTCCCTTTCTTTCTCTTCTCTTCCTTTCCTTTCCATTACTAAGAATGAACCAAACAGACTGTTACTTTTTATATTGTTGGAAACATGTCTCATCTAATTTATCCTCTTTTTCCACTCATGTCATCCAATTTTTAATATTTTAATCCACTTTTATTTATCTCTCTCACTTTTCAGGTTTTCACTCCACCTTTTCAGTTTCTCCCATACTTTTGTACTTTCTCCTCAGTTCTCCTATAAAGTGAAGTGAGTAAACTAAAAAGAAACGAATGAAGTCTCTTTCCTTTTATAAGCAACTGTGCTCAAATAAGTGGGTAAACTAATAAAATCTGGAGGGAGTAGATAATAAGTGACCAAAGCTTAGTAACAAAATCCAATCTACGATCCATGGACACAAAGTCTAAAAAAAAGGCCATCTTAAAAAGAAGACGAGGACTGTTGTCTTTTGATCCACTACTATATTGTCAACCCCATATTATCAAAAGTTAACATTATTGTTGGTTCTTCCCTATGCTTTCTACTTTTGATGGTGGTGATTAGTACTTAGTATGTTGGTTCTTCCCTATGCTTCTGCTTTAGATGGTGGTGGTTAGTGTAGCCATGTACGTAGTGTTTGATGATTTGCTATATATCTTATTTCAATTTAAAGGCCTTCAATCGCAATTAGTGTAATAGTTAGTCGGAATGAAAATCTATGAAATAAACTCAACTGTTTTATCCAAAAGAATTTACCAGATACTCCATCATGAACATCATGATTACAAACCTTGTACTGGTAGATAAGGGGAAAAGTGATATTATTCACGTCTAGAGAAAATAATTATAAGAAGGAATTAAGAAAATTAACATTAACATATAGTGAGTTTCTATTATTACCCTATATCTATCGTATTTCGTTCTAAATTCGGCGTCCTATTTATTTATAACCCTCACGATTCCCTCTAGATCCCTCACCTACCCACCCCCACCCTAAATCAATACTCCCACAGTCGTGAAAATCACGCTACTTTTAGCAATGATAAGTTGCCAAACTTTGCCCTATTTTTTACAAAAGATACCATTTGCCACTCACTCCTCTCACTCTTCTCTCCCAACACTTAACACTGCTTGCTAGTCTAATGTTGCTCACCATAGATTTTTTTTTGACATCGGAAAAATCTGCATTAATTAAAATTTGAATTATAACCTAAAGATATTACAACTAAACAAGAAACAGAGAACAACTAACACTAAAGTGAGCTTCACTTGCTCTTACATACCCTAGAAAGAAAACCAGCTTGTTACTTTACCAGTCCAAATGAAATTCTTCTTGGACGATATTTAGTGGGGTTGGGTTATATGTCGTGCTAAAAAATATGTGGTATAGTGAGATGGAGTCTGTCGAGATGCTAAACTCATACGATATTCAAAGATAGATTGCCACATTCCATCTTGTAGAAACTCATGTTCACAAGATGATAAATCTCAAGGTGCTTAAAAAAAAAAAACTTCACGGGGATTCAGAACTCACGTCCTTTGTGGCTTCACACCCTGCTGAAAGGGTGTCCTCAGTTCTTCCTTGCGAGGCTGAAACTCAAAATACTTGGAGGTCGAAACTTTCCCTAAATCGAATTGGGGGACCCCACAAGATGCATTTTTGAAGTGTGATGACTCCCAACGTTATCACATGAACTTGGGGTGATATGCATTATTTTATTTCACCCAATATTCGGATCCAATGATCCAACCTTGCAATCCCTAAAATATAAGATCGAACCACAACAGATATAATTTCTGAACGAAATTGTGAACCTCCTGTCATCGTACCCAACACTCGAACCCCTAAAGTTGTATCTACCAAACAATGGCAAACTCCAGGAGCGATTTCTCTATTGACCTGATTTCCTAAATCTTCCCTATCATAGGAAACCTTGGTCCTTTTATTGCCCACCTAGCACTTCCAATACTAAATAATGCCCAAAAAAACCATAAACAAAATAGCAAGGAAAATTAGGACTGATTAAAACTAAACTGATACTAAAACAAAAAAAACATAATTTAAGCAAAGTGAAGAACTGACCACCATATCCAAGTGACAAACGACTATCCCTCCACTTATCAAATCAAAGTAAAATTAAGATATGGAGACTCAGGGTCCGACTTTGTGTAAAACACCAAACTAACTAAATCGAACAAACGAAAAGAACCTAAACTAGACTATTACAACAGGGAGATAAAAGAGAGGAATAGGTCGTCAACTTACAATCACCACTCGTGAAGAGGACCGGACATCTTGAAGACCCAGATTTCGGCTACGGTGATGGTTGAATCGCACGAAGCTGACCATAAAAATACCAAAAGATATAAAACTAACCCGATCTTTACCTTTACCGTCAGGATCGGTGTATTACGAAACAATAAGACGATAGCGACAGGGTTAGCTCCGATACTTAGGTGGTCTAATTCCCCTCTAAACCTATATCTGAACATTCTACTTAGCACCTCTTTCCCAAAAGAGAAATCCTAACCCTAACTTTACCTTTTACCGGCGAGATTAAAGCGGCGAAGTTAGGGGATAGCTTGGGAATTAGAAGGGCAAAGTTCTTTAAAAACCCAGGTCTGAATAGTTTACTCCGCTCAAAACGCGGTCTACCTTACACTATCTTCACCGACGATGCTACCTTTGGAATTAGATCGTCGAGAAAGTGGATTTAACCTAAGGAGATTGTTCTCCGACGACCAGAGATGCGAGGCATAGCTCAGGCCACCGGCGGCAGAGAGGCACTTGTTGGGGTTTGTGTTTTAGAGAGAGGAAGGAGAGTTTTCCTCACAAAGGTGGTTTTGACTTGATTATTCCGCTCATTGTTCACCATAGAATTGAAACAATGACAAAGGCAATCGTCGACTCGTCGAAATTGGTAAAAATAAATTTTGGATAGATGGACAGAATTGTGAGTATTATGCTTGAACAATGGCCTAAACGTTTGCGCCATAGCTCAGGCGCAATTACCACATGCCTAATCCATGGTAGAGGTATGATATTTACATCTTTGAGCCATAGTTCAGGCTTGTGAGAACTGTGCCTAAGCCATGGTTTAAGCATGATTTTCACACATTGGACCATGGTTTAGGCGCGAAATTCATGTATCTATCTCAATTTTTGAATTCTTCTATTATTCTCGTGTATTTAGTGAAATGGTAAAGCCTAATGTTGTATTGAATGTGTCTCCTCTTGTCTCTATCTAGCGTCTGATGATGATGAATACACATTTTTACTTAGATAACTGAACTTAATTGTCACGCAGGCTCATTCAGTACAAATCTTGAAAACATTACATAGATGTTAAAAATAAAGGGTTTGTGGTAATTTAGGGGAGTTCAGTTTGGAGTTTTTAGAAAAAGGTAAGGTCAAGAATCAAATATCTTGATTCCCGTATTAATTGTTCTTTGTTAGGTCCATCTAGTCATTCCTTTTAAGCTTTTACCCCTTAGTTACCTCCAAACTCTTTTGCATTAATGCCCCCCAAGGTTTCACTTACCCTTTCTCTCCTATACTCCATAGTCAACTTGACCCATCATTGACGACCACCAAAACTACCACCAAAAATCCAACACCACCAGCCTAGCTATTACACTGCCACATCAACCATCGAACCCATCACCCTACCCACCTTAACCACCACCTTAACCACCGGACCACCGCCTTAGTCAATAAAACAACATTACTTTGTAAAGCCATAACCGCTCACCTGAAAATCTCCAACCATTATAAAAAAAACCAACCCAACCGGGAAAAAAACCCACTGCCCTATAAACCATCCCAACCTCCTCCAAACAACACAACCACTGAAAAATCCATAAGTACCACTTGAAAACCCACAATCCTACAAAATCAGAAAAAGAAAATTAAGAAAAAAAGGATAAATATGTAGCACCCGACTCTTCCGGAGTCGAGTCTATCGTCACTAATGCGCATCCAGGGCCAACATCTGTCCTCAATAACCAACACAAGTTCTTCCGACGTATTTTGTCCTCACTCATGCGCACCCTGAGAAACTTCCCAGGAGGTCACCCATCCCAAGACTACTCTCAGCCAAGCACGCTTAATTGTGGAGTAATTAAGGAAATAAACTCCCTAAAAGAAAGATGCATCTTGTTGGAATGAGTAGCCTGCTAAATCCCTTTAAAGCAATCATGAGGGGTATTACATACACCCCCACTTGAGGACAGCAACGCCCTCTTTGCGCTTGAGGACTCCACATATTCGGCATACGGCCTGTGGGTCGCCCCAGCCTGGAAACTAATCACATATTCGATACGCAGGCGGTGATATAGCCCTAGAATCCTACCCCGCTAGGCGACTAACCTTGGATTAATTATCCACACGATTAGCACGCGATTGCAGGGTTGCTCTGATACCATTTGTAACACCCGACTCTTCCGGAGTCGAGTCTATCGTCACTAATGCGCATCCAGGGCCAACAACTGTCCTCAATAACCAACACAAGTTCTTCCGACGCATTTTGTCCTCACTCATGCGCACCCTGAGAAACTTCCCAGGAGGTCACCCATCCCAAGACTACTCCCAGCCAAGCACGCTTAACTGTGGAGTAATTAAGGAAATAAGCTCCCTAAAAGAAAGATGCATCTTGTTGGAATGAGTAGCCTGCTAAATCCCTTTAAAGCAATCATGAGGGGTATTACAAAATATTTATATTTTATCGTTAACTATGGTTTTAGATGGTCAAATTCGATCATGAAAATTTCATATCTGAAGCTTTTATGGTCGTATTTGAGCTTATATGATGTTGGAGAAGGAAAAGAAAGAAATGAGGCGGTGATGAGGGGCGGCATACATTGAGGTTGGAGTAGTGAGGGGCGGTGGTGAGAGGCAACAGTTAGGGGCAGCAAAGGTGAGGAAGGGGGCGGTGGTGAGAGGCAACAGTTAGGGGCAGCAAAGGTGAGGAAGGAGGCGGTGGTGAGGGGTAAAGGGGCAAAGGTGAGGAAGGAGGTGGTGAGGTGGTGGACGAGTGGGCTGCATACGAGAGAAGATAGAGAGAAAGAGAGAGAGAGAGAGAGAGAGAGAGAGAGAGAGAGGGGGGGAGAATGGTGGAACAATGGTGAGAAGGTCAGGTTATGTACCCCAAACAACATATTTTATCACAGGGTTTGGGCGTTTGGCTGTCCATTATCCTTGCTTTTCTTTCTTAAACCCTTTTTCCCTTTTCTCTTCATAAACCAAACACCCCACTTAGTTCCTCTGCAAGTCCAATATAAGCTTATTCGGTTCATTAAATTATTATTTAATCGGTGCATGCTACACGGATGAATAGGAGTTGGAATGACCTTTTTGTCGATATTATACGCCAAATTTCGATTACAAATGAAGAAGTTATAAACAATTTACTAAAACCTATCTCAAATAAGTACAATTTCACTATGTAAGCCATATATCTCTCGTTACAAATGAGACTTTGGTTGATTTTAAATCCATTGGAAAGACCACTTAGCTTTTCGAAAAGATATTATAATTTCACAATAAACATGCAATCGAAAATAATATTATGTTCTTAATCACAGTAACAATTATTAAGAGGTACGATTTAATTCGGTAATTTCAATTACTAACTCTTATATTTGATGAGAAATAATCAAAATTCAAATGTGGAGAATAGGTAAAGAGTAGAGAAGTGTGAAAAGTATGTCTCTATCAAAGTTGAGACTAGGTAGAGACGTAATTTGTACGTAGTAACGTAATCCTCATGCATCTCTACCTAGGTAGAGACATGATTTCTCATGTATAGCATATTTCTAGCAAAAGTTAAAATAGTCCATCGGTAGTGTCGTAGGTTCGTGTGCAATCTAAGAGGTCGTGTCTCATCATGTTCAGGCATTTATGGCGATCGGTGGTGGTCAATGGCGACAATGGTATTGCGTTTGTGTGATGGGTGGGACTGGTGTGTGTATGGTGATGGTGGTGGAAATGGTTAAGGACATAGAATTGTAGAGAGAGTGTGAGAATGAAAGAAGGTGATATAATTAGAAAGGCGGAGGAGGCGTAAGTATACAAATAACTAAAATTGGACAGGGCGACGTCTAGATAAACTACGATGACATTACAAACCTCCATTTAATAGTAAAAAGAAGGACCCTTACCAAGTAAAACGAATTGGAAATGAGGATCCCCTTTTGTTCCTTATATATCCTACATCATTTGACCTGCTAAACTGGATTACTAAACCTATGAAAGAATTCAGTCCAGTAGGATTTTTCTTGTTACCATAATTATAGAAATGTTAATGAGTATTGTTTACTTTTCCTCGAATTATGTCATACTACAGGAGAGTACTATAGGAATACTTATAACAGCTCGTCTTGCAAGAGACGGCCTAACTTTACTAATAAAATTAGACGGAGCCCCAAACGGCCCAAAACGGCCCAAAATACCATTACCCACCCCGACAAATCCAAAACACAAAAACTGAAACCCAAAACACAAAAACAAATGCGCTCGTTCATTTGAATTCATTGCTTTCCACCTGACAGTTTCTTCACTTCTCTCTCTCGAACAAACACTGAAAATCTTCCAATTTTCAACCGAAAAAAAATCAAAAATCGAAGGAAAACGATCAATTTTCATACAACATCAACTTAGGTATGTGATTTCGAATCATAATTTCTTCAATTTCTAGTTCGTTTAAATGTAAATTTCTACTAATTTAATGAATTTTTTTGATCTGCGATTTTCTTAGGCATTTTCATACAATTAATCTGATGTCGTCACACTTTCACACAAATTTGTTGTTCAATAGCAAAATATGGCAAGACGAAAGAAAAAATCGCCAAAAGCGCCAACAAATGAAGGTATTTACAAAACGATTTTACTAAATTTCAGTGTAAAATTGAGTATTAGGTTATGCATGTGTTATTTAGAGCACTCAATTGAACCAATTTTCTGAATAAGATTTTGCTCAATTTCCTCCTGAATTTAGAACACTCAATTGACCTAATCTCCTGAATTTCAGTATAAACACGCCAATTTATAGTTTAATTTTCTGTAAGATTTTGCTTGCTTTAATTTTTGTGTAATTTCGTCCTTATTTGATCTTAATTACAGCCTTTCAGTGATTCTATGAACTCATGCATTCGCATTTTGCATTTTAATTTCAGATTTCAAATTTTAGATATTAGATGTTTGTTTTTCATTTTTGAATTTAGGTTTAGCGTTCTGAATCTTCTTTCCAATGATATGATGATTTTTTTGATGTGAATCGTGTAGATCTGCATAATGTTTAGGTCCTACAATTGAACTAATTACAATTGAACATTCATTTCTACGTCATTGAATTTAGTGACCAATAAACCTGTATAAGTAACCAGTTTATGTCATTTAGTGCCTTTGGATGATTCGATCGAGCTTTTGATTGATAGTTTCCCTCAGTAAGCACTATTTCTTGATGCATTTTGTGTTTTTCGACATTTGTTTATCTTGTTGTGTTGTATTCATAGGTAATGAACATTATTGTTGATTATACACCATTTATTTTATTGTTTGATTGTTGAATTGCTTGACTTGTTGTGTGAGGTCATTGGTGGTTAATTTCAATGTTTTTCACATCTTAGTCTCCTCTTGTAGCTGAGTGCAAGGCGTGTGTTTGTGCTGAAAATTGTGAAGTAGCCTAGATATACAGTTTTGATAACATAGTGGAGTCTGAGAATGTAGCAATGGTGCGGGGTTGAGAGGTTACTGGGGACTATGCCAGTGAAGCACTTCAGTAGTACTTCTCAGTGGAAGAGGTAGTTTGGTGAACAAAGTCGTAGGAGTGTAAGAATTCGTTGTTGGTAGTTGTATTATTTCATTCCAGTTGAACGACTCAGCGATGCAGGGTGATCTTTATAGCAGCTTTGACCTTTGGGAATTTATGAATGGTTGAATAGTTTTTGAGCCATTTTGGAGATTTGCTGGTATTTGTGGGTTTGTTTATTAATGTTAGTATTTTACCTTTGGGAATTTATAAATAGCTGAATAGTTTATGTATTATATCCAGATGATTCTAAATTATACTTTGTTTCATTTAGTACCCATTAAATTTGTATATGTAACCAATTTATGTCATTTAGTGACTAATTTAAATTATCACCACTTTTTACAGACACACAAAATGAAGACACAAAAAAGGCAAAACCATACAAGACTGTGGTAGAAACTCTAGCTGAGATGAAGTAAAAGGCAGCTAATGATAGGAGAGCTGCAACAAAGGAAAAGAGACGACAACCACCTAAAACACCAAAGACAAAGTGAGGCAAGAACATCTCCTCCCGTAACTGAAGAAGAACAAGCTGATGGTGAGCCAAACAAGGGGCCAAATGAAGGAAGTCCAACAAAACAACCTCAAGAAAAGGGAGGGAAAAGACGCAAACAACCTCTAATAAAGGAAGAAAAAGATCCAAAAGATTTACCTCATGGAAAAAGGATGAAACAAGGAAAATCAAGTACTCCAAAGGATTCACCACAGTCACCTCAAAGAAGAATCATAACAAGGGGAATGCAGACTCCTCCAGAGAATGAAAGGGACACTTCTCCAAAGGACGAAAGGGAAACTCGAGAGCAAACTCCTCCAGAGCACGAGATAAGCATTTCTCCAAAGGGTTCAGCAGAGTTACATGATGGAAAGGGTGGCAAAAGAAAGAAACAACCTGCTAACACTGCTGAAAAAGTTAATACACCACAATCTGCTCGTGCGAAAGCAAAGAAAAGAGGAAAACAACTTGTCAAAGAGATTGACCACGATGGTTCTCCAAAAAAAATCCGTAAACCCAGGTTGACATTTCATTCATTTTTAAATTATGTCATTCCTGTTTATTGTCCCTTTGCACAAATATTTCATTCATGTTTTATAATACAGTATTAGTTGACATTTTATATCATTTAGTAACTAGTTTAATTCTATTAGTCACCACTTATGGCACTAGTTTGTAATTCTATGGTACTCATGGCTCATTCAACTTTTATGTTTAAATTATGTTTTTGTGTCCATTATTCAACTCTAAAACATCAACCTATTAGAAAAAATCAGTTGCAAAACATAAATAGGGTTATCACTAGATTATGTCATTCTGTTGCCAATATTGGTCATTTTGTATCCATTTTATCTCAATAAGTGACCAGTTTAATGTCTGATGATCACTGTGGTTGTGATTTTTTGTTATTGTTCCAAATTCTTTTATAGGGCTAAAGAAGTTCTGATTTCAACATATTGTTCCCCTAGTGGACTGTTCAAGTTGAATGAGCAACTCACTACAGATCAAAGAGTGCATGTGGAATTTATGGGATTTGGAGGATTGCTTATGCTCAACATGAATGCATATTATCAAGGGATGGTGGACTGGCTTGTACAGGAGTATAATGGGAACAGTCACTGGTTTACGGTTGATGCAACTAGGGGATGCAATATAACTGAAGATGATGTTTATGACATCTTTCAACTGCCAAAAGAAGGAGATCCTATTGTCCAAAACTCTCTTGCGAAAAGAGACAATCCAGATCTTTGGGCGCATAATCATTAGCGTGAAGAATTAGGATGTACAGGCAATGCAGTAGTAAAGGCATCCAAACTGGTTGAAGAGATTTTGAAACTACCAAATGGAGGTCGCAGATTCCAAAGCTACTATGATATGTATGCACTCTCGACATTTCTCACTCCTACACCACACAACAACATTGATATGGATATATATAACAAAAGCACTTCTGGATCCCGCGCAAATCGAAAGAATGAATTGGTGCAGTTATGTGTTGGAGAGGTTGGACAAAGCTGTAACAAGTTGCAACAAGAAAAGATCAAAGAGTGTAGGTGGATGCATCATCATACTACAACTTGTTTACTTCCACCGTTTACTATGGAAGGGAATGCAACCACCAACATCACTTCCACTAATTCAGCATTGGACATACGAAATGGTCCGTGAGCGTGTGCTAGAAGAGGTTGCAGCAAAGAACAGCAAAGGAGGCAGATTTGGTATGGGTGAGTGGGAAACTGTAATGTTCCCAATCTGCCTCAATAAAAACAGGTATGAAACTAGTTCCATAAGAATTTTAGATATCTTTTGTTTATGTTTGACCTAATCATATACTATGAAATACTGTTGGAATATTTGCTTCTGGTGTTTGTTGTGGAAGAAATTTTGTAAATATTGAACTTTGCTCTTAAATGAAATGACAGACTATTATGTTTTTTTGGGTGCTGTTTTATGTGTGGTTTTATGTTTTAAATTCCTATTCACTGTAATTTATTATATCATTTCTGATTTAATACTAAGCTAGTTAAATTTTAAGTACTTCTTTGTCATATATGAAAATTACAGACTACAAATCTGATTTAACTAATTTCAATCATTTGAGAATCATTTACATACATTAGTAGCTACTACAACTTGATTGGTGACCACTTTAAGTCATTTTGAAATCAATTTAAGTCATCTGAATTCACATTTTTTTCTCAATTTTGTGTGATTGGTGGGTGGTTGGTTCAAATGGTGTGTTTGGAGGATAAGCAGTTGCTCGTTATTGGTTCAGTTGTTGTATTGGTGTATTGGTGGTTGGTAAAGGTTTATGGGATTTCTGCTCATGTGATGTTTGGTAGTCTTATCATGGATAGCTGGGTGCAACTCCCAAAGCATGTTGTTGATGGTGTGCATGACAGGGTACCTTAATTAGATGCTTGCCATCAATGTATTTGTGAATCTGCTTGCTCCATCCTCTGTCAGCTACACTTCGTGAAATTCAAATGTTTGTACTCATGTTTACACTAGAAATGCTTCCATGAATAAGTTTGTACTCATGAATAAGTTCAATCAGGGTAATGGTGTTGGAGTATAGAGTTTGACTATTGTTCTAGGTTGTTAGAGTTTAGTTATTATTGTTAGTTAGGTCATTAGATAGAATTCTAGCATTAGTATTGTTACTTAATAAGTTAGGCCAGATTGTCCAGGAGATCAAAACTAAACTTGCTCTAGTAAGTTATGCTAAAAAACCATTACCCTGTTGTAAAACAGTCATAATTCCCCAGCATTTTCAATTTCAATTACTTACTACTTTGCTAATTCTGCCTCAATGGAAACAGGTATGAAACTGAGCATGAAGACATGAATGAAGATCCTCCATTGCATCATGATGAAAACCCTACAATGACGGTGCCAAAGTCACAACCAATGGTGATCACAAATTCTGCAGAGATGGTGATAATAATTAAGCTTCCCAAATGCACGATGACTGATGAAGAAATTGAACAAACTACAAAAGATGTAAGTTTAAATTATTACAACTAAAATTAAATTTGCTCTTAACATACAGTACATTATTTTTGTTACCATTTTAATTACTTTAGTCACCAGTTTAATTACTTTTGTCACTATTTTAATTACAAAGTATTATCATAATATTACTAGGTTGATTGCACTAATATATTATTATTTCAATTATTTACAATGATGATACTTGTAAATTTCACAGCCTATTGATCAAGCTTGCCTAAAATTGGGACGCGACCTAGATGTTTGCTATAGTATGCACACGCGAAGGTTGGAGGATCTTAAACAAAGGAAGGAAGATGTTCCACAGGATGGATCACCCACATTGACTCAACTGTTAGAGAACCCTGATGTTCTTAAATAGATTGATGACATTGAGAAGCTCCTAACAACAACAAGGCAAGTAGTTGCAGACATGCCATCATTTGACTTGGATATACCCGAATTGAAGGAACAAAGGCAACCCAAAAAACACAAACAAAAAGAAGATCAAATCAAACCTGTTCCCCAAGTCTTTACCAGACGATCAAAGAGACACCAAGAAGCACATGAAGCAGCAACTGAAGCACCACCAAAAGGATCTCCCACCAGAAGAATTTCTCCTAGAAAACCAAAGAATGTCTCCTAGGAAGCTATATTCTGATCATATGGTTTTTTGCACAAATGTTGATAGGGTATATTGGTTTTTTGCACAAATGTTGATAGGGTATATTAGGTTATATTTTGACATGTCAACAACTTTGATAGGGTATATTAGGCTATATTTTGAAATGTAAATATGAAAACTATGGGCATAGTAGGCAGTAGGCAAAGTTCTATTTTGTGACCACTATAAGCCTTTTAGTCACCAGTTTATGTTAATTAGTAACCATATATGGAGAAGTGTTTCGAAATGTTTTGTTTGTTTGGCTCACAAGTTTATGTCACTAACATTTCAACTTTATGTCATCAGTATTCTAATGTGGGTATTTTTAAATAATTAAAGAAAACCAATATTCTTAATTGTGACCACTATAATCCTATTAGTCACCAGTTTATCTTAATTAGTCACCTAGTATGCATAAGTAATTTTAAAAGAAATCAGTATTGTATTGTGCGTATTCTTAATTAAGATATTAGCCATAAGCCTAAAACCAATATTCTTAATTAGTGACCTAGTATGCATAACTATT
The DNA here is from genome assembly GCA_947648045.1 of Beta corolliflora. Taxonomy (NCBI): domain Eukaryota; kingdom Viridiplantae; phylum Streptophyta; class Magnoliopsida; order Caryophyllales; family Amaranthaceae; genus Beta; species Beta corolliflora. The sequence continues at coordinate 401,516 of CANSZD010000418.1, read as the reverse complement.
TTTAATATAAGCCATATAAGCCATATAGTCATTAGTCAATATTCTTAATTGTAACCACTATAAGCCATATAGTCACCGGTTTATTTTATTTAGTTACCAATTGTGGAACTCCTTGAAAATCATAAGTGACTGAGGACCAAAACAAAAATATTATTCAATTGTAATGAAGAAAAACTTCGAATTAGTGACCACTTGAAATGAGTCAAAACAAAAACATATTATTAACTAAACATTATAATACTATTGGTCACTACTTTAATCCTATTAGTGACCACTTAAAGCCTATTAGTCACCCTTTTAACTCACTGTAAGAAAGTCAAAATAATCTTGCAGGAGGAGTGTAAGAGCCAAACTCCTTTGCATCATTGGAAACAGATTTCCCATGACCTCTGCCCCTCTTGCTCTTCTCAATTCCACTTTTCGGCCTCACACTTCTTCCTTTCGTTTTAACCCAAGGAGGATCAAAAACAGTAATGGTAGAGGAATCTGATGCAGTTGATTCTCCAACACCTGATTCTGAATCAGCTAAGTTAATATTAGCAAAAACAACGAAGACATCGACAAAGATCACGCATATAACCATTCTCCATTATCTTCCTTGCCTCTTCATTGTCGTGACTTCTTATGATGAGATTGTTATACACCCTACACATTTGGAATCGCCAAGGAATGCAATCTTTCTTTAATGATGACATGTTCACCCGCTGCTGCTTCAAACGGTCCCAAACTTCTGTTTTGGCAAACTTTGTCCACCGCCTTAAAATATAAGATAAAGGTATCACACTAACCGAGTGCATGTGAAGTACCCTAAGGCAATGATAACATAACATCCCCGCCTCCTCAAAATTCCTACAAGAACAACTAACAAACTTGTTGACACAATCAAAAGTGACTTGGTGTGTTCGTTGTGGATGCTTCTCGGGCCACACTTTATAAACTAATATCGTGTCATCCATAGTCAACAACTCACAAATAGTACCCAAAGAATACCCAAATTCTTGCTCAAATTCCCTAAACATTGTAGCTGTGTAAATTTGACTAGCATGTCTCAACATACCCGCCATAGGTAAATAAGACTTAGGGACAGATTTAGAATCCACAAACTCATCATTAGTTTCAGTTTGTCTCCATCGTAAAATAGTGCTCTGGAACATACCAAAAAATTCATACAAACTTGTTGTCTTGGAAGCTTGAAAGCCTATAGCATTATTAGTACTTTCACTACGCTGGGAAGACAAAATTCCAGCTGAGAAGAAGTCCTTGCTCAATGCTGTGGACCACTTGTCCTTCAACTCATACAAACGAGAAAACCACTTGTCTCCTACTAGGCCATACTTCTCCATCATATAATCCCAACTTGCCTCAAACTCAACGCTATGATAACAACCACGAAGGCATTTCTTAAAAGCATCGGAAAATGTGTCATCACTCTTCAAAGTCCCAAAGTGACTAACTGCATTCTGATAAAGATGCCACTGGCATAGCCTCAACCTTGTGTTAGGAAACACCTACATACCACAATTCTGTTATAAACACATTTAACAATTTCGTACCCAGATAAAGCCATTAAGTAACCATTTTATGGCATTTAGTGACCAACATAATCCCTAAACATTACATAATAATTTAAAGTCATTTAATGTCAGTTTTCCATTCAGTACCCAATATACCTTTAAAAGTTACCAGTTTAATTCATTATGTGACTACTTTTACCTATAAGATAAAAAGAGTCAAAAATTTCAACAAAAATACCTGAGACAAAGCATTGTTGATGGCCTGATCCTGGTCTGTAAATATTGACACAGGAGAAACTTCACCCATACATTTCTTGAAAACCTCAAAGAGCCAAACAAATGAATCAATTGTCTCGTCCGATAAAAAGCAACACCCAAACATTACATTTTTCCAATGATTGTTTATACCCACAAATGCACCACATATCAAATTATACCTATTTGTACGATATGTGGTATCAAAAACAGTAACATCTCCATACAATTCATAATCATCCTTCATCATAGAATCACGCCAAAACAGATTACACAACCTACCGATGCTATCCAATTTCACCCTATAAAAAAGTCATCTTCATCAGCAGCTCTTTGGCTAAGCTTATCGATGACAGCTTGTGCATCACCTCCCTCAATTGCCTTCATCTTAAGCCTATTCACAAAGTTGCAGTGGTCACGAGAAGTGTAACCTAGGGCCTCCGCACCACCATATTGGTGACATTCATATCGATATTGCACAGCAGGTCGCATTGATGCTTCTGTTATAACAGTAATTTCTTTCGCTTTGCCATCCCCAATGGCCCTCTCCGAACGATGGTAATGTTGTCACTCAGTACGGGTAAGCTCATGATTATGCATAAACACATGACCCATCACTTCATACATTCTAAAATCATTTAACTTCACTCTCATAATGCATTACACCCCGTCTTTGTAACAATAACCCTCCGTTGCTTCCGCTTCCTCTCATTGCCATCCTCATCAACAACAACATCGGGAACAGAAACAAAATCACTTCGACCATCCGGTTTTCCATGACACGAGCAAACAAAATACTTTTCCTTCGTTAAATACACATTTCCTTCAACCCTACCAATCCTAGATGTATACTTCCTAATGCTAAAACCCAATGCTCCAGAATGCAGACGATACAATTGATACAATTCCTCAATTGTTTTCTTTTGCACACCAATAAGACTACCACTAACATCAAGATCATTTTCTGCCACAAAACACAAAAAGACACCAGAAAACCTTAATCAGTGACCACTTTAAGCCATAAAGTCACTATTATAACAAAATACATAATGTCATATCCAAAAATAATGTAACAACATTTTCTGCCACAAAACACAAAAGACACCAGAAAAGCTTAACTAGTGACCAGTTTATGCCATAAAGTCACTATCATAACAATTGAATCAAAATATAATGGTTCATTATGCACAATTGAATCAACACATATCTAACAAAATGTACTAGAAAATGAACACAAATACAAAAATTTGTGTTACCAGTGCATTCTTCAACAATTGAATCAACTACTTGTAGTTGATTATGAATCACTAATGGTTCATTTTCATTATGTGTTGCATCAATTACTTGTAGTTGATTATGAATGATTGGATCTGCTGGTTCATTTTCATTATGTACTGCATCCGCCAATAAAAATTCTTCAAAACCTTCATACAATTCATAATCCATTCTACACAAAACAAGAAGTGATTGAAGAATCAATTGAATAATTTGAAAATTCATTAACTGAAATTGAATTCGAATTTAAACAAACATGATTGCTGAATTTCCAAATCAAATTTAGACTTGATTGAAGCATATACATATAAGTTTGATTGCAATCAATAATTACAAAGCAAACAAAAACAAAGTGTAGACGAAATTGAACAAAATCTACTCCAAATTGAACGTAATACAAGCGAAATTACGAAGAAAGTACCTTAATCCAGCTGAAAATTGTAGCAGCAGCTATTTGTGAAGAAATTCGAAATTACATGCAGCAATTAGCTAAAAAATTCAGTGAAAAAAGAAGAAAATTTAGGAACAATTGATTACTCATTGTTTTTCGTCGAGAATTGATTGCGAAAAAGAAAACGAAGAAGATCGAGAATTGATTGCGAACAATTAATTGTGAAGAAAACGAGGAAGATTCATGGAAGATTCATGGAATTAACTTCCGCCGTTTTCTGTAGAGAGAGAAAATGTTCCACAGTTTCTGGTTTTCTCGTTTAGGAAGATAATAAATCTAGCTGATTTTCATGCCTTAAATAGCCTGACGTGGCAATTTTTTTTTTGAGGGTTTGATTTAGGAGTGGGCTGAACAAATTATTGGGCTTGGGCTGCCTAATTTTAATGTTATAGTTAGGCAGTCTAGCCTAATAATTTGTGTACTTATAATGCTGAATTCCGATTATTGGGACCTTTAATTAAACAACGATTCCTTATGTTTATACTCCCTTTGTTTTTTTATCCTTCTCACTTTTCTGTGCGCGTCTCCTAATGCACCTTTTTTAAATTAAATATATTTCATTATATATATTAGTAAAAATTATAACGAAATATTAATAAAGTACTAATTGAGACGAATCAAACAAGACCCTACATGACTATATTTTAACTTATAAATTAAGAAAAATTAAAATGATTTTCTCTGAGTATGAATAGTGTCAAGATTTCAAATGAGAAAAAAAAACAGATGGAGTACTCTATACTATATCATACTCCCTCCGTTTTTTAATAAACGTAACATTTGACTTTTCACACTTGTCGAGACACAACATTGACCAATAATATCTCTAATTTTATAAATGTAAAAATTATAAGAAATACATATTTGGAAAGTGTATATCAAGACGAGTCCAACAAGATCTCACATAACTATAATTTTCCTTATTTATAAATAACTGTTGATAGTCAAAAGAAAGTGGATAAATAGTATTTAAAATCAACGTGTTACATCTAAAAAAACGGATGAATATTAATAAAAGTTGCAACACGTGTCAGTCAATTTGATTGTATTTTTTCCCCATATTACTCCAAAATCCAAATCCCACGCGTGACCAGGAGTCAAATTTCATAGGCGAAAAGCTACTACTTTTTCTCATGACACACCTCTGTCCTGATTCCTCTGCAGTCTTTCCTTTTCTCTTCTTCGCCTCATTCCCTTTAACAAACAAAACTTAGAAATCCTAACATTTTGTTCTTATTATGAACCGTCAAAATAACCTCAATTTTAAATTAAATCTCAACCGGAATACATGGAGATTAGGAGGAATACCCTTGTCAAAATGGACAGGACAAAAAAAAATTATGGCATGTATGGTCATGTTCCACCATATGGATCATATTCATACTGTTATTAAATAAAAAGCAGCTACATAAAGTTAACAATCCTAATTATTATTGATGATCGTATTTAATAAAGAAATATACTTCCTTTGCTTTCCCTATATCTAAAGAGTTTGATATTTTTGTTAATACATAATTTTAAACATTGATAACTCTAATTATATTTTAAAAAATATTATTTATAATTCCACATGACTATATTTTTATTATGTATAAATAACACAAACGGTCAAAATGTGAAGTATATGAATAATGTTAAATTTTAATTTGGTTCACCTACAAAAACAGAGGTAGTAATTTTTCAAAGGTGATAATTATTTTAAAAATTATCCAAAAATTAGTCTTGACCTGAAAAATGGTATAGATAAAACTAGATTGGATTATAGAGAACCATTTCAACGATCTTTGGAAAATAAATATCATGAGAATTAAAATAGGTGTTTCCATTTCATTGAGTTTACATATGGTAATCTCACCTATACCTCTAGCTAGAGATGGCCAACAGTGCGGGCCAATCTAGCCCATTCAGCCCAGCCCATCTCATGGGCTGTGTGGGTCGAGCCCGCAAAAGCCCGATCCAGCCCGCCTCGAACCGTGAAATTGGTGGTGGATCGTGGACCGAATTTTTTTAGCCCAACCCACGAATGCCCGCTACTAAAACATCTCAGCCCGGTCCATGAAATCGGTCCAGCTTGGACCACAAACCGGACCAGCCCAGCCCAGCCCAAGTAATTATTCAACCAAATTATGTATATTTTGATCAAATTATATATATTTTAATCAAATTGTATATATTTTAATCAAATTACATATATTATAATTCAATCAAATTAAAAAATAATGAAATTATTCATTAATATTAATAATTATATATGTTTTAATTAGTTTTAAAGCTTTTATGTAACAATAATGAATAATTTCAATGATTTAATAATTTTAAAAAAAAAATTCTCATGCCGGACCACCAACCCGGTCCAACCGCTAGGTCCACAAACCGCCAGAACCGCTCCCCGAACCATGAAAATCGGTAACAGACCGCTGTGGGCCAAGATTTTTCAGCCTCTGGACCAGACCGCTCAAACCGTGAATTTCACGGTCCGGTCCTGGGTCATGAAATCTCAGCCCGGTCCGCTAGGGCCCACGGACTGGCCCGCCCAACCCGCACCAATGGCCTTCTCTACCCCTAGCTTTGTTATTTTATCGTGATGATTCACAAATTTACTGTCATGTTAATTTGTTCTCAACTTATTTTTCGATATCATATGGATAATATAAAGTAATAAACATAGAAGAGGTTCTTTAATGAAGTAAATTACATACACGAGAAACATTATGCGTCTATTAGTACGACATGAGTAGTAGTATCTAACACCCTAAAATAGAAGGTTCGTAATTAGTTGAGAGTGTGTCGGAAAATCCCGGTATTCAACTCATATCTATAGATAAATATAGAAGTTAGGACAGAAACAAAACCAAACAAGTAGTCGCCCCACCTTGCGTGACACATACATATACATCTTGCACCAAATAAAAAGAACTTACACGACATGTCACGATTTGCGATGAAGAGACTTGGTGTTTTGATAATTTTGTAAATGCCATGGAAAATGGGAATTGTGCGCCATGCAAAGGAGCTCGCGCGTCAACATAATTAGAACGACGCCAAGCGCTAATGGTGTGTAGTACACACACCAAAGATAAGAGAACAATTGATTTACGAAGTGGATTGATCTTTTTGTTTTCAGCAATAAGGGGGCTTATATTTACCGCCCTAAAATTATTAAGCACGGCACTAACTTTATATGCATTTTTCAATATATCCCTCACCTCCTTCCACCCCTTATTGACTCTTTCTCTCTCTCTCTTCAACAATCCTTCCTCCTCCACTCACCACCACAAAAGTCATCACACCTCCTCCACAAACGCCATATCACCACCTTACTTTGCACCACACCACCACCCGAATGTGTGTCATCGACATTGAACTAAAGTGAAAGGATACGATGTCATGTCGGTAAGGAAAGGGTGTTGCGTCATCGGCACCGCTTAACGTTTAGAAAAGAAGTTTGGAGCACCTTACTTTGAACCACACCATCACCGGTAACTTTTCTTTCGTCGAAAAACCCATAACGTCCAAATAAGACGTTTGGACCACCTTACTTTGCCACCACCGGTAAGTTTTTTAATTATATTTTTGGTAAAAAACTCAAAACGTCTTTTTCTGGACGGTTTGGGTTTTCTTGCGAAAAAAAAGAAAGAAAGCTTACCAACGTGGGTTGTCGTCGTCCATCTTACGCCAGTTTCGTTCTCCGATGACTAAGTTTCGATGATAGTGGAAGGAGATAAGAAGATGAGGGATGAGGGAAGAGTGAAGAAAGTGGAAGGGCAATATTTGTCCAAGTTGGACGGTGGCTGGTAAAATTAGAGCAGTAAATAGCAAGTCACATCACCATGTGTCTCGTACCACCATATTTTGTGATTTAGAACTCTATTCTTGGCTCATAAATTTAATTGGAAAGTTTATGACTATACTCCACAACCTAATTAGAGTCGTATACTTTCAATAAGTAATGAACAATATATGGCTAAAGCAATACAAGGTATCAAGTTTTTTTTTTGTTTTAGAACACAACTTATATATCTTTGTAATCTAATTCCATTTTTGCTTATAATACGTCCAAAAAAAAATCTAATTATAATTATAATTTATATGTAGTCGGAAAGGATGGATTTGAGGTGAGGTAGATGGATGCAAAACTATTGGATATGGTGCAGGGTGAAGATATATGAACCTTGAAAAATCTAAAGAAACCTTAAATTATTTTTCGGCTAACAACCACCTTAACAATACAAGAAAATTCGAAGAAATTGCAAACATCAAAACCAACCAAACGTAATACCACCCAAAGGCACTATTCACCTACTAAGGCAAATTTTCAAAATTATTTTTGATCAATAAGGCCAATTTTAGTTCTTTTGTCTAAACCACTATATATATACTTGCCCTTTCGAACAATTATTCAACACACAAAATACTTGATTTCTCATAGAATTCAAAACAAAAAATTTACGATGATTCAAGGTCCGAAATCCACCAAGTCATATCTTAATAATATGTCAAGTCACTAGTACCCTAATCAAAAAGGAAAAATTGATATGAACAGTCCCAACTATGGACGGTCCGCCATTTTCAGTCCCAACTAAGGATTATTTCTGAGCGGTCCCAACTATGCATCATTTTTGCCAAAATTGGTCCTAGCTGATTGGTTACCCGTTGAACAGGTTAATTTTTTTTAAAAAAATTTCTTAAGTCAATTCCTTCTTCTTTTTTCTCTCTCCTATCTCATTCCTTCCCTGCCACCCCCATCCCCACCACCCCGAAATCCCACCCCCCTCCCCGCCACCCCGAAATCCCCTCCCCCTCCCTCTTCCCACCCCCTCCCCACCACCCTCGAAATCCCATCCCCCTCCTTTGCCACTCCTCACCCTCTCCCACCCCCCTCCCCAAGCACCCCTGAAATCCCCTGCCACCCCTCCTACTCACAACCCCTCCCTAGCCACCACCATCAACTCCACCAACAATTCCAAAGGCTGATCCCAAGAATCCTATTAAACTTACCACCACAATTCTCCATCCAAATTCCAATTTCTGAACAAAAATACTATTAAAAAAAAACCATCAATGAAAATTTAAACCTACAAAAACCCGTAAATGGAAATCAAAACCCAGAAAAACCCATTAATAAAAATTAAAACCCACAAAAACCCATTTAATAATTTACTCAATTTGCAAAAAAAGGAGAGAGAAAGTGGACATACATGCCAGACTTTCTAGGTATCAGAAAGTGCAGAATTGAGGGAAGATAGATGAGTACATTGGTGATGTTGTTGTTGATAATAAGTAACGAGAAAAACAGAGAAAACAACCACAGAAAACGCTGAGAGAAGATAGAAAACTAGCGCTCTCGTCGCCATTGGAGTTTTTTTCGGTTATGTTTATTTGCTGATTTACTGCGTTGAAAATCTGCTGAAAGAGAGGAAAAAATCCCACAATTTTCTCTCTTCTGAGTTTACAAGAAGAGAGGTGTAACGTTCCTTAGTGTTTTGAGTCAATTTGTATTAGTAGTGTATGGTGGAGGGAGGAGTGAGAAAGAGGTGGAGGAGGAAGAATAAAAAGGTTGTTGCGAAAAAAAAAAAAAAACGTATTTTACCTACTCGTAATAATTGGTTGACGATTTGGGGCCAATTTTGGCAAAAATGATGCATAGTTGGGACCGCTCAGAAATAATCCTTAGATGGGACTGAAAATGGAGGAACGCCCATAGTTGAGACTGTTCCTATTAATTTTTCCAATCAAAAAAGAAAAGAACTAATATGTCTAATGTGAAATTGTGAATCTCTAAAATAGAGTTTATGACCAATCTGAAAATTTCCTAGAAATCTCCAACTCTATTTTTGTTATTTCAAAAATCTGAAAAACTAGCTGTAAAAGAAAATAAAAAAAGTCTGGAAAAAAAAAATGCGAGGAACCTTTTGTATCCGATCAATGCAAAAAGTTCCTCGTAATCCACGTGCTAAAATACGCCACCTTCACATTCTATTCCACTTACCCCAATCCTCACAAATAAAAAAAATTATAAAAAATTATTCCTCAGTTTATTACCCAAAAAATATTTTAAAAAAGAGAGTAAAAAAAAAGTAAAACTTCATTTCTTAAATAAAAATAATTAATTTTCCCAGTAATCGGAAGTGATTTCGTGTGATCTTGGGTTTCCTCTCTGCTCTGTTTTTCTTTCTCTCTTTATTCTCTCTCCTCTCTCTCTTCTTCACTGTTTAACTCTGCAAATAAATCACCATTTCCAGAAAACCTTCTTAACCTCAAACTTTTTCCTTTTTTTTTTTCTTCAGAAAAAACATACAGTATTTTAAACTTAACCCAGTTAAAAATTTCTTTTTTTTTTCTTGAAATTTGGAGCACAAACACCAAAACAGAGAAAGTGTGAAAAATTGGTGCTTTAATATTTGGTGGGTAATTGAAGATGAAGGAGAAAATAATCAGAAATGATGATTTTTTTTTTGTTTGATCATTGAAAGGTCAATTTCTTTTTAAAAAAGGAGCAAACTTTAACTTAAAAACTAAACTAAAGAAACAAAAAGAGCTCAACTTTTTTGAATTTTTTTTTCCACTCTTTTCTTCCTCATAATTTCCCAGATAAAAAGTTTTAATCTTTTGGAAAAACAAAAAACTGTGGAAGCTCACGCTTTGATACGCGTGCTAAGATGGATGAAAATTTAGAGGGCCCTCAAAAAATTTTGTCATGAACAAAGAATTTTTTTTTTTAAATAATAATTATTTGCCCTTTTTATCTCCCTTTCAATCAGATGAAATTATTGTGAGTTTGGCCCACCAAAGATTTAGAGTCCCTTTCTTTTGATCAGAGGTTTTGTTCCTTCATTTTGGATTGTTTTTACACATTCTTCTTTTGTTTCTTTCTTGTCCACTTCTCTGTTCTTCTTCTGCTCTTTTTTTTCAGCTTGTAGTATTTGATTCTCTGCAAATGAAATTCTTTTGTAATTTATGAACTCATTATTTCTGATCAGAGGGTGAAAGATCATATTTTTTGGGGAAATGGGTACTTCATATTTTTGCATTATTTTGGTGGGAAAACAGTAGAAAATGAGGGTTTTGGTGTAGTTTTGTTTCTGGGTTTGTAATATTATGGTGTTTTTTTGAGTTTACTGGGTTAGAGAGAGAGAGAGAGAGAGAGAAAGAGGGATTTAATGGGTTCTGTAGAAGAGAAGATAAAATCAAGTGGTGGGCCACCACCTTCAAGTTTGCTTGAAGAAATGAAGTTATTGAAGGAAATGCAGGACCATTCTGGTTAGTACTATCTTCCTAGAGCTCTTCATATTTCTACTGATTTTTGCTTGTATTTCAATCATTATGTAATCAACCTCTGAATTGTGACATTTATGTAGGATTAACTTTAGTTTTTAGTTCATTTTGGGAATTTCATGTAATTTTCTTCTAATTTTGGTTGTATATGAAAGAAGCTCTAATTTGTTACACTGGTGAAAAAGATTACGAACTTTTTTGTATTTTTCCTTTTTAATATGTAAAAATGCTTATGTACATCTGTTGAAAGGAAATAGCCTCTTTCTTTCATTGAAGTTAATGTTGATACATATCGAAACTTAAACAATCTTCAGTATTATTTAGATTTTTTAAAGTTTTGTTCTTAATGAACGTATTTTTTTCAATGATTTTTCAAAGTTTGGAGGAATTTTCCTTTTAAGGGTAACAACTAACAAGTGTTTGTTTGGGTTTGATTATAGGGGCCCGGAAGCCTTTAAGCTCAGAGCTGTGGCATGCCTGTGCTGGTCCTCTTGTTTCATTGCCTCAAGTGGGAAGTCTTGTTTATTACTTCCCACAAGGCCATATTGAGCAGGTTTGACTCGGATGTTCTTGGCTGATTTATGGTTTCCTCCTTGTTTTTTTTTAATAATAATCTTAGTTATTTCCCATTTGGCTTTCATATTGAAATATCTCATATTTTCCTTTTTAAGTAGATTCAGAGTTATGTCTTGCATTCTACTACTCTTTATCTGTATGTAGTTGGGATGTCCTAAGTTGGTATTCAAAAAATTTCTTGTCAGTTTTCACCTATGTTACATAGGTTTTCACCATGTACGAAGACTTGTGTTTCAGAGTTTCTTAAAGTATAGGGCTTCACATGTCTCAGAAGTTTAAGAAAAAGAATAGTAACTTGTTTTCTTCCCCCTTTTAAGTTATGCATTATTCTTTTGTTCCTTGTTGGGTTTCGGGGGTGGCACATAATCTTCTCGGGTGATTTGGACACTTGTGTTCAACGCTGGTTCTGCTGGAATAATGAAATATTAAATGAAATCAAGGAACTATAGGTCTCTAGGATATCAAAGATTAGGTCTCTAGGATTTTATTGCATTGGATAGGGGTGAGTGGAAGAGAAGGGTTCATGTTTTAGACTATAGGGAAGACATCTTGGTCCACGTTTTAGGTGTTGATTTCATCTTTTCGGGATCATGGCTTTGGTATGGTCACGACTCACGTGGTAACTATGGGAAGCATGTAGAGAGGAATGGTTACATACAAGTTATCATATCATCTTAGAGGTTAGGTGTAACAATGATTCTTTACCTCATCTCTTACTTGGGTGGTGTTGCTCTTTGTTTTTGTCTACGTTTGTGCCACATTGATGTTTCAAGGAAGATCATACCGTGATACATTATTGGCAGGCTACTTCACCTAACATCCAGATTATTTTTGAACGTAACTTAATAGATCTTGTTGGACTGGCCTTTTATTGATGATGCTCTTATCTTGAAAATCTATATTGTGACTTTGTGAGAGGAATTTGAGTATCAGGTATACAAACTTTATGATATCAATTCCTATTTTAGAGTCAACAGGGGTAAGGTTGCACACATCTAGAACTCCCACAATCCTGCTAAGGTTGATAGTCACACCTTCAATCGTAATGTAAACTCGAGTTAGTAAAGCAATGGTATTAAATTGTGGTTGCTAGATAATTGCATCATAATTCTCTATTTTTTACTGGAGGTTATATTTCTCATCATCTTGATTCCGCTCATGAGCTCTAACTCAAGTGCTCGTTTCCAGTTTAAGGTGTACGGTTCTTTACTTCACATATGTTCAAGGATACATGCTGGTTAAATTAATCTAGGGGAATCTCCTACTCACTATAAAAAGGCAGGCTATGCTTGTAATTTTCATTGTAAAACTGAACAAATGGCTGCTATCATGCTGGTGCTGTGTCTCTTTTAAGGTTTCCACAGATTTAGTTTTTTTTTTAAATGCTTGGTGTGTAAATTATGCACCATGGTTTTATTTACACGAATTTGTACATTTAGCACATAGGTTAAGGGAAAACCATTTCTCCCTATATGGATGACTGGGTAACTGTGTGTTTTTTAGCATTTAAATTTCAATGTGCAAGGCCCTTCATTATTATCTTCTATTGCTGCAGGTAGCGATATCCACAAAGCGTCCAGCAACTTCTCAGATACCCAACTATCCAAATCTTCCGTCTCAATTGATGTGCCAAGTTCACAATGTTACACTTCATGTATGTTGCTCTTCCTCATGGCTGATTACTCTCGGTCCATGCACAATTTTCTAATCATGCTGCTTAGATAGTAATCTTTTTTTTCCCTTGGTAATTATTTATTGTCTTCCTTATCTGTCAGGCGGACAAGGACACAGACGAGATATTTGCTCAAATGAGTCTTCAGCCCATCAAAACTGTAATAAATTATCCTGAAGTTTTCTCTCCTTTTGGACATTTTCACTTGGCTAAGATTCCAAGATTGATCTTGCGTTTTTTCCGGTAAGCTTATAAAAGAGACCTCTGCTATAATTTCAGGAAAAGGATGTTTTCCCTATACCTGATTTTGGACTGAAGACCAGCAAGCATCCAACTGAATTCTTTTGCAAAACTTTGACTGCAAGTGATACAAGTACTCATGGAGGTTTCTCCGTCCCCCGCCGAGCAGCAGAAAAGCTGTTTCCACCTTTGGTAAGGCAACTGATTTATCATCAAAATTCGGATATTTCTTGAAGGAGTTCACGAGTAAGCGACTCCAAGCGCATGGTTGTATACAATATAGCTTGTATGTAATTTATGCAACATTTATTTAATAGGATTATACAATGCAACCCCCATTCCAAGAGCTTGTTGTCAAAGACTTGCATGATAATACATGGACATTTCGCCATATCTACCGTGGTTAGTGTGATTTTCATTTTCCCCTTGTCTATATTGGTGGCGAGTTGGTGGAAAGTATCATTTAGATCTTGGAAGTGCCATCTATAGCTAATACTTACATACTATCTATTCTTTTTCTTCCCCATTCAGGGCAGCCGAAAAGACACCTTCTAACTACTGGGTGGAGTGTATTTGTTGGCTCTAAGAGACTTCGGGCTGGGGATGCAGTTCTGTTTATCCGGTGAGACTCCTCATATATTTAAATTTATGGTATCCTAAGGTAACATTCATTAATTCAATCTCTCAAGAGTTGAGTCATAGTGTTCCTTATGGAATATGTTAATGGTTGATTTTCTTGCTACAATTTTGATTACACTCTGTCAAATCTATTTGTTGAGCTGCAAGTGTTGTGGACTCTGGAAAAGTAGATGTGCCTTCTGTAAAATGTTCATTGTCCTCTCTCTATCTATATTCTCAGATTGTAGAAATTCAGTTTCAATAAGTCAAAAAAGTGTGTCTGCATCCATATTTCACATGCATATATTTTCTCCTAACATACTTTTTTGATTTTTGTTTGTCGTTACAAGAGATGAGAAGGGTCAGTTGATGATCGGTGTGAGGCGTGCAAATCGCCAGACAACAACTCTGCCATCATCTGTTCTATCTGCTGACAGCATGCACATCGGTGTTCTTGCTGCAGCTGCACATGCTGCTGCTAACAAAACCCCGTTTACAATTTTCTACAATCCTAGGTATTGCAATGCTTTGCTTCTCTTAAGCTTTTTCTGTTTCATCTTCTTTCTTTTAAGAGATCGGAATTAAAATTATTTCTCTTGCAATTTTTTGTTGTATCTAGGGCATGTCCTACTGAATTTGTAATTCCTGCGAACAAATATCGGAAGGCGGTATATGGAACACAAGTTTCTGCAGGGATGAGGTTCGGTATGATGTTTGAGACAGAAGAGTCTGGTAAAAGAAGGTAGGACTATAGTTGTTGCTACTTGCTCATCATGAAACAGAAGAAATAGGATGGGGAAAACAAGTGACGAGCAAAACTTGTTTTTGCTTGCTGCTATGTAGTATTAAATGCTGATGATTGTGTTATGGAGCATAATAATGTTTTAATGTTTTCAGCTATGTTATCTAATCTTCCAGATATATGGGGACACTTGTTGGCATAAGTGACTTGGATCCGCTGAGGTGGCCTGGGTCAAAATGGCGCAACTTGCAGGTATATAGAATTTCTTTATCTGGATACATTTGTCTTTTTCCTTCAACTGAAAAGACTCGTGCATGGTTTATTGAACTTATACAACCTATCTGCCAAGAACAGGTTGAGTGGGATGAACCAGGGTGTGGCGATAAGCAGAGTAGAGTGAGTGCATGGGAAATTGAAACTCCTGAAAGTCTTTTCCTATTTCCGTCTCTGACTTCAGGCTTTAAACGGCCCTTTCATCCTGGATTTTTTGGTGAGATTTTTACATCTTTAGGGAATCTCCAATGTAGCATAACTCTATTATCTATGGATGACAAATTATTTTTGACACTTGCTCAGGAGGAGAACTTGAGTGGGGGAATTCGATGAAAAGGCCTTTCATTCAGATCCCAGATATGGGCGCTGCAAATCTCTCATATGCGTCACTTCCAAATGTTTGGTCGGAGCAGTTGGTTAAGGCACTGATGCGGCCAGAGAATATGAGCTATCCTTCCATGCTAGCCTCATATTCACCATCACCTATGCTACAGGAAACAAAGGCAAGGATTGATACATCAATGCTACAGAAACCTCATATAGCTTCTTCTCAGACCGTTCCTGTTCAAAATTATCCTTTGCAGCAGCTCAATCAACGGGAATTGGGAGATATGTCAGGGATAGAACAATCAAGCAAGACAAACCAGCCTACACATGATGCTGATAAAACCAAGTTGGAACCTCTGTGTGAACCTAGTCAGCTAAGCCAGCTTCCTTCTACTGGGCATTGCAATGAGGAAAGACAGACAAGCAATCCTTCTAACCCCCCATCCCAAAATAACTTTGAGATAAAAGATAACAGTCAGAAACTAATGCAACCGCCAGCTATGTCATCGGTATTTCAGTCTCAATTGACTGATATCCCTCCAACTGATCTTTCCAGTCTAAATGGTTTATTTCCATACCTGGATGCTCCTGATTGGCTGCCGTACCCGTCAGCAACAATTCCAGAAGTCATTGATCCTTCATTGTCTTCGATTGGTCAAGATTTGTGGGATCAAAATCAGAACCTGAGGTATCCAGCTCAATCAGAGCAATTTGGTTCATATTCTCAGTTGTCAGATGAAACCAATAATCAGAGTGGGATATATAGCTGCATTGACTTAGACGTAGGTAACGGTGGAAATGCGATGGTTGATGCATCCATCTCAAATGCTGTTTTGAATAAATTGTGTCCATCTAAAGAGTCAAGTTTGCAGTATTCTTCAGATTGTTTAGTGGGCAACTTTAGTTCGAGCCAGGATCTTCAGTCTCAAATTACGTCAGCAAGCCTAGCTGATTCTCAGGCTTTTTTACAAGACTTTCCTGATAATAATAATTCAGGTGGGACGTCTTCGAGCAATGTGGATTTTGATGAGACTAATCTTTTGCAAAACAATTCATGGCAGCAAGTAGTGCCTCCCATGCGTACATATACGAAGGTTTGTACTGAAGTAATTTTGACTTCTAGGGAAACTATATTTTTAGGGATAGACACTAGAGCAAGAACAAGAAATTTACCCTCATTGACACTTTTCTTTGTTTGAGCCTTGAGAGGTGGTTCTTTATCTCTTTGCTTTGGTGCTGCAGCATTTAACTTTGGTTTCTCTTCATAGGTTCAAAAGACAGGATCAGTTGGGCGATCCATTGATGTGACAAGTTTTAAGGACTATGAAGAACTGCGCTCCGCTATTGAACGCATGTTTGGACTAGAAGGTCTGCTCAGTGATCCAAGAGGATCAGGATGGAAGTTAGTTTATGTTGATTTTGAGAATGATGTGCTGTTGGTTGGAGATGATCCTTGGGAGTAAGTCTTCTCTCCCTGCAACTCTTTTTTTCCCGATATGGTTAAATTTATTTGTCTAGTGCCGATGCCCTATGCTTATGTAACAATAGTCCCTATAAAAATGACAAACCTGGGAAAGAAAAGAACTGGGAGATCAAACAGCATCTAAAAGTTTGTTCGAGCCTAGTGTCTGCAAACTGGAATTAAACATAATAATAGGTAAAACTAACCAATTCAAGATATGTGCATTATTGCCTTCAAAGCCTATATATTGAAGCCACGTTACTCGGACTCTTTAGTTTAGCTCAAGTATCCATGTCGGATCCTCGACACTCCGACATGGTTTTGGACACTTCGACACTTCAATTTGGCCAAAATTAGCAACACTTTCATAAATTAGCGAGCTAGACACTTGACATGTATCCGTGTCCGACACAAGTGCTTGAGTTCGAGTAAAATAATATTGAAGAGGAAGAGTGTATGCACTACAGAAGCAGATTTTTTAGTTAATTTCACAGATTAATAATATCAATGCTATTTTCTAATTACCCATGTAGGGAGTTTGTTGGTTGTGTTCGATGCATCCGTATATTATCACCTGCAGAAGTTCAGCAGATGAGCGAAGAAGGAATGCAGCTTCTCAACAGCAATGCAATTCCTGGGATCACCGGTACCACTTAGACGTGTCAGTTGCTTTTAGGCGGCCTATGCCGCACCCGAGTCCCACGAGACAAGAAAGCTAAAATTAGTTATCCCCGAAAGGGCGAGTAGTCTCAAATGAGCCCAAATTTAAGGATTCTTGCTGATTGTCTTGGCTATGACAGTGTACATTGTCAGAATTTGCTAGAGTTTAGGTAGACCGACGTTAGAATTTAGAAATTTGTTGTGCTGACCTTGTTGTGACGGTTAGGTTTCAGAGAGGTGTGATTTAAATGTAATGCAATGTAACAGACCTTAAAATTTGAATGTATCATGTATGGATTATGTAACATTTGAAATGGCTTCCAACAAAGAGCAGAAATGGTTCCAACGTCAATAGACCTCTGAAAATTTGATTGTACATATGCTCAAGTTTCCTTCAAAAAAGAAACAAGAAGTCTGCATCTTTTCTGAAACGTATACATTACACCTTTAGAGATATAGTATATGTTCAGTCTAATACTCTATCTTGCGTACATCAAAGATCAAATTTTCACTTTTATTATGGTTCTGTTTGGTTGGATTGAAAACATTTTTAATTAGGAAAATGATATTGTATGAAAATATTCTCATGCATAGATATAGTTTTCTTTTGTTTGGTTTTCCACAAAAGAAGTTATAGAGAAAAGAACACGGAGAGGAGAAGGTGGGTGCGGTAAGAGAAGGGAACTTGAGAATGGAGGGGAGGGGTGAAGATAGGTGTGGTAAGAAAGAGAAGGTATGAAATATGGAGAAATATGGAACGAATAATGTATTCGACCATCAAGGGATATGTTTTCCAATTTCCATCATTGGAAAACTATATTCCACCATTCACACACCAAACAAAAAAGAAAAGAAAAAGAAAGCAACGTTTCCTCTCAACCAAATACTTTCTATATTAGTTAGTTGTAAATAGGGCCACGACTAGGATATTGGGGACCTTGTGTGTAATACCTCGTAATTTTATGAATTTTATAAATACATTTTAATATATAGTTATTTATATTTAAATATATTTTAGCATTTTAATGATTTATTTCTTCAAAGGTTGACTATTTGAAAGTCAAAGCAATTATTTTAATGATTTATTCAAGTCAAATATTTTATTAAAGTCATGTTTTGAAAGTATTTGAAATACTTATTGGATTTGGAAAATAATTTTTAAGTGGGTGTGAGGAGCCCAAACACTCTTAGATTTGGAAAAGGATTTATAATCCTAGTCCAATTACTTTTTTCTAAGCCCACAAGGAAAACATATATAAATTCATTAAACCCATATTTTTCCCCACACAATATTTTCTCTCTCCTCACTCAAAGAAACCGGCGCCCCTCTCTCCTCTTACTCTCTCACGGTTTTCCTTCCTTCTTTCCCAAGCAACGATTTCTTCTTCAACAAGTAACCTCCCCTCCTCATCAAACCACCGCGCCAACCACCGTGCTGCCGCCAGCCGGCTGCCACGCCACTCTTGACCGGCGCCCCTTTGCTCCCTCTTCTTTGCTTTGGTTTGTTTCTTTTCTTCCTCCTCAAGTTTTATTCAAAGATTGTATCTTTAGGTTTTGTTTTAATTTGTTTATGTTTAAAAGTTATAAGTTAATGATTTATTATTGAATCTAAGTTATATAATTTGTGTATTGATGAAATAAAATTCAGATTTGCATATTTGGGTTTAAACTAGATTTTTATTATCAAAGCATGAATTTTTAGGGTTTTGAAAGTTAGAAAAACATAGTAGTTTATTATAAGTTATGAAAGTTATTATCTTTATGATTTTAAGTATGTTTAAATATATTTAGAGGGAGTTTTAATTTATAATATGTTGCTGGAAATTTTAAAGGGAGTGTTTTAATGGAGTTTTATGATGGTTTTAACCACTAGTGTAGTGGGTATTATGCTAGGTAGTGGTGTCAATCTGGGTCACTGGCTGGGTTTGGGTTGACCCAAGCTGGGTCGGAATGATTTGGGTCGGAATAATCTGGGTGAGAGTGTGTCATGGGTCGGAACTGGGTGGGTCGGGTGAACTTGGGTCGGGTTCAACTAGGTGAGGGGATCTCGGAACTGGGTCGGAACTGAGACTGGGTCGGCCGGTATCTATGTTGGGTGAATTTGGATCGGAATGGAATAAGGTGAAGTCGGCCTAAATCGGCTTTCGGAATGACTTGGGTCGGAAGAAATCGGCTTTCGGAATGACTTGGGTCGGAAGAAATCGGCTTTCGGATTACTTGGGTCGAAAGAAATCGATATCGGAATAACTTGGGTCGGAATAAATCGGCTTCGGAATGACTTGGGTCGGAATAATTCGGCTTTCAGAATTACTTGGGTCGGAAGAAATCGATATCGGAATGAATTGGGTTAGAATAAATCGACTTTCGGAATTAATTGAGTATTCAAGAAATCGACTATCGGAATGACTTGGGTCGGAATAAATCGGCTTTCGGAATGACTTGGGTCGGAATAAATCGGATCTCGGTAGGACTTGGTTCTTGGATCAGCTGAAATCTCAAACCGGCGGCGTATTGATTTGGGTCGAGATTGTTATAACTTATACGTTATAAACTTATAACATGTGATATTGTGATATAGATTATACTTTATAGTGATATATTATAGTAATTATACTAATATTGTGAATTGTGATTGAGTCATTGTGAATTTTATAATAATACATTGAATCATTAATAGTTTGATACTTATATTACTAATTTTAAAAGTTACTAAAGTAAGACTTATAAGTTATACTTATATTATTGGGCCATTCACCATTGGGCATTGGCTATTGGCCTATTGCCTAAGTATCGGTTATTCACTTATTCTTATTCATGATTGCATAAGTATTCAAGTAACAAGTAACAACTAACATCTAACAAGTAACAACTAACAACCATAAGGGTTAAGCATTTAAGTTGTAAAGGGCTTAAGGCATAAGTCCATACTCCATAGTCCATACTGATTATTGATTATAGACTTATAGTGTTAGAGTCAATAGACTATTAAACTTAAACATTTTGTTAGTTAGTGACTTACACACTCTCAAGTCTGAATGAGTCACTATATAATTATAAACATTTTGTTAATTAATCAAATGATCATAAGATTGATTGTCTTCGACATTAATCAAAAGTCAAAACCATCAAATGATCATAAGATTGATCATCGATGTTATTACACGGTTTTAACAATAATCAAAGCATCATTAGAAATTTAGAATAGATTGATCGACTTTCATCGTTGATGTTTCAGTTTTGGATCTCAAAAGACAGTAAGATACTAAGTTGCTATACGTATCGTCGTATAGCAACTTAATCATACGTATCGTTGTGGATCTTAATCAAAAGTCATACTAGGAATCCGTCTATTTCATTACTTAAATAATCATACATTCATATTTCATACTTAACAGTTTCTACTTTCACTGTTTCACATCAATACATCATTATTCATTCATAATAATTTTTACATGAATCATCTTGTTTATAATTAAAAATAGTAATTAAACTTCTAAAGTTTGTAATTTTAATTAATTTATAATATTACTAATTAGTAATTACTAAACAAATTTACAAATCAATACTATAATTACAATCGGTATTAAAAAATGTAGAATTATAAATATAAAAACTAGAAAAAAGCATTACTTGTCTTAACAACTCTTAAGACTTAACCTTAACCATTTGATTTGAGAAAGAGTAAATCCAATCATTGAGATTTTGAAATCCATGTGCTTGGTCACTCTTGATGTTCATTGGTCAAAAAAATATGTAAAGGATCTTGGTTTGAGACCATTGATTAGCTAATATTAAATCTGAGCCCTTGACCCTTCATTTCTTTAATCTCTAAAATCAGAAATCTAAAAATCTAAAATTAACTCATTAAAATGAATCTTAGCCACTCAATGATTAAATCCAACGAATGAGATTGAATCAGAAATCTAACCCTAAACCTCCACCCTAATCCCTAGTATATAAACCTATTT
Organism: Beta corolliflora; assembly: GCA_947648045.1. Classification (NCBI taxonomy): domain Eukaryota; kingdom Viridiplantae; phylum Streptophyta; class Magnoliopsida; order Caryophyllales; family Amaranthaceae; genus Beta; species Beta corolliflora. Next base: position 380,208 of record CANSZD010000418.1, on the reverse strand, counting down.
TTAACCTCACACGCCTCATTTCTTCGCCTCATTTTCTCTCTCATTCCGGCATTCCCTCTCAATCTCTCATCCTCTATTCCTCTCCCTTCCAAACTCTAAAAAAAACCCTAAAAATTCTTCGCTTCTTTCAGATTTTCTTCCCCTCTTTGAGATTTCTTCGCCTCTTTTTTTCGATCAATCTCTATTACTCTCTCATTTTCTCTCTCTCTATCTTATTTTCTTCGCTTCTTTCATATCTATCTTTCAAATTTCTCATTTCTCTTAAATACGGTTTACGGGTTTGTGTTCTCTTGGTTTATTTTCTGGGTTTTGGACTTTTGGTCAAGAAGTGAAGAAGTGAAGAAGTGAAGATCGTCGGAAAAAAAGACGGTGATCGTCGGAAAAGAAGAAGCAAAGAAGAAGCAAAAAAGAAGAACAAAGAAGCAAAAAAAAGCAAAAAAAAAAAGCAAATTTAATATTTAAAAACAGTATGTCGCAACCACCAGGTAAGTGTTCTACACTTCTAGAGTTCTAGAATTCGTTTTTTTTTTAGAATTAGGAAGATCTGCTTGCATGTGAATGTGGGATTATGTGCTAGTCCAGTTTGCAGATCTACTGGAATATCATGTATTTTTTGATTTTTTTTACTTTTTTTTTGTCATATGTGAGATCTAGAATTTTTTAGGAATATCAAGTTTATTTTTCGATCTTAATACTGATTTTTTATTTGTATCTTATTTTTTGTCATATGTGAGATCTACTGTGTTCGTTATTATTTGTCATGTATAATTGTATATTAAATTCTTAACTTGAATTGTTTAGGGTTTCTGACTTGTTTACGACTTTACATGTTTGATGTTTGTGATTTCTGTTTCTGATTTTTTGTCATTTATAATTTTATGTTACATGTTTGTGATGACATGTTTGTGATTTCATTTATTTTTCGATCTTAATACTGTTTTTTTTTGTCATGTTTGATGTTTGTGATTTCATGTTTGTGATTTCATTTATTTTACATGTTTGTGATTTCTCGTTGATGTTTAACAATCTAAGTATCTAGGTCTGCCTTTTTGTTAGGGTTTGATTTGTTTAGGGTTCGTGTTTTTTGGGTTCGGGTTTTCTGTGTTTATTGATTTGGATTTGTGTTTATTGATTTGGGTTTGTGTTTTGGGTTTATGACATGTTAAGGGTTTGGGTTTTGGGCTGGTGGTGAAATGGCTGGTGGTGGTGTTGTTCACATGCTTGTGTTCTGGGCTTGTTTCCGGGCTTCTGTTTATGGGTTTTGTGTATCTGGGTTTTGTGTTTCTGGGTTTTGTGTTTAGGGGTTTGTGTTTCTGGGTTTGTGTTTAGGGGTTTGTGTTTCTGGGTTTGTGTGTTTAGGGGTTTGTGTTTCTGGGTTTGTGTGTTTAGGGGTTTGTGTTGAGGGTTTAACCCTAAACCCTAAACCCTAAACCCTAAACCCTAAACCCTAAACCCTAAACCCTAAACCCTAAACTCTAAACCCTAAACTATATTAGTTTTTAATTTCAATATATTTGTATATTACTTTTTTTACTGTTCTTGTATCATATTTGTTTGTTCTTGTATATGTTTACGTTGTCTGTTGTTGTTACTGCTGCTAGTTGATTTCCGATGTTGCTGCTGTTGGTGGTCATTTTGTAATTTTTTTTACTTTAGAGTTTAAACTTACTCATTTTCATATGTACATTATTCATTTGTAAGTGTACTTTATCTTGTAAACATTATACTATTATATGAATATAAGAGTTTTCTATTTTTCCTAATTTACTTGTCTTATTCTCTCTAATATCCCTTCAAATTCAATATACTTTTTAGTTCAACTATTTAAATATGCACCTTCATGGCTTCATCTAAGAATAATTTAACTATGCACCTTCAAATTCAAAATGATCGTAATGTATCAATGTGAGGCAATGGCTGCAAGCCTGCGAGGCTGCAACTATACTATTAATAAGTTTAAACCTTTAAGTGCATTTTGGGAGAAACAAGAGGATGAAGGGGCAAAGGAACTATTTGTTTGGGCTATGAGGCTTATAATATTAGCCAAAGTTTTTGTTTGGGCTATGGCCTATGAGGCTTATAATATATAGCTTTACTCTTTAAAGGAAAAATGGATATGGGTTTGTGTTCTGGGCTTGTGTTCTGGGTTTGTGTTTCTAGGCTTGTATTCTGGGTTTGTGTTTCTGGGTTTGTGTTCTGGGTTTGTGTTTCTGGGTTTCTGTTTTGGGTTTGTATTTATGGGTTTTGTGTTTAGGGGTTACTGTTTAGGGATTCCGTTTAGGGTTAATGTTGAGGGTTCCACCCTAAACCTTAAACCCTAAACCCTAAACCCTAACCCTATTACATTTGTGGCCTCTGAGTCTTCATTTAGTATGGGGGCAGAATTTTCACAAAGTATCGCACGCGTTTACTGCCCAAAAATGTTGAGGCTCTTGTGACTTGCCAAAATTGGATCTTTGGTTATTCTAAGATTGAGGATGAGGAGTCTCTTGAAGTTGTTAAAGAGACCGAGCCTACTGATATTGATTATGATTTAATTCCTTAATGTCTGTCTTTGCCGTTGTTGTTTGATGGTTGTTGTTTGATGGTGGTTGTTTGATGGTTGTTGTTACGGCCTTGTGTTGTGGCCTATTGAAAATGTTTGATGGTTGTGTTACGGGTTTGTGTTGTGTTCTGGGTTTGTGTTTGTTTCTGGGTTTGTGTTTGTGGGTTGGTTGTGTCTGGGGTTTGTTTGTGTTTGGGGTTTGTTTGTGTTCTGGGTTTGGTTTAATTTGTTGTGTTGTGGGTTGGGTTTGTTGTGTTCTGGGTTGGTTTGATGTGTTGTGGGTTTCCCTAAACCTAAACCCTAACCCTAGACCCAAACCCTAACCCTAAACCCAAACCCTAGACCCAAACCCTAACCCTAACCCTAAAATTATAAACCCTTAACAGAATTGTTGGGTTTGGTTTAATTCTATATCTTTTTGCTTAATAAATGTCCCTTGCGCAAAGATCATTGGTTGTTGACTTGTTTGCGACTCTTTTTGGCTACATTTTACTTTACACACATGTTTTGCCCTAAGTGTCACGATGTGGAGCTACTTTTCTTTTGTCTTATTGGACATGATATGCACTTGATTGGTAAAATTGGTTTGGTATTGTTTAAAAGACAAAGAATTGTGAATGCTCGTGTCACTTTTGCTGGCTTTCTTGTGTTGTGAAGTTCTGTTGTTAATTAGAGTCGAGTGCTCGATGATGAGGTCAACTTGTGTACCTGAGAGCCATTACTGATTTTAAAAGTAAATTTAATTTTGTTATCTTTGCAATATTTACTTGTTTAAAATTGACACTTATGTTTATTCTTTGCTACTTTTCTTTTTCTTTGGGAGTTTTTTTTTGGTGTTTTCTACCATATGTTGTTGTTGCTTCGTTGTTGACTGTTGTTCTTTGCTGCAATGTTCATTTCGATCTTTATTCTTTGGTGGTCTACTGCTGCTGCTGGCGGTCTGTTGTTGTTGCTGCGGCTGCTGGTCCGTTGTTGTTGCTGTTGTTGACACGTCTAATAATTAGAGTATTAGTTCAATACACTAATTAGTTCAATACTTGTATATATTTTGTTATTTTAGAGTTTAGACTTACTCATTTTGTTATTTACATTATTCATTTGTAAGTGTACTTGATCTTTTCTTTTGTAAACATTGAAGTATATGAATATAAGAGTTTTTTATTTTTCCTAATTTACTTGTCTTATTCTCTCCAATATTCCTTCAAATTCAATATCTTATGCTGTTGTAATTGACATGCCTACATAAATACTTAATAACTAAGTAAATCAATAAAAGACACAAACTCACAATATAATGTTAGCAAACAAATTACGATCATAATAATCTCAGACCCTAATAACAAAGTATCACAGAACCATGTAAGCACACACATTAATGGAAAATCCCTTTCCACACAAAACACGACAAGCAGTTGCACAAGTATAAGAGTATTTTTTTTAGGGGAAAGTATAAGAGTATTAATAGAGGGGAAAAGAAGTACAATATTGAATGCTTAGAACATTTGGGTTTTTGAACATTTGGGCCCCCAAGCTGAACTGGGCCTATTGAAAATGTTTGGTCATAGGTTATAGGCCATAGCATGTGCTGAGAGGAAGAAAACTGGGTCGGAACTTTTGGGTCGGTTGTATTGGGTCGGAATGGTTTTGGGTCGGATTTAGTTCGGTCGGGTGGTAACTGGGTCGGGTGGTAACTGGGTTGGGTGATAATTGGGTCGGTGATAACTGGGTTGGGTCACAACTGGGTCGGGGTCTAACTGGGTTGGGTGATAACTGGGTGGGTTTAACTGGGTCATTGGCGGGTGAAGTTGGGTGCGGGTTAGTTTTGGGTCGGAAACGGGGTTGGGTGCGGGTCGTTGTTCACGGGTGCACCGGCCACGGGTCCACCCGGGTCGGCCCGGTTCAGGTTGGGTTACCAATTCCACGGGTTCAACTGGGCATGGGTGGACACTTGGGTCGAATGGGTCGGCTTTTCCAACCGACCACTCTCGGCTCGGAACAGGATGGGTCTGGGTCGCATGCGGGTTCACCCGTGGGTCGGCCCAGTTTTTGACACCTCTAATGCTAGGAGGTTTAATAATCAAGTTTTATTATTGGGAAAGGTTTTAAACATGTTTAAGAGGGTTTTAAAGTATTTTATTATTGCTGTAAATTCATGAAGGATTGATTATGAATTTATATTGGTTATTTTAGGCGGAGAATTCTCTCTAGGCATTTTTCAGACTGTTAAAGTGGCCTATCAGTTTGTCTACACAAGGTACGTACATACCTATGTGTTGATTGATGTAGTATCATGATTTTAAAAAGGAAAGTTATGTAGTATGACGTATAGGAACTATGTGAGTTCATATATGATTGCTATTATAATTGGATTTTACATGTTTTATGCCTGTGTGCGAACATGTTGAGTATAAGATTTAACTATGGGAATTATATAATGTTTGTATGGAATATTGATGCAAGCATGTTGGTTGGGAACTTTATTTATTAATTCACATGGAGGAATTAATATATTTATTAGATGGATCATGATTGAGTCATGTGTTCCCTTATATTATTATTTTCACTACTCTATAAGGATTGTGGGCCTTATTTGGTAAGTTGATATTTCTATACCATTGAAAGGTAAGTTGATTGTTGGCTAGGTTCAACAAATAAGAAGGATTGGATTAAAAAGGAATTAATCTTGGGTTGTAAGTTGTATGATCACTTATTTAATCCTAAGATCAAAAGGAATAACGTTGTGAATGTGTGATTATATATTATCTGTATTGCTTGTGTGTCATAAGAAGTAATAATTGGTAAATCATGTAAAGTGAAACTGGATAGCAATAAGCTTTAGACTGGTGCACGTCTAAAGGGTTGGACAATCAGGAGTTGGGGTACATGGTGAGCGTGCCATGGCTTTTTATGGGCTTCGGGTTGATCACCGTTCCTATTTTATTAAAAGGTTCCTCGATATCGTAGGTCATTTTGGAATACAGAGTCGCACCCGTATTTCGTCTTCCTAGGGGAAGGCTGGTTTAGATGAGACAACTCGGTCCATTGACTATTCCATTTAAAGTAATAAGAATGTTGTGAAAGTTTAGTTCAGTAAAAGTTATCTACAAGTTATTATGTTATTATTTATTCCTGCCTACTATTTATTAGTATCATGTTAGGATTGTTTACTTGTTTAGTATGTAGTACTCAGCTTTGCTGATTACGTGCTTTGTTTGTGTATGTCGATCATGGCTATGCCTTATTGATCCTGTGATGACCCATTTTGGTGAGCAGTCTCTAGGGATCAATAGTGCATTGTCCATCTACAGGTTTGAAGATGATGCATCATTGGGATCGGGATTTTGGAGAGCTTGTGTAGTTTATTTACAGTACTTTTGAGTTTATACATTTCATTGTTGGTTTGGTTTTAAGTTTGATTTTGGTTTCATTGGTTGGTTTTGGAGGTTGACTTTGTTGTTGACTAAGTTTTATGTATAAAGTTTATTATATTGTTTTCCGCTGCAAAATTCTGAATAAGCCGATACGTTTTCACACGGGCGATAATACTTTGATAATTCTCTATATTTTATATTAAAAGGTATTTTAGAAAAGAATTGTCGGGGTGTTACAAAGTGGTATCTGGGAGCTTTAAACTTTAAGTCTTTAGGCACCTAACTAGCTAGTTACTTAAAATGAATTTCTAGAATTGAGCTCCTACTTATTCATGGTATTCAAATTTCCTTCGAAAATTCTTTTTCACGATTGCGATAGAATTTCGCATTCGAATTTATGTTTTTAGGGTCCGAATTTTTTTTAATGGTATTCAAAATTTTTATTTACTTTTATTTTCCCTTATTATGTTCGAAATTTTCGAACCAAATTTTTTTCGGTTCCTTCCAAATTCGAAAAAAAAAATATTTATTTATTTAAATTATTTTCAATTCTCTAGTTTATTTTATTATTTTATGAGAGATGGGTAGTATAGGAAGGACATATAGGATATAATATATTATATGTCTGCATTAACTAGTTAGTTCAGCATGATTATATTTTTCTTCCCTGCTAACTGTTTATGTTATTCCTATGCTTTATGTTGTGGATTATTCTTGCTTATTGTTTATTGTTGGGATTATACGTTAAGTGAGAGTACCAATGGTTTATAGAAGTTATATTTATTTGTGATAGATTCCTAGTTATATTTATGTCACTTTTAGAGTAGTTTTTTAGATTATTTTTGTAATTTATTTTCATTTATATCATCCATTTTGACCTTTATTTCTTCCTTTTACATTTTGCAGCTTAAATTATTTATTTAGTGAATTTTACTTGACTCGGACACTGCTCCCAAAACAAACGAACACTTGCTACAAACCATTCGAAGAAGACTAACATTGACATTAAACCATGATTAACGAACTTGAAATCTTGACAAACATTAACACACGACTAGAAGAGCTTGCTCTCTTCTTCCTCTTCAGGAAAATTAGGGAAATTCTAGGTGGTGACCCTAAGTTTTGTAAAATTCTAGATGGTGGAAAAAAAAAAGATTGATTCCACAATGTGACCTTGTGGTTTTAGAATTACAATTACCGTGACAATTAAGAACTTTTAGACGTCAAATGCGCAATCTCATTGACTGGTATTGAAATTCCCAAAGCCAAACACATTAAAACTCCCCCAAAACTTCCCCCAACTAAAACAGACGAAACAAATGAATCAAAATTGAAAATAACAACACAAAAAAGAAATAAAAAAAAGAGGAGAGATAAAAAGAAGATAGGCTTACCCACTGACACAAGAGAAGAAGATATGAAATGTACAGAGAAGCGAATCGCCAATTCGCCACCATCACATATGAGAAGCTGATGCTCTTGCACTTATCCTTCTCACCTTCCTCTCTTCTTCTATTCCTTGTCGGCCTTTCTGATGCTCTCTTCATTGGTGGTGGCAAAAATCTATTTCTGGCCATTGCTCTTGATCAGGTATAGATTTAATACAATGTCCAAATGATTGCTTATATGTTGCAAACAGAATACCAAGTACTTGTATATTTGTGTGGATCACCATTGTCAGCAATGATCGCCCTAATGGCATGCCGGCATGGAACCCCACGGTTATTGTAATTCTAAAACCACAAGGTCAAATTGTGGAATCAATTTTTTTTTTTCCACCATCTGGAATTTTACAAAACTTAAGGTCGCCACATAAAATTTCCCATCTATTAAGCATGGAAAGATGCTACTTTTGGCGCAAGAATCAATAAGAAATGTTTTCCGAGATAAGAGTTATGGGCAAAATAGTATTTATTTATGTTCTAAGGTTAGTAGTTGAATAAGTAGCTAAGCTACAATGGTTTAAATTTCCTTCTTTAACATCTTGATATTATCGAGAATAAGTTGGTTATTTTGGATTGGAAAAATATTATTATTATCGTTTGAGGAATAAAAGTAAAGATTTAGTTATTCAAGTGTGCAAGAATTTATTTTGGCATGTGAATGGGAATATTTTATTTTATCTTATTGTTGTGATTGAATTTTATCCTCACATGTGTTATTCTTGATGTGAATATTTTCATGAATGATTATATGTTCCATGATGATTTATTATGTGATATTATTATAACTTCATGAGAAATTGTATGTTGATGCGATCTTTATGGTCAAATCAAATGTTGCCTTCATAGAGAATGACATGTAAGTTATGTATCGAAACCTAGAGTAGAGTTACGTTAAAACTTTAGGTTGCGCAGTAAAATGGCTAACAACGATAACGACTTAGCTGCTGCAATTCGCCTTTTGGCGGAGAAATTGACTCAGGAGAGGTCTGAGCGTCCCGATTCTGCTGGGGACATGTTTGAGAGACTAGCCAAGGTTAAACCACCGTACTTTAAGGGGCAAGCTGACCCTACCTTCTTAGAAAGTTGAATTAGGGAGTTTGAAAAGATTTTGGGAGCTATAAAGTAGGTCAAGCTATATTATGTTTGAAAGACGAGGCTGACTTATGGTGGAAAGAAAATGGAAATAGACTTAGTGTTGTGGAAGGGTTTAATTGGGATTCCTTTATTTGCTGTTATAAGAGGAAAATTTTACCTTGGTTTTATGATAAAACAAAAGGCTCGGCAGTTCATAAACCTTAGGATGGGGAGTATGACTATCTCTGAGTACTATAGTAAGTTCATAGCTGTCGAGGTCTGCACCTGAGGTAGTTGCCACTTAAGAGCTAAAGGCTCAAAGATTTGAGCAAGGTTTGACTGAGGAAATCCAACCGGGGTTAGGTGATGAGACCTTTGTGTCCTTAGATGTTGTGTGTGGAAGAGCAACCCACATTTATGGTCTTCAGTTGAGGCGTGATAAAAAGAATGCTGTAGTGAGTGACAAAAGAAAGGATTTTAATGCTGAAGGAAATCTGGAGAACTTAAAGAGGAATAGAAATAGGAATGAAAATTTCCAAGGAAGAAATGGTCAAGACTTGAATAATAAGGGTCAGTCTGAGAGGAGTTACAACTGTAAGAAGTGTATGTAGTAAGAACCATCCTCGTAGAGACTGTAAAGGGGATCTTGCGACCTAGTTGTTTATTTCGTCATCCGTTATTAAAAGTTTGGGATTAGTAGACTTTGAAGCAATTGACCTGCCGATAAGTATACCTACTGGAGAAGTGATAATGTGTACCAAGTTGTTTAAAGATTTGCCTCTGAAGATAGGAGACTGTATATTTCATTCTAATTTGATAGAGTTTAATTTGGGAGACCTAGATGTTATTCTTGGGATGAATTGGTTAGGTTTCTATAAGGCCAAAATAGACTGTGAAGCTCAGAAAGTAGTATTGAGAAGTCCTTTGGGGAAGTTAACTTCGTATTGACGTTTTGGGAAGCCTAAGAACTTTGGGGTCATTTCTGCAATGCAAGTGAAGAAGTTGGTGAAGAAGGGACGTGAGTTGTTTTTCAGTAGTGTGCAAGATAATATAATTCGAGGATTATTAAGTGTAAATTGAGGTTTATGGGTGTTAAGTGTGATTAGCTAGCAGCTCGGAAGTGAAGAGGTTGGATTGAAGATTGAGGATGTACCAATTGTGAATGAGTTTATGGATGTGTTTCCAAGTGAGATTTATGGTATGCCGTCTGCAAGAGCCGTTGAGTTCACCATAGACTTAGTTCCTGGTACTGCACCTACATCTAAGGAACCCTATAGAATGGCACCTCCTGAGATGAGTGAATTGAAGACGCAGTTGCAAGAGCTGTTCGATAAAGGTTATATTAGGCCTAGTGCATCACCTTAGGGAGCTCCTGTGTTGTTTGTTAAGAAGAAAGATGGGAGTATGAGGTTGTGTATTGATTATAGGGAGTTGAACAATGGAACCATCAAGAACAAATATCCTTTGCCTAGGATAGATGACCTATTCGATCAATTGAATGGAGCGAGCGTGTTCTCGAAGATTGATTTGCGTTCGGGGTATCACCAGTCGAGGGTAGTTGATAAGGATATACCTAAGACTGCGTTTAGGACTCGTTATGGTCATTATGAGTTTACGGTAACGCCGTTTGGGTTAACCAATGCACGTGCCATATTTATGGACTTGATGAATAGAATTTTCCATGAGTTCTTAGATAAGTTCGTTGTTGTATTCATTGATGATATTCTGATTTATTCGAAAAATGAAAAAGAGCATGATGAACACTTAAGGATTATATTGGAGACGCTTAGGAAGAATCAGTTGTATGCCAAGTTCTCTAAGTGTGAGTTTCGTTTGGAGAAAGTAGCATTTGTGGGTCACTATGTGTCTAAGAAAGGAGTCTCTGTAGATCCTGCTAAGATTCAAGCTGTGAGTGAGTGGCCAACTCCAAAGAATGTGTCAGATATCAGAAGTTTCCTAGGTCTAGCTGGCTATTATAGAAGATTTGTGAAAGATTTCTCGAAGATAGCAAGACCAACGACCAATTTGATGAAAAAGGAGTCAAAATTCGAGTTGAGTGAGAAGTGTGAGGAAGCTTTTCAGATTTTAAAAGAGCGTTTGACCTTCGCACCTGTTTTGACCCTGCCTGATGGGAACGAGGGATTTGAGGTGTATAGTGATGCTTCAAAGAATGGTTTGGGATGTGTGTTGCAGCAGAATGGGAAGGTGATCGCGTATGGGTCGCGTCAGTTGAAACCTTATAAGGTTAATTACCCTACCCATGATCTAGAGTTAGCTGCGATCGTGTTTGCCTTGAAAATTTGGAGACATTACCTTTATGGGGTAACCTATAAGATCTTTACTGACCATAAGAGTTTGAAGTATATTTTCTCCCAAAAAGACCTCAATATGAAGCAGAGGAGATGGTTAGAGTTGATTAAGGATTATGATTTAGACATTCAGCATCATGAAGGGAAGGCAAATGTAGTTGCCGATGCTTTAAGTAGAAAGTCAAGCCATAGCATGAATGACTTGGTAGTTCCAGAGGAATTGTGTCGAGATATGCAAAGACTTAGCCTAGAAATCTTAAATCCTGGGGAGATCGAGGCAAGATTGAGTGCTTTGTCATTGGGGTTGTTAATTTTCGACGAGATCAGAGATGAGCACCTAGATAAGATTAAGGAGAAGATAAATCAAGGTAAGGGAAGTTGATTTTAATATCCATGATGATGGAAGTTTGAGGTTCAAGGGAAGGTGGTGTGTACCACAAAAATGTGATGAGATTAAGAAACGTCTTATGGATGAGGGGCATAATATTCCATATTCTGTGCACCCTGAGGGTGATAAGTTGTATAAGGATATTAAGGAAATCTATTGGTGGCCGAATATGAAGCGTGAGGTCGATGAATTCGTGTCAAAATGTCTAGCTTGTCAGAAAGTGAAGATAGATCGTAAGAGACCAATGGGGAAAGTTCAATCCTTAGTGATAGTATAACAATAATTATCATGCGAGCATTAGAATAGCTCATTTTGAGGCGTTGTATGGAAGAAAGTGTAGAAGTCTCGTTTGTTGGAATGATTTTAGTGAGAATATAGTATTGGGGGTATAATTTATTAAGGAGACTGTTAAGAATGTCAAGTTGATTCAGACTGCTCAAGATAGGCAAAAGAGTTATGCCGATTTAAAGCGAAGAGAAGATGAGTTTGCAGTAGGTGATAAAGTATTCCTGAAAGTATCAGCAACTAAGGGCGTGATGAGGTTTGGGAAAAAGGACAAATTAAGTGCTAAATATGTTGGCCCATATGAGATTTTGCAAAGAATTGGGAAGGTAGCTTATAAATTGGCATTGCAAATGAAATTTGAGAAAATGCATGATGTGTTTCATATTTCCCAACTCAAGAGATATATTCCTGATGAGAGTCATGTTTTGGAGCCTGAAAGAATCCAAATCGATAGTAGCCTCACATATGAGGAAAGGCCTGTGAGAATTCTTGGTAAGAAGGTGCGTAGTACACGCAATAAGGATGTCAATATCGTGAAAGTACTTTGGTCTAACCATGAGTCTGAATAGGCAACGTGGGAAGCTGAAGATGAAATGAACAAGAAGTATATCCAGATTTTTTTCCCCTGAGGTGAGTTACGAGGGCGTAACTCGTTTTCTTTAAGGGGGTAGAATGCGATATAATTTCGCGCTTTTTACCTTTTTTATGGTATTTTTATGCATTTTTATGCTTATTTTGGCGATTTGCACATGTTGGTGCAAAATAAATAGATTCTCCGCATAAGAAAATGTGTTCATGAGTAACACAAGTGATTTTAAGTTGGCAAAAGAGTGCACATGAGTGGCACAAGTATTTCTCCAATGGGAGTTGAGTTGAAAACTTTTGAAAATGTGTGAGTTTTAGTGTCAAGTTTCGGGACGAAACTTCTTTTAAGAGGGGTAGACTGTAATCCCCCGTAATTTTATGAATTTTATAAATACATTTTAATATATAGTTATTTATATTTAAATATATTTTAGCATTTTAATGATTTATTTCTTCAAAGGTTGACTATTTGAAAGTCAAAGGAATTATTTTAATGATTTATTCAAGTCAAATATTTTATTAAAGTCATGCTTGGAAAGTATTTGAAATACTTATTGGATTTGGAAAAGGATTTTTAAGCGGGTGTGAGGAGCCCAAACACTCTTTGATTTGGAAAAGGATTTATAATCCTAGTCCAAATACTTTTTTCTAAGCCCACAAGGAAAACATATATAAATTCATTAAACCCATATTTTTCCCCAAACAATATTTTGTCTCTCCTCACTCAAAGAAACCGGCGCCCCTCTCTCCTCTTTCTCTCTCACGGTTTTCCTTCCTTCTTTCCCAAGCAACGATTTCTTCTTCAACAAGTAACCTCCCCTCATCAAACCACCGCGCCAACCACCGTGCTGCCGCCAGCCGGCTGCCACGCCACCCTTGACCGGCGCCCCTTTGCTCCCTCATCTTTGCTTTGGTTTGTTTCTTTTCTTCATCCTCAAGTTTTATTCAATGATTGTATTTTTAGGTTTTATTTTAATTTGTTTATGTTTAAAAGTAATAAGTTGATGATTTATTATTGAATCTAAGTTATATAATTTGTGTATTGATGAAATAAAATTCAGATTTGCACATTTGGGTTTAAACTAGATTTTTATTATCAAAGCATGAATTTTTAGGGTTTTGAAAGTTAGAAAAACATAGTAGTTTATTATAAGTTATGAAAGTCATTATCTTTATGATTTTAAGTATGTTTAAATATGTTTAGAGGGAGTTTTAATTTATAATATGTTGCTGGAAATTTTAAAGGGAGTGTTTTAATGGAGTTTTATGATGGTTTTAACCACTAGTGTAGTGGGTATTAAGCTAGGAGGTTTAATAATCAAGTTTTATTATTGGGAAAGGTTTTAAACATGTTTAAGAGGGTTTTAAAATATTTTATTATTGCTGTAAATTCATGAAGGATTGATTATGAATTTATATTGGTTATTTTAGGCGGAGAATTCTCTCTAGGCATTTTTCAGACTGTTAAAGTGGCCTATCAGTTTGTCTACACAAGGTACGTACATAACTATGTGTTGATTGATGTATTATCATGATTTTAAAAAGGAAAGTTATGTAGTATGACGTATAGGAACTATGTGAGTTCATATATGATTGCTATTATAATTGGATTTTACATGTTTTATGCCTGTGTGCGAACATGTTGAGTATAAGATTTAACTATGGGAATTATATAATGTTTGTATGGAATATTGATGCAAGCATGTTGGTTGGGAACTTTATTTATTAATTCACATGGAGGAATTAATATATTTATTAGATGGATCATGATTGAGTCATGTGTTCCCTTATATTATTATTTTCACTACTCTATAAGGATTGTGGGCCTTATTTGGTAAGTTGATATTTCTATACCATTGAAAGGTAAGTTGATTGTTGGCTAGGTTCAACAAATAAGAAGGATTGGATTAAAAAGGAATTAATCTTGGGTTGTAAGTTGTATGATCACTTATTTAATCCTAAGATCAAAAGGAATAACGTTGTGAATGTGTGATTATATATTATCTGTATTGCTTGTGTGTCATAACAAGTAATAATTGGTAAATCATGTAAAGTGAAACTGGATAGCAATAAGCTTTAGACTGGTGCACGTCTAAAGGGTTGGACAATCAGGAGTTGGGGTACATGGTGAGCGTGCCATGGCTTTTTATGGGCTTCGGGTTGATCACCGTTCCTATTTTATTAAAAGGTTCCTCGATATCGTAGGTCATTTTGGAATACGGAGTCGCACCCGTATTTCGTCTTCCTAGGGGAAGGCTGGTTTAGATGAGACAACTCGGTCCATTGACTATTCCATTTAAAGTAATAAGAATGTTGTGAAAGTTTAGTTCAGTAAAAGTTATCTACAAGTTATTATGTTATTATTTATTCCTGCCTACTATTTATTAGTATCATGTTAGGATTGTTTACTTGTTTAGTATGTAGTACTCAGCTTTGCTGATTACGTGCTTTGTTTGTGTATGTCGATCATGGCTATGCCTTATTGATCCTGTGATGACCCATTTTGGTGAGCAGTCTCTAGGGATCAATAGTGCATTGTCCATCTACAGGTTTGAAGATGATGCATCATTGGGATCGGGATTTTGGAGAGCTTGTGTAGTTTATTTACAGTACTTTTGAGTTTATACATTTCATTGTTGGTTTGGTTTTAAGTTTGATTTTGGTTTCATTGGTTGGTTTTGGAGGTTGACTTTGTTGTTGACTAAGTTTTATGTATAAAGTTTATTATATTGTTTTCTTTGCCAAAATTCCGAATAAGCCGATACGTTTTCACACGGGCGATAATACTTTGATAATTCTCTATATTTTATATTAAAAGGTATTTTAGAAAAGAATTGTCGGGGTGTTACAAAGTGGTATCTGGGAGCTTTAGGTTTTTATTGGCCTTTCGTGCCAACTTTAAGTCTTTAGGCACCTAACTAGCTAGTTACTTAAAATGAATTTCTAGAATTGAGCTCCTACTTATTCATGGTATTCAAATTTCCTTCGAAAATTCTTTTTCACGATTGCGATAGAATTTCGCATTCGAATTTATGTTTTTAGGGTCCGAATTTTTTTTTAATGGTATTCAAAATTTTTATTTACTTTTATTTTCCCTTATTATGTTCGAAATTTTCGAACCAAATTTTTTTCGGTTCCTTCCAAATTCGAAAAAAAAAATATTTATTTATTTAAATTATTTTCAATTCTCTAGTTTATTTTATTATTTTATGAGAGATGGGTAGTATAGGAAGGGCATATAGGATATAATATATTATATGTCTGCATTAAATAGTTAGTTCAGCATGATTATATTTTTCTTCCCTGCTAACTGTTTATGTTATTCCTATGCTTTATGTTGTGGATTATTCTTGCTTATTGTTTATTGTTGGGATTATACGTTAAGTGAGAGTACTAATGGTTTATAGAAGTTATATTTATTTGTTATAGATTCCTAGCCATGTCTGATAGAGAAGATACTAGAGTAGGGAGCTACTATAACCCTATTGTGTTGAGTGATGATGAGAGTGATGGAGGTTATGAGTCTGATAGTGATAGCTACACTAGATCGTTATGCGTTATGTGTTAAAAGTAGGCATCCCTGTTAGCGATATATGAAGTAATTCAAGAGTTTGATCGTACTAGAGGGCAAACCCGAGAGGACATCTACAATGCTACTTGGAGACCTTATCCGAGCGATGTGAGTACTTTAGAGTTGGATGAAAATGGACATCAACCCAAAAGGATTCGAAGATCTACTAGATCTAGGAATTCAGATTATTATTATTATAGTGGAGACTCTGGGACTTTGAAGATGAAATGTTTACTCCATAAAAGTATGAAGAAAATAAGGATAGAAATGATAATGTAACTCCATAGAGTATTTATTTATGTTCTAAGGTTAGTAGTTGAATAAGTAGCTAAGCTACAATGGTTTAAATTTCCTTCTTTAACATCTTGATATTGTCGAGGAATAAGTTGGTTATTTTGGATTGGAAAAATATTATTATTATCGTTTGAGGAATAAAAGTAAAGATTTAGTTACTCAAGTGTGCAAGAATTTATTTTGGCACGTGAATGGGAATATTTTATTTTATCTTATTGTTGTGATTGAATTTTATCCTCACATGTGTTATTCTTGATGTGAATATTTTCATGAATGATTATATGTTCCATGATGATTTATTATGTGATATTATTATAACTTCATGAGAAATTGTATGTTGATGCGATCTTTATGGTCAAATCAAATGTTGCCTTCATAGAGAATGACATGTAAGTTATGTATCGAAACCTAGAGTAGAGTTATGTTAAAACTTTAGGTCGCTCAGTAAAATGGCTAACAACGATAACGACTTAGGCTAGCTGTATTCGCCTTTTGGCGGAGAAATTGACTCAGGAGAGGTCTGAGCGTCCCGATTCTGCTGGGGACATGTTTGAGAGACTAGCCAAGGTTAAACCACCGTACTTTAAGGGGCAAGCTGACTCTACCTTCTTAGAAAGTTGGATTAGGGAGTTTGAAAAGATTTTTGGAGCTATAAAGTAGGTCAAGCTATATTATGTTTGAAAGACGAGGCTGACTTATGGTGGAAAGAAAATGGAAATAGACTTAGTGTTGTGGAAGGGTTTAATTGGGATTCCTTTATTTGCTGTTATAAGAGGAAAATTTTACCTTGGTTTTATGATAAAACAAAAGGCTCGGCAGTTCATAAACCTTAGGATGGGGAGTATGACTATCTCTGAGTACTATAGTAAGTTCATAGCTGTCGAGGTCTGCACCTGAGGTAGTTGCCACTTAAGAGCTAAAGGCTCAAAGATTTGAGCAAGGTTTGACTGAGGAAATCCAACCGGGGTTAGGTGATGAGACCTTTGTGTCCTTAGATGTTGTGTATGGAAGAGCAACCCACATTTATGGTCTTCAGTTGAGGCGTGATAAAAAGAATGCTGTAGTGAGTGACAAAAGAAAGGATTTTAATGCTGGAGGAAATCTGGAGAACTAAAAGAGGAATAGAAATGGGAATGGAAATTTCCAAGGAAGAAATGATCAAGACTTGAATAATAAGGGTCAGTCTGAGAGGAGTTACAACTGTAAGAAGTGTATGTAGTAAGAACCATCCTAGTAGAGACTGTAAAGGGGATCTTCCGACCTATTTGTTTATTTCGTTATCCGTTATTAAAAGTTTGGGATTAGTAGACTTTGAAGCAATTGACCTGCCCATAAGTATACCTACTGGAGAAGTGATAATGTGTACCAAGTTGTTTAAAGATTTGCCTCTGAAGATAGGAGACTGTGTATTTCCTTCTAATTTGATAGAGTTTAATCTGGGAGACCTAGATGTTATTCTTGGGATGAATTGGTTAGGTTTCTATAAGGCCAAAATAGAATGTGAAGCTCAGAAAGTAGTATTGAGAAGTCCTTTGGGGAAGTTAACTTCGTATTGACGTTTTGGGAAGCCTAAGAACTTTGGGGTCATTTCTGCAATGCAAGTGAAGAAGTTGGTGAAGAAGGGACATGAGTTGTTTTTCTGTAGTGTGCAAGATAATATAATTCGAGGTTTATTAAGTGTAAATTGAGGTTTATGGGTGTTAAGTGTGATTAGCTAGCAGCTCGGAAGTGAAGAGGTTGGATTGAAGATTGAGGATGTACCAATTGTGAATGAGTTTATGGATGTGTTTCCAAGTGAGATTTATGGTATGCCGCCTGCAAGAGCCTTTGAGTTCACCATAGACTTAGTTCCTGGTACTGCACCTACATCTAAGGCACCCTATAGAATGACACCTCCTGAGATGAGTGAATTGAAGACGCAGTTGCAAGAGATGTTCGATAAAGGTTATATTAGGCCTAGTGCATCACCTTAGGGAGCTCCTGTGTTGTTTGTTAAGAAGAAAGATGGGAGTATGAGGTTGTGTATTGATTATAGGGAGTTGAACAATGTAACCATCAAGAACAAATATCCTTTGCCTAGGATAGATGACCTATTCGATCAATTGAATGGAGCGAGCGTGTTCTCGAAGATTGATTTGCGTTCGGGGTATCACCAGTTGAGGGTAGCTGATAAGGATATACCTAAGGCTGCGTTTAGGACTCGTTATAGTCATTATGAGTTTACGGTAACGTCGTTTGGGTTAACCAATGCACGTGCCATATTTATGGACTTGATGAATAGAATTTTCCATGAGTTCTTAGATAAGTTCGTTGTTGTATTCATTGATGATATTCTGATTTATTCGAAAAATGAAAAAGAGCATGATGAACACTTAAGGATTATATTGGAGACGCTTAGGAAGAATCAGTTGTATGCCAAGTTCTCTAAGTGTGAGTTTCGTTTGGAGAAAGTAGCATTTTTGGGTCACTATGTGTCTAAGAAAGGAGTCTCTGTAGATCCTGCTAAGATTCAAGCTGTGAGTGAGTGGCCAACTCCAAAAAATGTGTCAGATATCAGAAGTTTCCTAGGTGTAGCTGGCTATTATAGAAGATTTGTGAGAGATTTCTCGAAGATAGCAAGGCCAACGACCAATTTGATGAAAAAGGACTCAAAATTCGAGTCGAGTGAGAAGTGTGAGGAAGCTTTTCAGATTTTAAAAGAGCGTTTGACCTCCGCACCTGTATTGACCCTGCCAGATGGGAACGAGGGATTTGAGGTGTATAGTGATGCTTCAAAGAATGGTTTGGGATGTGTGTTGCGCAGAATGGGAAGGTGATCGCGTATGGGTCGCGTCAGTTGAAACCTCATGAGGTTAATTACCCTACCCATGATCTAGAGTTAGCTGCGATCATGTTTGCCTTGAAAATTTAGAGACATTACCTTTATGGGGTAACCTGTAAGATCTTTACTGACCATAAGAGTTTGAAGTATATTTTCACCCAAAAAGACCTCAATATGAGGCACAGGAGATGGTTAGAGTTGATTAAGGATTATGATTTAGACATTCGGCATCATGAAGGGAAGGCAAATGTAGTTGCCGATGCTTTAAGTAGAAAGTCGAGCCATAGCATGAATGACTTGGTAGTTCCTGAGGAATTGTGTCGAGATATGCAAAGACTTAGCCTAGAAATCTTAAATCCTGGGGAGATCGAGGCAAGATTGAGTGCTTTGTCATTGGGGTTGTTACTTTTCGACGAGATCAAAGAGGGTCAAGTTGGAGATGAGCACCTAGATAAGATTAAGGAGAAGATCAATCAAGGTAAGGGAAGTTGATTTTAATATGCATGATGATGGAAGTTTGTGGTTCAAGGGAAGGTGGTGTGTACCACAAAAATGTGATGAGATTAAGAAACGTCTTATGGATGAGGGGCATAATACTCCATATTCTGTGCACCCTGAGGATGATAAGTTGTATAAGGATATTAAGGAAATCTATTGGTGGCCGAATATGAAGCGTGAGGTCGATGAATTCGTGTCAAAATGTCTAGCTTGTCAGAAAGTGAAGATAGATCGTAAGAGACCAATGGAAGTTCAATCCTTAGTGGTAGTATAACAATAATTATCATATAGTATTGGAATAGCTCATTTTAAGGCGTTGTATGGAAGAAAGTGTAGAAGTCCCGTTTGTTGAAATGATTTTAGTGAGAATATAGTATTGGGGGTAGAATTTATTGAGGAGACTGTTAAGAATGTCAAGTTGATTCAGACTGCTCAAGATAGGCAAAAGAGTTATGCCGATTTAAAGCGAAGAGAAGATGAGTTTGCAGTAGGTGATAAAGTATTCCTGAAAGTATCACCAACTAAGGGCGAGATGAGGTTTGGGAAAAAGGGTAAATTGAGTGCTAAATATGTTGGCCCATATGAGATTTTGCAAAGAAGATAAGTGCTAGATTCTCCGCATAAGAAAATGTGTTCATGAGTAACACAAGTGATTTTAAGTTGGCAAAAGAGTGCACATGAGTGGCACAAGTATTTCTCCAATGGGAGTTGAGTTGAAAACTTTTGAAAATGTGTGAGTTTTCGTGTCAAGTTTCTGGACGAAACTTCTTTTAAGAGGGGTAGACTGTAATCCCCCGTAATTTTATGAATTTTATAAATACATTTTAATATATAGTTATTTATATTTAAATATATTTTAGCATTTTAATGATATATTTCTTCAAAGGTTGACTATTTGAAAGTCAAAGGAATTATTTTAATGATTTATTCAAGTCAAATATTTTATTAAAGTCATGCTTTGAAAGTATTTGAAATACTTATTGGATTTGGAAAAGGATTTTTTAAGCGGGTGTGAGGAGCCCAAACACTCTTAGATTTGGAAAAGGATTTATAATCCTAGTCCAATTACTTTTTTCTAAGCCCACAAGGAAAACATATATAAATTCATTAAACCCATATTTTTCCCCACACAATATTTTCTCTCTCCTCACTCAAAGAAACCGGCGCCCCTCTCTCCTCTTTCTCTCTCACGGTTTTCCTTCCTTCTTTCCCAAGCAACGATTTCTTCTTCAACAAGTAACCTCCCCTCCTCATCAAACCACCGCGCCAACCACCGTGCTGCCGCCAGCCGGCTGCCACGCCACCCTTGACCGGCGCCCCTTTGCTCCCTCTTCTTTGCTTTGGTTTGTTTCTTTTTTTCATCCTCAAGTTTTATTCAATGATTGTATTTTTAGGTTTTGTTTTAATTTGTTTATGTTTAAAAGTAATAAGTTGATGATTTATTATTGAATCTAAGTTATATAATTTGTGTATTGATGAAATAAAATTCAGATTTGCACATTTGGGTTTAAACTAGATTTTTATTATCAAAGCATGAATTTTTAGGGTTTTGAAAGTTAGAAAAACATAGTAGTTTATTATAAGTTATGAAAGTTATTATCTTTATGATTTTAAGTATGTTTAAATATGTTTAGAGGGAGTTTTAATTTATAATATGTTGCTGAAAATTTTAAAGGGAGTGTTTTAATGGAGTTTTATGATGGTTTTAACCACTAGTGTAGTGGGTATTATGCTAGGAGGTTTAATAATCAAGTTTTATTATTGGAAAAGGTTTTAAACATGTTAAAGAGGGTTTTAAAGTATTTTTTTATTGCTGTAAATTCATGAAGGATTGATTATGAATTTATATTGGTTATTTTAGGCAGAGAATTTTCTCTAGGCATTTTTCAGACTGTTAAAGTGGCCTATCAGTTTGTCTACACAAGGTACGTACATACCTATGTGTTGATTGATGTAGTATCATGATTTTAAAAAGGAAAGTTATGTAGTATGACGTATAGGAACTATGTGAGTTCATATATGATTGCTATTATAATTGGATTTTACATGTTTTATGCCTGTGTCCGAACATGTTGAGTATAAGATTTAACTATGGGAATTATATAATGTTTGTATGGAATATTGATGCAAGCATGTTGGTTGGAAACTTTATTTATTAATTCACATGGAGGAATTAATATATTTATTAGATGGATCATGATTGAGTCATGTGTTCCCTTATATTATTATTTTCACTACTCTATAAGGATTGTGGGCCTTATTTGGTAAGTTGATATTTCTATACCTTTGAAAGGTAAGTTGATTGTTGGCTAGGTTCAACAAATAAGAAGGATTGGATTAAAAAGGAATTAATCTTGGGTTGTAAGTTGTATGATCACTTATTTAATCCTAAGATCAAAAGGAATAACGTTGTGAATGTGTGATTATATATTATCTATATTGCTTGTGTGTCATAACAAGTAATAATTGGTAAATCATGTAAAGTGAAACTGGAGAGCAATAAGCTTTAGACTGGTGCACGTCTAAAGTGTTGGACAATCAGGAGTTGGGGTACATGGTGAGCGCGCCATGGCTTTTTCTGGGTTTCGGGTTGATAACCGTTCCTATTTTATTAAAAGGTTCCTCGATATCGTAGGTCATTTTGGAATACGGAGTCGCGCCCGTATTTCGTCTTCCTAGGGGAAGGCTGGTTTAGATGAGACAACTCGGTCCATTGACTATTCCATTTAAAGTAATAAGAATGTTGTAAAAGTTTAGTTCAGTAAAAGTTATCTACAAGTTATTATGTTATTATTTATTCCTGCCTACTATTTATTAGTATCATGTTAGGATTGTTTACTTGTTTAGTATGTAGTACTCAACTTTGCTAATTACGTGCTTTGTTTGTGTATGTCGATCATGGCTATGCCTTATTGATCCTGTGATGATCCATTTTGGTGAGCAGTCTCTAGGGATCAATAGTGCATTGTCCATCTACAGGTTTGAAGATGATGCATCATTGGGATCGGGATTTTGGAGAGCTTGTGTAGTTTATTTACAGTACTTTTGAGTTTATACATTTCATTGTTGGTTTGGTTTTAAGTTTGACTTTGGTTTCGTTGGTTGGTTTTGGAGGTTGACTTTGTTGTTGACTAAGTTTTATTTATAAAGTTTATTATATTGTTTTCCGCTGCAAAATTCTGAATAAGCCGATACGTTTTCACACGGGCGATAATACTTTGATAATTCTCTATATTTTATATTAAAAGGTATTTTAGAAAAGAGAGAATTGTCGGGGTGTTATATTGTGTATATTCTTGAAACGGTATCCTTGAATCTCTTTTTTTTTTCCAAAAAAGATGATTTTATTAACTTAAAAACTTCATTTAATTATTGAGGAAAGATAAAAGGTGAAAGTATAAATGGCTACGGTGAAAATTGATAAGGAATCATAATTAATCAAAAGCCAATGTTAATATTTGCGACCATTCCCACAAAATATAACACCAAGATCCAACCCCTTGACCTCTAACATTTTGTGCCCTTTCACTTACCACTGATCCAAATCAATCTTTATACTTTTATATCATATTAATAAGAATATATAGTTATATACAATATTTTGGGGGCTTTACTTTTTGGGGCCCTACGCGGTCGCGCATACCGCACCGACTAAGCCCCTGAGTTGTAAACAAGTCTGTTTGATTAGGGTTCGATTTAGGTTATAATTAATTGTTTGATTTTTTCCTATTCCTTCAACAGTGGGGCAATATGAAGCATCTATGTATCATGCATATACTCCATAATTTTTGCAAATCTGTACACTTTTTACTTTGTACTTTTTACTATTGACCTACTTCACTTTATCATTATTAGTGATCTACACGGATGAACAACATATTCATGTCGAAGATATTGTAGTCGAAGTTATATATTAACAAGCATAAAAGTTAAACAGTATTAAAATGCAATAAAAGTGAGATGATTTTTGTCCATGTCAAGTTTGTAATGGGAAATAGTTAGGACAAGAGATAGTTAGGTAAAAGTGTAAAAGCGGTACGTTCTTTGTTGTATTTTCTTGTCTTACTCGATGTCAGAAAAAAAGAAGTTTTTAACGGGAGTAAGGTTAAATGTACAAATTTTATCATACACCCGGGTGTACCGTGAGCATGCAATGGCGGATCCAGCGTGGGTTCAGTGGGTTCAACTCAACCCACGCGGTCGTTCCGGGTAAAAAACTGGAAATTAAAGGGAAATAAATAAACGATATATAAACAAAACACGCATAATTTCTCACAACATGCTACTGTGGCTTAGCGGTAAACTGCGGTCTTCGGGTATATGTGTGGTCACAGGTTCGACTCATTAAATGAAGTTTGTGTCTTCTTTTCCTCCCCCCATCTTATATTTTATTTTTGGGTCTTCTCCCCCCTCCCTTTTATTTTATTTCTGGGTCTTCTTTTTGTCTTTATATTTTATTTTTGGGTCTTCTCCCCCTCCCTTTTATTTTATTTCTGGGTCTTATTTCGTCTTTTCTTTGTCCTCCCTTTATTTTTAGCTCTACTTTTTGTCTATAAATCTTTCCCTCCCACCAAGTAGCAGTAGAATAGTAGAAGGTAATGAATCTGGTTTATTTTGCATTTTCTTCCCATTTTCCTTGCTTAAGCAATAAATTAATCATACAATAAGTAAAATTAGTCAAAACATCTCTATCTTAATCACTTTTCACTACTCAATGCAATGAGAAATGTGTTAAACTATGAAGGATTAATCTTATATATTCTTATAATCTTTATATGTGCATTTTATAAACTTAATGTGTAGATATTAATTTTATACATGGATGAATTTGATACATCACTTTTAAGCAAAATTCTTGATAGAGCTTAATATCACCCAAAATGCAAAAATAGAGGTTATTAGTGTTATTGTGTTGATTTGTTGTCTATTAGTCATTTAAGATTTCATATTTGTGTTAGTTGTTAATATTTTATTTTTTTCATGTTTCATATCATAGACATATAGTTATTTTTTTGTAATGTAATCAAGAATGGAAGATCCGCTAAGTACAATTACTAAAAAAAAATATTTTCTTTAAAAAAATGTATAACTCTAGATAGTAAAATGTAATTTAGAATTTATGTTCGAACGATTTCCGAATCCACGCGCTCAATTTCGAATCCACATGGCTGAAGACACGATATCCCAAGACCATTTTTTTTGCTCGTTGTTCATTTAAAATCATCCAAATAAATGAAATATACTAAAAAGGAGAATTCCAAATGAGCAAATAAGTAAACATATAGTTTTGGGTGTATGATAAATGAACTCGGTTAAAGGTCCATTTGTATAGAGCACTCAAGTGTGAAATTTGTTTGTCCTATGAGCCTCTGCAAAGAACCTTTCGGCTTTTACTATCTTCACTTATTCCCTACCAGATTGACTAATGATAGTCCGCATGCGCCTGCCCGTATGAGACTATGGACCTCATGTAACAGAAGTTGTATGGTGGGTAAAGGGTATGGCCGAATGGAAAAATTAATGTTATTATAGATAAATTTGTGATCAAAGTGGACCTCAAGATGGAAAATGACGCTTCTACAGGACAGTAGGAGTAGTGAAGGGATCAATGGAGAAACATAAGCAGATGCGGAAATGAATGAAAAACCCCAAAATCTAATTTAAATGTAACAACTAATAATTGTCGAATTTCCCTTCAAAAATAATTGTCGAATTTAAACAAGTAATGTCACACAACTAAATTCGGACAAAGGAAATAGGAAAGGTACAAATATTCTGTATACACTACATGTAAGGAAAATATGAGCACTTATTGATTCAGATGAGATATAGAACTTCGGAAGATAGTCAAGGTAGCTTACTTCCAAGCCAGCTCAAAACTAATTGACATATTACGAAGGTAAAGTAATCCACTAGATTTATAAGTTAGACATCTGTTGTCTTATCCTTTCATGTCGAATAACTCACATTTAGGGTTCGTCGATCTTAGTAACTAATTTCACATGGTACAAAGTGACACTTTCACCCTATGCTACTACTATTACCACGGGGTATGTTACCCCCTTCTCAAGTTCTGGGATTTAATATATCTCCACTAACATGTGAATATGTTGATATGATAATAGGGAGGAGTTGATGATTTTGTTACTATAGTATAAAACTTACTAATATAGAAGTAGTGACTATGATTTATCATGTACTATCTCCGTTCCTTTTTAATAGTTACACTTACACTTTTCACGCATGCCAATGCACTACTTTGAACCTTTATATCTCTAATTTTGTATTTGTCAAAAATATAAAAAGTCGATATTCTAGAAGTACATATCGAGATGAATCAAACAAGACCCCACATGACTATATTTTCTCTTAACCATAAATCATAAATGATAGTGAAAGGGAAATTTGTAAATAGTGTCAAAAGTGAAAGTGTAACTATTAAAAAGGAACGGAGGTAGTACGATACTAGTTGTTTGACTTGTTTGGGCTCAAAAAATTAGGAAATAGTGATTGGGAATCTTTGCAAGCTGTGCCCCTACCTTGTTCTCGGAGTCGCGATATTCCCATACCCGGGATGGGCAGGTAGTTGCCCCTACCAGGGGCAAAATGGTAATTTCGCCCATTAATTTTAACTGACCCCAACTCATTCTCTCTCTTCCATGGTTCACCCTAGGGGTGTTAACGAGCCGAACCGAGACCGAACATGGCCAGGCTCGGCTCGGCTCGAGAATGTGAGGGTCCGAGCTCGACTCGAGCTCGAAGCTCGTCGAGCTCGAAAATCCGGGCTCGGCTCGAGCTCGAAAAAAAAAATCTTCGGCTCGGCTCGAGGCTCGGCTCGAGAGAGTTTACGAACTGTTTGGCTCGAAAAAGCTCGAGAATGTTTCCAATGCATTTCAGCACACTTTTCAGTTGCAAAACAAGTCTAATCTTCAAACATTCAAAAACAATCAAACTAATAAACTAAAAATATCACACAACAACAATAATTTACAATCGCAAATTCGAATCGAAAAACGAGAAGACGAAAATAAAACCTCCATAAGAGTGAGCAGGAGTCGCCTAGCGGCATAGTGAACACGCTGTTTAGCATCACCAAGACGCTCAACGGAAGGTGGTCACCGGAGAGAACAGCGGCGGAAGCAAGAGCAAGAAGTCCACCTTGAGAGACTCTGAAATTGTTATCTTTAAGAAGATTGTGCAAGTATCAACAAGAGAAGTAACTTCAGAGGACGTTAATGGACGACGAGAAGCTTCCTCCATTGTTAGGGTTTCGAGGAGGAGATTCGGTGAGGTAGAGCAGATCTGAGTTATGAGAGAGAGAGAAAAGTGAGGAGAGAGAAAAAGGTGAAGTTAAGTTGAAAATTGAAAATGGAAGAAGAAAGTGAAGTTTGGTGGTGCCGTGGTGGTGTTGAATCTGTTGATTGGAGGAGAGAGAAAGAGATGATGGAAAATGGGTTGAAGTTGAAGTTGAAGCGTTCAACTGGAGATTGGGATTTAGGGTCCTACACTCATACAGTCATAGTGTCCTACTCTTTCTTAGTTTGTTTTAATTGGGTTGAAGTATGTTTTAATTGGGCTGAAAAGAAGTATGTTTTAATTGGGCTAAAACTTTTAAACTGGTTTATATTTTTAAAGTGGGCTTGAAATTGGACATTATGTTTTTTAAAGTGAAAATCCAAGTTGGGTTAAAAATCAATGTATAAAATTTGTATTTAAAATTTTTTCGAACATGTTTGCGAGCTTTCGAGCCGAACTCCACTAGGCTCAGGTTCGGCTCGTTAAGGTCGCGAGCCGAGCCCAAACTCGAGCCGAGCCCTCTCGAGCCGAGCTTTGACCGAGCTTTGACCGAGCCGAGCTCGAACAGTTTGCGAGCCACTCAGGCTCATTAGCACCCCTAGTTCACCCTCATCAAACCCTTGTCTCTCTCTATCTCTCTCTCTGTCTCACAACTCATTTTCTCTCTCTTCTTCCGGTCTGCTGTGGTTGATTCTCCGGCGAGCTGCGAGTGCCGCTGCTGCCAAGTTTTCTCTCTCCTCGTTCGTTTTGCTACCGTCGTATGGTGGTGGTTACGCCCCTCTCGTCGGTGATGCGCCACCGTTGGTCGGTGGTTACTGCCGCCGTGAGTGCTAGTTGTTCTGTCCAAAATCAGTTGTTCCTCCCTAAATTGCTATTGTTACTTCATTTTAGTGGTGAGTTGTTGCTTCTCTTTTTTCTACTTCAATTTTTTTTTTCTTGATTCATAAAACCCCAAATTGAAATGATGGAGTATATTAGAAGACATAGTTGATGAAATTTCCTGAGATTCAGTTATGAACATTGATAAATGACTTTGTAAATCAGCTTTGTTTTGTATATTACTTTGTTAATTAGCACTCATGAAACAAATGCTGCTTAGTTTACTATCTTTATTTTAGTATTACTGATTTTAAGATGCGAAATTGAGGTTTTATGTGAATTATGAAGATTTAATTTTGTAATTGTGAGAGTTTTGGATGCAAAGTCTGTTTATCGAGGATGTGAACTTGAGCCGATTTGTTGAATGTCCGTGTTTATATTAATATTGGTGTTGATTTTGGTTGGTAGGAGTAGTTTTGCCAGAATTTGTGGTGTATGTTGATGTAACATTGAGGTTTTGTATGATTGATTTTGGTATTGTGAGTATATTGGATGTGAGTTCCGTGAGTTTAGAATTCAATTACTCTTTCGCTATCTTGTTTAAAGAGCCTCATATATGAAAGGTTACTTGTGTTGCTCGGATGATGCATCGGTGGATCGTGATGTTGGGTTGCCAATAACGCGTGTTGATAGGAAGGATACAGGGAGAAGAAGTGCTTTTGCTTTTAAGATGTTGTATTCTCATAGTGAGATTACATCCATATGATCAAATACTCACCAAGCAATTCCAGTTCTTTGTTGCTTCATTGCGCAAATTGTGTCTTCAAAGGTTATTGACTTGCAAAAAGAGGTTTAATTAAGCTGAATAAGCCGATTTTTTTCTCGTAAATTTGTGGTAGCCGTACAAACTCATCCTTTCTTAATTTCGGTGCGCAATCATCCGACATGTACTGCGTTTTCCGCGAAGATGCGAGAGGTAACTACGTTAAAGCTCTTCTATCTATGAAGTTTCTCCTCACATGTCTAATGTTCAGCTTGCTAATTGGATAGTGGGTTTGGGAATAGAGTGTCGGCATGTTTATTAAAGGGTGTGTGTTCTTCACTCGAAACTTATTATGTTTTTATAAGGTGAACAACCGTGCTCCATGATTTATTTTTTGTGTTTAGGATAGATGATATTTGTAAGGATTTAATTTCTTGTTCCTTGTCACCGATAGCTTGGAAAATGATGTTATCTAAATTACTTTCTTTGCTAGTCTATGGACTACTCTACCACCATGAAGTTTCCTTCTAGTTATTACTTAGCGTATCAATTTGCTTGGAATGGGATTGTTCGAGAATCAATTTGCGTAATTTTACCACCGCTATCATGTAGATTTAGATTCATATTGCCTCCATTATAATGATATTTACTTAATATTCTTGTCTTTTCTTAGACTTCACCATTTATATCTTGTAACTATTTGGAGTGGGAAGAAGATGCGAGATGAGTTCATAAGCAAGAATTTACCGTCCGATCCGGGTAGGATATTTTTTTGTCTCTCTCCAATCTATTCTTAGTTTGAGTTAGATTCGAGTGACGAGGGATTGCATTTACTTTCGGGAAGAAATATCCGGGTGGAGACAGGATTTATTGACGACGAGAAAAAGTGCTATGAATCTACCGGTGTCATTTTTATGTCAAAGGTCGGTAAAGATGCTTTCTTCTTTATTTTGTGAAATAAGATTGTATTCTCGCTTTCTCATCGATTCAGGATCAAAGACCAAAATTATATCTTATCTCTTAATTCTTGCGGGGGCCTCCGATGGTGACTAATAATCATAGTTCTATGTCATCTCTAACAAACAAAAAGGGTGAAAAGAAGAAGGGAAAATACCAATGTCTTGTTCGGTTGGATAATTGCTAGTGCTTCCTTCTCTCGTCGAAGTTTCCAATTCCTAGTGATGCAAATGCTTCGATAGTATATCGGATAAGTAAGTTACCGATTACCATCGTTGTTTCGCAGTCCTAATCTTCGCTTGTATTGTATCCACCGCCCGTTCCGTGCTTAATTATTTGACCATGTAATTGTAGAGTGTTACCATGGTATCCTTTATATGATACTTCCGTTGTGACAGTATAATGCTTATTATAGATTCTCATATGGATTGGGTCTGCAAGCCTTTGTTATGATGTAATTGTAGAGTGTTGTAATTATTTTTTGTTGATGAAGTTAGTGTTACTGCTATGAGTTATGCTTCTTATATTAGTCATTTGACTGCATAAAATGGTAACTCTAACATGGTCATGTACAAATAGCCACTCAAAAATATAAAAGGGTAACTTATGCATGGGTGTACAATAAGCTTATTGTGGGCATGGTATTATTCCAACTAGTGTTGTTGTTGTTGTATGCTTGCTGCTGTACAACAACAACAATATTTTTTATTAAAAAAAAATATGTCAAGTGCTCCTGTTGTTAGGAAAAAACCGGAGCACTTGATTCACAAGTGCTCCGGTTTTCTCTTATCAACCGGAGCACTTGAAGAAATTTGAACATATAAAATTCTCAAGTGCTCCGGTGTTTAAGACAACCGGATCACTTGTAAATCTAAGTGCTCCGGTTTTCAACCGGAGCACTTGATAAATACTCAAGTGCTCGTATGGGGTTTGCTACGGGTCAAATACGGAGCACTTGTATGGTTTGTAACCGGAGCACTTGATGTTTTTTCTACTAGTGATGTTTCATATTATTAGCTTACATGATCAAATCTGATAAATTGTTGTGGTTTAATAATATAATTTCAGGTTACATTTGTTGTGGTTTTTGATTAATTTGGTTACTGATTGATAGAATAAGGTATGCCTGCTAGATGTTTGTTAAAAGTTCTGAGTGACTCTTATATGAGATTGGCTGGTTTTATTATTTGGGGGTTCTACCCTTTTTGTTACGTTTGAGCTTAGTGTTGTAACATTGTGTATCTTTAATTATGTTTAGTTTGTCGAAAGTCGTGACTCGTGAGTGAATGAGTGACATCTTGTTGAGAACCTTGCTGTTTTTATTAGTTGTTGAGCTTACGTTCTGGTAATGAATTTGGTTGATTTTTAAAATATAATATATGTACTTTTTTAAAATTTTAAGTGTGCTCATCAACCCGGAGGATTTGAATGCGGCTAGTATGTCATGAAGTATATGGAGCAAATAGTGACCCTTGTGTCACAAAAGGCCAATGAAGTGCAAAAGGTTTTATACTAATTTTCAACATAATTCATATATTTACTTGAATTGTATAAGAAATTAGCAATTATTTATCGCCGGTAGTTACTAATAATTCTTTAATTTTTTGGTTTTTTTTATTGTGTAGCATTTCTCTGTGGAGCCTTGTTCTCGAGAGGATATCGATGATGTAAGAGAAAGATGGTGTAGATTTTTAATTACTTATTGTTTGTAGCTTTTTGATATTGTACTCTTGAAGCAAAGGATATAAAATGGAATTTGTAATGCTACAATGCAAAAATTACTTAATTATCTATTAATATATTGACATTTTTTATGTTCAAATATTTTGTTTTAGTAGTGGTTGTTGTAATTAGTTTATACTAGATGAATAATATGGCGTGAAAAAAAAGGATATAATGCGTTGCCTTCAATTAACAGGATAAACAACTATTATATGTAAACTTATAATAAATGGATAAACAACTGATATGATGTATGAAATGTTTAATGTGATTGAAATCACACCCTATCATCTCGTTCATTATATAATAGTCAATAATACTAAGGAGTGATCCACTAAGTGGATAACCAAATAATATGATTAAATTCTTATTTGATATGATCTATTTCTGATGGGATACAATTTAATAAGTTTCTGATTCAACTTCGGTCCACTTTGATGTATTGTTTATTACATATTAATTAGATTACTATTAAATTGCATTTCATTTTCACGGCTTAACTGAGTAAAATGAATCCTTATTTTTTTGAACGGCTTATTTAATTACTTAAGTAATAACATATTAGTCCCTTTGACGACTTATTACTTGAATAATCATATTAGTCATTTGACGGCTTATAGTTGAATAATCATATTACTCCTTTCACGGCTTATTATTAGTATAAATCTAAGTTCAGTATGGTGTGTTGTAATTCGAGATATCAAAGAAATTAGTATAAATCTATGGTTTGTCGTATTTATACTTCACAATAGGTGCCTATAATGAAGTGTACTTACCGTAAAACTATAATAAACGGATAAATAAAATTAAGTCTGATTCGAGATGTCAAAAAACGGGTAAATAAAATTAAGTCCGATTCGAGATGTCAAACTAATTAGTATATACCTATGAAACTATAAAACTATTATGCGGAAACTTATAATAAACGGATGAACAACTAATATGATGTATGAAATGTTTGATGTGTTTGAAATCACATATGATGTGAATAAGCCACATTAATTATGATATGATTGGTCTACCATATTATATCAAACCAAATTCACAATTAACTATAATTACTTAGTTGAAGCTTGGAATACATAATATATTTCACATCGGAATGAACCATACAATTAATTGGACTAATTTTATTAATAATATCCTAAACATCATATACTATTAATCGGTCGTAACACTCTTACTCTTAATCTCATAACGACTTCATTCGAATACCATAGTCATGTCTTTCACGGCTTAACATTCCAACTCCTTATTCCTTTCACGGCTTATTATTGGAATAAAGTGAATAAAGTATTGGAGTAATGGGATAATGTTTTATTTAGTCATTTAATTATAGTTATGTAATAATCATATTAGTCCTTTCACGGCTTATTACTTGAAAAATCATATTACTCCTCTCACGACTTATCATTGGAAAATAATTTAAGTATAGTTTTTTAAATGATATGATTAAGTTATGTTCTGATATGATTTACTCAATCTTGGACATAATTTAACCCCTCTCTGATATGAGTTCACTTGAAGGTTTATTAGTAATAACATGATAGTTGGTTACATTACACTCTTAAATATATTGGTTATCACGTAGTAATTGCTTTATGGCAGATATCACATGTTTACTTTTTGACAAACAGGGGTTGATTTAACAATAACATGGGTTTCAAACACACAAATAGGGGTTGATTGAACAATAACATGGGTTTCAAATACACAAACATGGGTTTCAAATACACAAGCTTGCATTACTTCAGGTTTTAAATTATGGATATATGACATATATAAAACTATTTATTTGGAACTAGTACAATCTCAAATAAACTATACATAGTAACATAATACGTTATGTTATAATTTTTTTTAATTAACATGAAATTAATAACTTATGCTATGATTCAATCTTCGATATGATTTATGTTCCGGTTGATATGATTTTCTCACAACTTGATATGAATTCTGTTCCGTTGATATGATTTTCTCACAACTTGATATGATTACCTCAACATAAGATATCAAACCAAATTCACGATTAACTATTAGTTGAAGCCAAAAATTAATTGGGATACATAATATATTTCATATCGGAACGAACCATACAATTAATTGGACTAATTTTATTAATAATATCCTAAACATCAGATACTATTAATCGGTCGGAACACTCTTACTCTTAATCTCATAACTGCTTCATTCGAATACCATAGTCATGTCTTTCACGGCTTAACATACCAACTCCTTATATCATATGGTTGTTTCACATCATATGTGAGTTCAATCTAATCATAGATTTCACAAATTAAATCAGTTGTTTATCCGTATATTATAAGTTTACGCATAATAGTTTTATGGTTAACTATGATCATGTGTTAACACACGTACCTGTAATAAAGTATACTAAGTATAGGACATTATTTATAAATTAAAGCATAACTAAGTAGTTAACTACTACAACTCGAATAATTGTATACTTTAGTACTCCCTCTGTCCTTAAATAAAGTTTCCATTATTCTATCTATGTTTATCCCAAATAGATTTCTTATTTCCTTATTTGGTATGATCAGTTCACCAATAAAAATATTATTTAGCTTTCACTTTTTATTATATTATCCACTTCCCCATAAACAATATAACTTTGTAAAGTGGTCCATATTTTCTCTTTTTAATAAACAATTCATGAATAGTGTACCAACTTCAATTTTTAATTCTAATTTAACACATCTAAGAAATTAGTATAAAACTATGGTTTGTCGTATTTAAACTTCACAACGATTGCCTATAATGAAGTGTACTTAGCGTAAAACTATAATAAACGGATAAATAAAACTAAGTTTGCTCCGAGATGTCAAACTAATTAGTATACACCTACGAAACTATAAAACTATTATATGTAAACTTATAATAAATGGATAAACAATTGATATGATGTATGAAACGTTTGATGTGATTGAAATCACATATGATGTGAATAAGCCACATTATGATATGATTGGTCTACCATGTGATATCAAAACAAATTCACAATTAACTATAATTACTAAGTTGGAGCCAAATTTTAATACTATAGAATAGTATAGTTGACTATATCATTCGAATACCATATTTAAACTTCTGTGATATTTACGTTGATTTATCTTATCATAAATGTTTCAAAATAAGTAAGAACATAATATGATTGAATGATGTTCTGATATGATTCAATCAATGATGGATATAATTTCACCCCACTCTTATATGAGTTATGATATGATTTGTATAGTCGTTAAGGATTTTAAAGTGAACATATTTTCTTAAATGATCGGGATCGAAAAGGTTCCCTCACGTGAGTATGATATGAATTGTATAGTCACTCATATTTTCTTCCAGAACATAGAATCGAAATCATAAAATTAAAGGATATGAATTGTATAGTCGTTAAGGATTTTAAAGTGAACCTGCTACTCACGTGAGCACATTACCATAAGATTCCCTCACGTAAGTCACATTTAAACTCGTTAAGTTCAATCGATACTAGTGAAATTTAAACTCGTTCATTCGATAATAGTCACATCTAAACTCGTTCATTCGATAATAGTGACACTTAAACTCGTTCGTTCTGTAATAGTCACATTTAAACTCGTTAATTCGATAATAGTGACATCTAAACTCGTTCACTCGATAATAGTCAATCTCCTTCGTTTATTCGGGTGGAATACTAACCTTTCAACTCCTTCAACAATAGTCAACCCTGAACTTTCATTCTAAAAAGATATGATGGACTTATATCCTGATATGATAACCTAAAATGAGGACACAAATCTTCCCCATTCAGATATGATTGACTGATGTTATGATATGATTAGCTTCTTCAATGATAACTAATGTTAATTTTCTATTATGATTTTAACAACAATTTATGATGTTGAAAAATAATATTATTAAAGTGAACCTTGTCGTTCTACTTTCGATAATAGTCAACCTTGTCTTAATCATGCATTCGATAATTTTCACATTTAAACTCATTCAGGCGATAATAGACGCATTTGAACTCAATTCCTCGGTAATATTCACATCTAAATTCGTTTGTTCGGTAATAGTCACATTTAAAGTCGTTTCTTCGGTAATAATCACATTTAAACTCGTTCAATGTAACTATTATCGAATTAAAAGAGTTATCTCGTTATAAAACTCGTTACACACCCTATCATCTCGTTCATTATATAATAGTCAATAATACTAAGGAGTGATAAAACGCTAATAGTTAGTGGGGCACCTTTGCC
The DNA here is from genome assembly GCA_947648045.1 of Beta corolliflora. Classification (NCBI taxonomy): domain Eukaryota; kingdom Viridiplantae; phylum Streptophyta; class Magnoliopsida; order Caryophyllales; family Amaranthaceae; genus Beta; species Beta corolliflora. The sequence continues at coordinate 345,209 of CANSZD010000418.1, read as the reverse complement.
TGCTAACGGGGGTAATTGTGTAATTTCGCATATTTACATACACAAACAGGGGTTGATTTAACAAAAATATGGGTTTCAAATACACAAACAGGGGTTGATTTAACAATAACAAGGGTTTCAAATACATAAACGGGGTTCTTATCAATAACCAATTGTACTTTTTAGGGAAAAAAGCTGAATGGGACACGTAAATCAATGCAACGTTTTGCTTTATGGCAGATATAACATGTTTACTTTTTGACAAACAGGGGTTGATTTAACAATAACATGGGTTTCATACACACAAATAGGGGTTGATTTAACAATAACATGGGTTTTAAATACACAAACATGGGTTCACTTTTTGGATTAATATTATTTTAATGCTTTCCATAATATTTTATTAATATAAAGCTGTTATTAGGCAGGGGTGCCCACTAACGACGTGTTTGTCCCTCAGACCCAAACCCAACCTTCATACTATGCCACATCAGCTTTCCACTAACTTTTACCTACTTTTTATTCCTTAGACTTACTTCTGACTCATTCCAGTTTTACACTTTATTCCTCAGACTATCTCCATACTCTCTACAAAAAGTTTAACATAATATATTTCATGTTTTTTTTTTCTATAACGTTAATTACTTAATATGTCATGAGAATATATAATGCGAAAATTTTCTATAACGTTAATTACTTAATAGTTAATTCATAATATACCTAGTAGTTCAACTCATTTTCAAGATAATATAATATTTGATCCACTAAGTTTATAACCAAATAATATATATAAATTCCCATTTGATATGATTCATTTCTGATGGGATACAATTTAATCAGTTTCTGATTCAACTTCGGTCCACTTTGATATGAATGAATTGTATTGCTACAATAGTTTATTACCTTACCTTACTCACATTACTTGATTGATAATATATTACCCTCTTCGAATGTACTATATGTATTCATAAGTTTATATTATAGTAGGTATATAATGTTTCAAAATAAGTAAGAACATAATATGATTGATTGATGTTCTGATATGATTCATTTAATGATGGACATAATTTCAACCCACTCTGATATGAATTATGATATGAATTGTATCGTTGTTGTTAAGGATTTAAAAGTGAACATATTTTCTTATATGATCGGGATCGAAAAGGTCCTTCTGGAACATAGAATCGGATGGTAAAATCATAGGATCGTAAAATCCTAGGATTGTAAAATCCAGATGGGAACTTTAATAACAATGGTTATAACAAACTCTTACATGTATTGTTTAATACATATTAATTGGATTACTATTAAATTGCATTTCCTTTTCACAGCTTAACTGAGTAATATGAATCCTTATTTCTTTGAAAGACTTATTAATTAATTAATTAACTTAAACAATAACATATTACTTGACCAAATAGTCTCATTAATGTATAAAAAACATACTCATGTAAGATTTTGTTAGGTTCGTTTCAATATGTACTTTCATAAAATCAACTTTTTAGATTTTTATTCATACGAAATAGAAAATATTGAAGGTTAAAAATATATCTTGAAGACCGTGCAAAAAGGAAACAAGAATTATATTATGGGACGGAGGGAATATAAAACTGTTATTGGGTATATCGTGTTAACTATAATAAAGTAATTAGTATATATTGATATGAATTATATATTGGGAATATGATATGACCCCAATTTAGTACATAATCCAAGTTACCACATAATCCATCTCTGATTTACTACATAACCTGATTTAAACAACTTAGCATAATATTAAAACATCTTACTACATAATGTATACAAATATATTAAAAGGCGTTCCTATCAAAGGAACTTTAAAAATATTAACAATGTGTAGTTACTAGGATTCGAACACATGACCTTTAAATGAAATGTGAGATTATAACCACTAATCCACTATAATTTTAATGCTTAATGTTTCAAAGATAAAACATAATAAGAATGTTAGAGATCAAAAATATTGTCTATGTCTTTATAATTGAGAGTTTAACCACTAATACACTACAATTTTAATGCTTAATGTTTCAAAGCAAAACATAACAAAGTTCTCAATTCCATTAAAATTGTTATTTATAACCCAATTCCTTTTAGTTTCTTTTTAAACAACTTATCATGTCATAACGTCCATCTTCCCATTTCGCACTTGACTGAATATTACGAAAAACTAACAAAATCAATTATGAAATTATGAATAATAATAATATATTTGATAACTGACCCGGAGCATCGCCCGGGCCAAAATACTAGTTAATTTACTACATAACCCGAACTACATAACCTGATTAAAATAAACTTAGCATTAAAACAATTTACTACATAAGCCGACGTACAACTTAGAACGACACCTTGTGAACACCTTTTCAAACTTTAATAATTAATTGGGGACGACATAGATGACGTCGCCATCAAGAACACCTTGACTATCAAATGTACCTTGAAGGTCAACATGGAACTATCTTTGACTATCTTGGCATCTGCATATTTTGGTGCATCAATTCCAATCTCGTTGAAGACAAGAAAAATCAATTACTAATCTTATTCCCGCAATAACGAGACAAGTTTTTACCTAATAGGAAAGTAATATGGAACTCTTGAAGCAAGGACGAAGACTATATGGTAGCAGGTAGCCATGCTTTACTTCAAAGTACATGATTTTTCTTTTTTTTTTGTGTGTAAAGAATACTCATATTTCATAATCAACAACTAAGCAATAGAGTTCACAGGGGGCACCATGATCCATTATAGCCAACATGCTTCTCCTCAATTTGCATCAACACTTTTTTTAAGCCTTAAGATCACTGAATATTTAGGCAAAATGATGGACATAGAACAGTAATGAGCATATCAGAGGTATTCCAGAGAATAAAACCCCATAATTTGATATGTCAAGATAGCTGCAAATTTTAAATTTCTTTTACTAGCAATGAGGAAACTACACATGAACTATAATGTGAACAAATGTCAGAGCAAGCTCATTGGTATCCTAGTCCCACAAACTCAGCAGGATTAAGATTTACTAATATAAGTTAACAAGAAAACAATTACAGGTTGACCACCCAAGAAAACAAATATGTGTTCTAGCTAGCAACAAGAAAACAAGTGAATGCACAAACAAGAAAGCCAGTAATCACAACACCTGCCCCTGCAAAACAGATGCGACCTTGACATCAAGAGATTCTTGTCAAGTTCATTCTGCACTCTTGACAATCCAAGCCAAAAGTACTGCACTCTTTCACAAACGGAGGAAATATATATAATGATACTAGATGAAGAGCAACATATAGCAAAATTATTAGCCCCAATTTATGCAACAGAAATCAGTTCCAAACTTAATGTACCAATGTATCATTACTCCCATGGTATAAAATGAGTACAATATTTTTTTATAAGACAAATGACTACGATATTACTCACTCTTTAAAATAAATCAGATCATAATAAAAGCAATGACAATTAAAGAAAATAAGGGAAAATTTAGGACTTGATTCTCTCATGACACCTCCAATCCCAGTTGTGAAGGACTTGATTCTCATTTCTAATAAGGCTTATACTAGGCAGATTCTTCTCGAAATGGAGAGAATAATGCTGAACACATTGCAATTAGGGAGAACACTTTCTCATAGTATACATGTAATTTAATCCTCCTATTCAACAATCATGTCAGCCCTCAGCCAATCTTCATGGCCTTATTCTCTTCACACTACCAAAATCATACAACCCACCAAAAAATCTTTCCTTTTTCACCCTACAATCCCTAAAATTATCCCATATAAACCCCTAAAAGTCTCTTCTTTTACTGTAAACAATTCCAAAGATGAACCTTTCTTGCCACCCAATTCCTCAAATGACCAGAAGAAAGCGCAGAAGAATCTAAATCAGACCGAGTTAAACTTGCACTTGAAAAAGCTAAAGAGTACTGAAAATCATTGAAGTTGGATAAGAAGCAAGAAAGTAGTGAAGACTGAAGACCCAGTTGATAAAACTGTTGGAATTGTTAGTGGAAATGGTGGGTTGGTTTCTTAAGATGAAGGTGAAAAGTCAAAGGAGGTTTCTCAAGCTGTTAGGATTGCAGTGGAGAATGCCAAAGAGTATCAGCAGAACAAAGATATAGTGGGTTTTGGCAAAAAATGGTGTTGAGAATGAGAATTTGGCAGGTAGTGTTAAACTTGGAGCAATTTCATAAATATTGTGGAGAAGTATATGAGTATGATTTGATTGTCTGTTGATCTTGAACAGAAATGAAATATCAAGCGACTAAAACCAGTCAAATTCATCAATATCAAGCAGTAACCTATCAATGTGATGTTTTAAGAAAATTAACGAGAATAAACACAAAAATTTGTAATAAAATAATACCAAAACAACAAAAAAAGAAATTTCTTAATTTTCTTGTAAAATTGGAAAATTCACGCAGCTTTGCAATTGTTATAATATTGATGGAAGGTTGAAGATGAAACCATGAATTTAATCAACAACTCACGAAAATAACAAGAATAAGCCAAAAAAACTTGCAAAACAGCAATAAAGAAATACGAAATTAAACTATATATTAAAAAAAAACCAACCTTTGTGATTGAAATTTCCCATAAATTTCTTGTCAAATTGGAAAATTCTCTTGGCTTCACAATCGCTCATAAATTGATGGTTGAAGATAAAGAATTCACTTCCCTTTTTTCTTGACAAGCTTCCAACGGGAAGATAAGGGATTGCAGTCAGTTTCAGTTTTCTTTTTAGTCCAAAATTACCATCTTGCACTTACTTTTCAGCAAAACTACAAAAATAGCCCTGGTAGGGGCAACCGCTGCCCCATACCGGGTATGGGGTAATACTTTCTCCTTGTTCTCGAGAGTCTATTCAGCTTGACTCAATTTTTCAAAACAAAGAAGCTTGCTCCAGGAGTATGACTCGGAAATGTCCCTCCAATGATCAAGTCAACAAAACGTTTTAGAGAGATAACGTAGCGAGAGAAACTCTCAAGTGTTAGAGATTACGGGAATACGTTTACAATTACAAGACAATTATTGATGATATGAATTGACATTTATATTGTTATCAAGACTATTTTAGCAACTTCAGAGGTTGTAAGCCTTCTTTTGGCTCAAGCTTGATTATGGGGAGCTTAGGCCTTAGGCTTACTATATCATGGGCCTAAACACTAGGTATATGTGTAATGAATTATTTCTTGTAGTGTTCTAGGGGGTGAGATGCACATCACTATTTCTGAGTTTGGATTGGCGTCTCATAGTGAGATGCCAAAATGGCATGTTCACAAATTTTTTGATACCAAAGCTAAGTCATATTGGTACCAAAATAGAGTCACTTGGTACCAAAATAGAGTCATTGTGATACCAATACCAAAGTAACTCTTACTTGGTACCAACGTTACATTTTGGTACCAAATGACTCTATTTTAGTACCACTTTGACTTAGCGTTGGTACCAAAATTTTAGTGAGATGCCATCTCACTATGAGTTACCACCACTTTATCACTATTTCTATTAGGACTTTTATTATAAAGTAAAAGAATCATGAATGCAAAAACCAGCAAACGTTACAGAAATATGAACACAATTTAATGGAGCTTTTAAGAAAGGAACTTTCTGAAGCCTGGATTCACATCACAATTATGGCTTTTGTAAGAACTCTCACGTTGCCTTTTTGACTTTTGTATGAATATTGAGCTGTATGAGTCTGGCCATAATATAAATTATAGTGGAACTTTAAAAAGGGTGATGATCCAGCATATTGTATAACTAATCAAGTGTGGTCCAACCCAGAAAGAATTTTGCTACTTGTTATACTTGAGAGTTTACCATGCTACTGCTATATATTCCGAGTCCTAAAGTAGAGTAGGTTCGTGTAAAGCTTATGAGTTATGACCCACTTGAGATATTCGTCATGCTTGCGCCTAGGAGCATTCGAGCTCGGCTCGAATTTTCTAGATCGAGCATAGCAAAGTTCGACTCGAAAAGTTTGTGAGCAGGCTCGAAATATATTTTAGCTATATTATATTATAGAAATTAAATGAAAATTCATACTTAAATTGTGCACAATACTTCATTGTGAAAAAATCAAAGTAGTCTAAAACTATTTATATAATATATATAATATAATTTTTTAACTCAAATTGAATTTTAAGGTAAAATGAAGTAGAAAATTTAAGCTCGAAAAACCTCGAGACTCGGCTCGAGTTCGAGTAAAAGTGTTATGAGCCGAGCCGAGCAACCCCAGACGGCTCGGTCTCTGTCCGACTCGTTAACACTTGCGTCTTTTAGGTGGAGAATTCTAACGGTTAATTGTACAACTCATGCCGTACTGGATCGTTTGATCTGAGATTTTCTGTATTTTATTTTTGATATCAGGTATATATAGTTGGTCTACAAAAATACTGTCTTATTCTACTAAAACAACCTACTTCCTCCGTAACAAAATTATTGCAACATTTTGGCTCGGCACGGATTCTAGGGAGAAAATCTTAATGGTTGATTAGGTTATGTATTAGGGGAAAAGGAGGAGAGAGAAGATTACATAATCAAAACTCCACCTTCATCACCAACCACCACACCAACCACCACCTTCACCACCGACCACCACACCAACCACACTTCCATGTTTTGATGATGTCAAATGCTTAGGTTGTTATATAGTTTTATTTTGAAAAATATAAAATTCCAAAAATAATGTAATGTTAATTTCTATGTATATCTTGTGGAGAAAGATTATTTATTTAATCTAGTCAAGATATCATTATTTATGCACGTTTGAATTTTATTATAAGGTATGTTTAATTAATCTATTAACTTAGAATCTTTGCATAAAAGATTCTTAGAGTTATTAGATATTGTGTGCTGTTGTTATGGTGTGGAAAATAGGTTGACAAATGCGTGGCTGAATTTGTGGAACAACTTGCATGAAGTTAGCTAACTGTTCAACCCACTCACTGGATTCATGCCCACTAACGGATAAGTGAAGGTTGTTTGTTACCGTTGCAATGTTCGTGGAACATGTGCAGTGAAAATAGGCCATGATCTCCATAACTCTACAAACACGCAAATAGGAGAAAGTGGAGCATTACATTTCCAGAAGAAAAAGTGCAGCAACTATATATAAGAGGAAGATTTATTCGAAGAAAATTAAGAACATTCAAGCATCAAAAGTCAATCTTTACTTAGAAAGTTTTCTTGTAATTTCCTCTCATATTCAATGAACATATTCTTGTAATATTCATAGTGTTTGGGTGAGAGAAAAATCAGAGAATATCCTTGTAATCAAGTGAGAGAAAGAAAGAGAGAAAAGAAAAGACTTCGAGTGAAGTCAAGAGAGTGTCATCAGTTCAGGGGGAACTGAGTGACTGGGAACAAGTTCCTAGAGGAATAGAGACAGGTCCAGTGATAGGTTGTAAAAGAGAGTCTTTTGGCCTATTATAGTAAAGAGAGAATTGAGTCAAAATCCCATGTGGTCAAGGTTTTTCTTCCTATTGGGCATAGGAAGTTTTCCTTGTAAAAATCTTGTGTGCTTTTTCTCTTTCGTTTTTAAGTTATTTTAATTCCGCAATCTAAATTCGAAAATTTCCCCTCAACTACAATTCACCCCCCTCTTGTAGTTTTTTTTTACAGACCCTCTTGTAGTTGGTCTAGTGTTCATACTAGAATAACAATTGGTATCAGAGCCTAGTACCTCCAGAATCAGCTAACACTGAGGAGATTGTACCTGGCACAATGAACACTACGGGAGGAAAACTTGATGAAGGGTACTCAACCCAATGCCCAACTATGTTCAATGGCAAGCACTATCCATACTGGAAGAATCGTATGGAAATCTTTATAAAAGCAGAAAATTACCAAGTATGGAGGGTAATTGAAATTGGTGATTTTGAAGTCACAAAGAAGAACGAGAAAGGGGAGCTGATTCCTAAACCCCTTGCAGAGTTTGACAAAGATGACTTTGACAAAATGGAAATGAACAAAATGGCCAAGAAACTACTCCATTGTAGTCTTGGTCCCCATGAACACAACCGAGTCATGGGATGCAAGACTGCTAAGCAAATGTGGGAACTTCTTCAAGTTACTCATGATGGAAGAAGCGAAGTGAAACGATAAAAGATCGATATGCTCATGCATAAATACGAATTGTTTCATATGAAACAAAAAGAGCCTGTTCAAGACATGCTCACTCACTTCTCAAACATCATAAACGAACTTGAATCTCTTGGAAAAATTATCATTCCAGAGGAACAGGTTCGTAAGGTTCTAAGGAGTCTTCCACAAGATGAAAAATGGATGGCCAAGACTACGGCATTGTTGGAAACAAAGGACTTCACAACTTTCAGCGTTGAACAACTTGCTGGTTCCTTAATGACCCATGAGTTGCATCTAGAAACTCATGAGACTGAAACATCGAAGCCTAAGGCTCTGGCTCTCAAGTCAGGGGAACATGAAGATTCAGAAACTGATGATGAAGAAGCAGCTATGATCGTAAGAAGGTTCAAGAAATTCTTCAATAAGAATTACAAAGGAAAAGTCACAAAGAAACCAACGAAGTTAAGTTGTCATAAGTGTGGAGGCCTTGATCATTTCATCAAGGAGTGTCCTCAATGGGATAACGAGAAAGCTAAAGGGAAGTTCAGAGAGAAGGGCAAGGAACAACAAAAACCCTTCTCGAGAACTGATATGAAGAGAGCCATGGTTGCAGCATGGGGAGAGTCTGACTCAGAAGAGGAGCAGGAACAGACTGAGGAAGAAACTGCCCATCTATGTCTCATGGCAAATGTCGAGGACAAAGTGGAATCATCAAACCCTAAGGTATGTTTTAATGCTATTGAGGAGGAACTTACAGGACTTAATAAAAGTCAATTAATTAAAATTTTATTAGAAACCTTAGATGATTACAAGGAAGTTTGTGCAAAAAGAGACCAAGTAACAAATGCCTTGAGAATCACTAAGGATCATTCAAATTGACTTAACTCTTTAAAGTGTAATAATGAAAAAAGATTCTTTGAACTTTTTGACAAGAGTAGAGCTTTTCAAGAAGCCTTTGAAAAGGTCAAAAATGAGAATTATCTTTTGAATATGGAGATGGCAGAATTGAAACTATTTGTTCCTGAAGGAACATGATCTTCATCTAATGCCAGAACTAATATTGAAAATTTGAGAATTGATTATGAAAATATTTTACAAGAAAATCTGGTATTGAAGAAGAAACTGGAAACCTCAAGGAACAAACTTCCTGATCCAGTCACTTGGATACAAAAATATCAAAATAAAGGAAGAGATGGACTTGGTTTCAATCACAAGAAGAAGAACAAAAAGAAAAAATATGTTGATCTGCCAAGTAGCAAAATATGTTTTTACTGTGGGGACAGTGGTCACATAGTGTCTGACTGTTCCACCAGAGAAGAACGTATTGAGTGGAACACATACTTAGTGAAATAAGTATGGAGAGTTGAGAAAGACTCAAGTCCAACAAAGGAACCCAAGCAAGACTGGGTTCCTACCACTAACTAGTTTGCTATGGTACAGGCTGAAGTGAGGGGGGAACAACCTGTGGTACCTCGATAGCGGTTGTTCTAAGCACATGACAGGAGATAGATCGAAATTTCTCTCACTTTCGGCTTAAATGGAGGAACTGTGACCTTCGGAGACAATCTTACAGGTAACATTGTAGCAGTTGGTAAGATTGGAAAATCTCAGTCACATTCCATAGATAATGTATTTTTGGTCGAGGGTTTAAAGCATAGTTTACTTAGTATATCTCAGTTTTTTGCGATAAAGGAAATTCTGTGAAGTTTACTAATGAGTCTTGTGTAGTCAGCAATGAAAGTACAGGAACCAAGATCCTTGAGGGAACGAGGAAAGGGAACACCTACATAGTTGATCTGAACCTTGTTCCTAGGAACAATCTCACTTGCTTAAGCGTGATTGACGAAGATCCTCTATTATGGCACAAGCGATGTGGTCATGCCAGCTTGTCCTTACTACACAAACTAAGTGGGAAAGACTTGGTAGTTGGGTTACCAACAATTAAGTTCTTGAACCACGATGTTTGTGGTCCATGTGTTAAAGGCAAGCAAGTGAGATCCTCTTTCAAATCCAAGAAAATGGTAAGCACACAAAGTCCATTGGAACTCATTCATATGGACTTATGTGGCCTTGTACGAATCCAAAGTAGATCAGGTAAGAGATATGTATTAGTCATTATGGATGATTTTTCAAGATACACTTAGGTTATCTTTCTTCATAGTAAGGATGAAACTTTTAATGAATTTCTAACCTTTGCTAAAAAGATTCAACGTACTAGTGATTATAAATTGAACCATCTAAGATCTGACCATGGTAAGGAGTTTGAAAACTCCAAGTTTGATGAATTTTGTAGCAATGAAGGGTTAGACCATAATTTCTCAGCTCCAAGGACACCACAACAGAATGGTGTGGTAGAATGGAAGAACCGAACCCTGGAGGATATGGCCAGAACGATGATAATTGCAAGCGGTCTCCCGAAGAGCTTTTGGGCTAAAGTAGTAAACATAGCATGCTACATCATAAATCGAGTCATGCTAAGGCCAATTACCTTGAAGACTCCCTATGAACTCCTTAGAGGAAGAAAACCTAATATCTCTTATTTTTCGTGTCTTTGGATGTAAATGCTTTGTACACAATAATGGAAAGGACAATTTAGGAAAGTTTGATGCTAGAAGTGATGAAGCTATATTTCTAGGATATGCTTCAAATAGTAAAGCTTATCGTGTTTACAATAAGCGAACAATGTGTGTAGAGGAAAGTGTCCATGTTATCTTTGATGAAACTAACTCCTTGCAGGAACAGAGTCATGATGATAACTTTGAAATTGGTTTAACTCGACCTGAAGAGTCTAATCATTATGATGAGGAACTACCCCTGCAGGAAAAGAGAAGAAGCAAGTTCCTAATCCTGAGAACCTTGTGCCTGATCCTCAGGGGGAACGAGCAACAAGAGGAACTCAGGAAAATGTAGGAACTCTTAAACTTGAAGAAGATCAAATGAATCATCCACCTCTAGAAACTAAAGAAGCAACCAGGAGATTTAATCCAAAGCCTTGGAAACACCAAAATTCTCATCCCTTAGAATTAATTATAAGTGATATTGAAAAGGGAACTCAAACGAGATCCCAAATGAAGAATTTTTGTGCTTTTCATGCTTTCTTATCTATGACAGAACCTAAGGATCATATGGAAGCACTTAAAGAGGTTGATTGGATAAATGCTATGCAAGAGGAACTGAATGAGTTCCAGAGGAACAAGGTCTGGCACCTAGAGACAAAGCCAAAGAACCAGAAAGTAATTTGACTTAAATGGGTCTTCAGGAACAAGCTTGATGAACACGGAACAGTGGTAAGGAATAAGGCCAGACTTGTAGCCAAAGGGTACAATCAATATGAAGGTATTGATTTTGATGAAACCTTTGCTCCTGTTGCTAGGATAGAAGCAATTAGAATTTTGATTGCCTTTGCCGCATTTATGGGATATAAGTTGTACCAAATGGACGTAAAATGTGCATTTTTAAATGGCTGTTTACTCGAAGACTTCTATGTGGAACAACCTCCTGGATTTGAAAATCGCAATCTTCCAAATCAGGTCTATAAGCTTGATTAAACTCTTTACGGGTTGAAACAAGCTCCTAGATCTTGGTATGAAAGGTTATCAAAATTCTTGCTTTCATATGACTTCATAAGAGGTAAAGTTGATAGAAACCTGTTCCTTCGTTCAAAAGGAACAAACATACTAGTTGTCCAGATTTATGTTGATGATATAATTTTCGGTGCTACTAATGATCTTCTTTGTAAGGAGTTTGCTGATCTTATGAGTAGTGAGTTCGAAATGAGTATGATGGGAGAATTGAACTTCTTTTTGGGATTGCAAATCAAGCAAACTGAAAGAGGAACAATGATTCATCAACAAAAATATGTCAAGGAACTACTGAAGAAATATGGACTGGAACAATCTAAAACCAACCACACTCCCATAGGAACAGGAACAAGGTTAGATGAAGATACAAATGGTAAGTGTGTAAACGAGAAGCAATATAGAGGTATGATTGGATCTTTACTCTACTTAACTGCAAGTTGACCTGATATTGCTTTTAGTGTTGGTTTATGTTCTCGATTCCAATCGAATTCCAAAGAATCTCACTTAACAGCAGTTAAGAGAATTCATAGGTATTTGAAAGGAAGCGATGACTTATGTTTGTTCTATCCTCGAAGTGATGTTTTTAACCTAGTAAGTTACTCGGATGCGGATTATGCTGGGGACTTGGTGAATCGCAAGAGCACATCAGGTATTGTTCAGTACCTAGGAACAAGCTTGGTCTCATGGAGCTAAAGAAGCAAAACACTGTTGCCTTGTCCACTGCAGAGGCAGAGTATGTAGCTGCTGCTGCACGTTGTTCTCAGGTCCTCTGGATCAAGCAACAGGTAAGAGACTTTGGTATTAAGTTTAAGTGTGTTCCTATCTATTGTGATAATACTAGTGCAATCTGCATCTCCAAGGACCCAGTACATCATTCAAGGGTCAAGCATATTCACATTAGGCATCATTTCCTTAAGGACAATGTTGAAAAATGGGCTAAGGTGTTAAGTGTGTTCCTTAAGCATATTCATAGGGTGTTGCGTAGATTTTTCTTGGTGCAAGAAAATCAAGTGGAGTCAGTTTCTTGATTTAGTGAAATTTCAAAAATGGGCTAAGGTGTTAAGTTTTGATGAGGGTTTGTATGAAAGTGAGATGAGCGAGTTTATTTCTAGTTTGAAAATAAATAGGGTTTATGCATAAGTGCTGTTAATGGTAATTTGGTTAAATCTAGTGAAAAGAACTTGGCTGAATGGTTTGAGGTTCCAAATGAAGGGTACAAGGAGTATGTTAAGGGTAGAGCTAAGTTGAATGTGAATGGGGCTTCTAACACCACAATTCTGGAATATTTTGGTGGTGCTGCTACTGCCCTGTCCCTACATCAAAAAGATCCCTCTCTGTTTCATAAATTCCTGTATCATACAGTTTGGCGTTTCATTTTGCCAAGGACCTCCAAGAGGACTCAAGCGAACCTCATGGATCTTTCTTTGATGTTTTGCCTTGCTAAAAACATAAAAATAAACTTTCCTGCTTTGGTGATCTCTCATCTCTCCTACTGTATTTCCCATAATAATAAGGTTGGGTATGGAAACCTCATCTCTGTCATTCTCAAAAAGAACCAAATCAAACTCCCTTCTAGTACCTCCTTTGATCTAGAGCCTGACAATTATTTGACTAAGGAGACTATGTCTAGGCTTAAGTTGAGGGTACAGAGTGGGAAGTTGGAGTATGAGGCTGAGGAACCCAAAGGAATGGGAGAGGCTGAGAGATTAGTGCTGGAGGACCAAGGTCAGTTCACAAAAGTCAGAGAATTGCAGAGACCAAGTCTCCCGGGGAACAGGGTCAGGGTGTTGTTACAATAGATCTGGAGGAGGATCAGGTCTCTCCAAGATCAAATGCTGTTGATTTTCCTCTTCTCTCCACTACTGGTCTGCATGTGATTCTGCACACTATTCAGGAGTCTCTGTCCCTCCTACACACAAGGATCCAAGGTGCTGAAGCAAGGGTTGCAAGAGTGGACCTTCAACAGGAGCAGATCCTAGCAGCAGTTAAGAAAGGAGAATATGCAGTGCGTGAGAAGATTGACGCTGTTGTCGCTTCTTATGTTGTTCGCCCCAAACCCTAATTCCCTCTCCTTAATTTAATCTGTTTAAACAATGTTACTATAATTTTTGGGTTGTACTAAAATAATGGTGGTTTGTTGTTACTTTTCTTTCATCATCTTTTGGATGTGGATCACACATCAATTTCTGATGATAATTAAACTCTTTTATTTTCTTTCACCTCTTGTCATCTTTGTCTTTCTTGATTATTTTTTTATCCTCTTTGCTTCTTTCCTTCATTTCTCATGAACTCATTATGTGCATTATTCATGTCTTTGTGCATTTATCTTGTCTAATATGCTCATTAAAATGTTTGGATGGCTAGTATTATTAGATGAATTGTTTGAGCTACTTTGCTTTGATATTGTTGTTTTTTATGCACTCTTAGAGTCCTGCTGGTACCTTAGATGTTTTTGATGATGACAAAAGGGGGAAGTAAAGTGGCACATAAAAATTTCTAGTCTTCTTAGTTTCTGGGTGATGCTTTTCGATTTTCCTTTTCCTTGTTTTCAACACTGATTAGTATTAGTTTTTACTCTTTTGTGTGTTAGTGATTTAGTATTTTGTAGTTTTATTTTAACCCACTTAGCTCTTGATTCTTTTGCTATGGTTTATGTTATTTTTCTTCTTTTTCTTTCATATCTTAATTTTTAGTTAATTTCCTATTTTTTATATGCCTTATATTTGCCATCATAAAAAAGGGGGAATATTGTTGTATTCCATGTTTTGATGATGCCAAGTACTTAGGTTGTTATATAGTTTTATTTTGAAAAATAAAAATTCCAAAAATAATGTAATGTTAATTTTTATGTATATCTTGTGAAGAAAGATTATTTATTTAATCTAGTCAAGATATCATTATTTATGCACGTTTGAATTTTATTATAACGTATGTCTAATTAATCTATTAACTTAGAATCTTTGCATAAAAGATTCTTAGAGTTATTAGATATTGTGTGCTGTTGTTATGGTGTGGAAAATAGGTTGACAAATGCGTGGCTGAATTTGTGGAACAACTTGCATGAAGTTAGCTAACTGTTCAACCCACTCGCTGGATTCATGCCCACTAACGGATAAGTGAAGGTTGTTTGTTACCGTTGCAATGTTCGTGGAACGTGTGCAGTGAAAATAGGCAAAATCTCCATAACTCTACAAACACGCAAATAGGAGAAAGTGGAGCATTACATTTCCAGAAGAAAAAGTGCAGCAGCTATATATAAGAGGAAGATTTATTCGAAGAAAATTAAGAACTAACTTTCAAGAATCAAAAGTCAATCTTTACTTAGAAAGTTTTTTTGTAATTTTCTCTCATATTTAATAAACATATTCTTGTAATATTCATAGTGTTTGGGTGAGAGAAAAATCAGATAATATCCTTGTAATCAAGTGAGAGAAAGAAAGAGAGAAAAGAGAAGACTTCGAGTGAAGTCAAGAGAGCGTCATCAGTTAGAGGAATAGAGACAGGTCCAGTGATAGGTTGTAAAAGAGAGTCTTTTGGCCTATTATAGTAAAGAGAGAATTGAGTCAAAATCCCACGTGGTCAAGGTTTTTCTTCCTATTGGGACTAGGAAGTTTTCCTTGTAAAAATCTTGTGTGCTTTATCTCTTTCGTTTTTAAGTTATTTTAATTCCGCAATATAAATTCGAAAATTTCCCCTCAACTACAATTCACCCCCCTCTTATAGTTGGTCTAGTGTTCATACTAGAATAACACACACCAAGCACCACCTTCAGCACCGACAACCACACCAACCACCTTAACAACCGCCATCAGTCCATCACCTCGTCACCACAACGCCAACCACCTTCACCACCGCCAATTCACCACAAAATTTCGACCATAAAAACCCAAAGCCCATAAATTCGTACCTCCAAAACAGAAATTCGAACCCCAAAACAAGAAATTCGAACCCCAAAATCGAAAAATCGAATCCCAAACCTATTAATTCAATAACAATTCCACCGTTCTTCTTCTTCTTCGAACGGCAGTGGTGAATCTACCCAGAAATTCTCTCTCCTTGTTCTTAGAACGGCTGTGGATTGTGGTCGATCTACCAAAACCTTCTTCTTCCTCTCCTTTTGTTCTCTTCTTCTCTCCTTTTCTTCTTTTATTTGAAGTTTGAATGGTGGTGGTGTTAGCGTTTTGGAAGTGGTGGTAGTGGTCGATTCGAATGGTGGTGGGGGTTAGGGGTTTTTAAGTGGTGCTGGTGGTCGGTTCGAATGGTATGGGGGTTAGGGTTTTTGAAGTGGTTGTGGTGGTCGGTTCGGATGTTATGGAGTTAGGGTTTTGGAAGAGGAGGTGGTGGTCGGTGGTGAGCGCAGGGGGTAAAAACGAGATGGGTGGTGGTGGTGGTGAGCGCAGGGTGGTGATTGATGTGTGGAAATTATAAAAACGAGATGGGTGGTGGTAGTGATGATGAATGGAGGTTGTGGGTGGTGGTGGTGGTGATGAAAACGAGATGGGTGGTGATGATGAGTGAAATAATTAAGTTTAATGAACTTGTGTTTAAAATCTAATGAAAATTAGGATGTTATAATCAGATTATTATTTTCTTAAGTAATGGCATTTTTGTAATTTTGTTGATTTTTTTTTACTAAAACAAGTTAGTTTCCAATTGTTGCA
The DNA here is from genome assembly GCA_947648045.1 of Beta corolliflora. NCBI lineage: Eukaryota > Viridiplantae > Streptophyta > Magnoliopsida > Caryophyllales > Amaranthaceae > Beta > Beta corolliflora. Next base: position 328,886 of record CANSZD010000418.1, on the reverse strand, counting down.
TTTTTTGTATTACATCCCAAAATGGCAATTGTTGCGTTTTTTTTGTTACGGAGGAAGTAAAACAAATAGTGAAACAATCTTATAATAAAACAGTCTCATTTGAGAATCTCTAGATAATACACAAACTCTTATAAAAGACCGTCTCACATTAGTGTTAACATGAGACCAATGATGTCATGCTGACATCACACAGACATCACACGGGTGCATCATACCTACAGTGGTATTAGGTAAGCGCTTGAACCTATTAGTTATGCTAATATTAAATTGCTTCTGGATGAATTAGTTAAGCGTTGAATTATATTAGTTAAGCGCTTTGACCTATTAGTTATGCTAGTAAAACCATCTCATTTCCCCCTCAATTTATATTTTCTCTCTCCTCTGCCAACTCTAATTTCTATCTCCTATGTGTTATAGCCCTCTCTTCTACCAACTCGCGTTTCTCTCTCCTCTACACTGCCATTTCCCTCTCCTCCACCCAACTTCCATTTCTTTATGAAGTTATATCTCTTTCTTTTTCTTTCTTTTCTTTTTTAAACATATGAAACTTTCAACTATATAACGTCCTTTTTCACGACTTCTTCAATCTTGATGATGAGATTTTCTCAATGCTCTTTGTTTCCCTCCAATGGGTCTAAACTCTAATAAATCTATTATTATGAGTTACAACTTACAACTTTTAGGTAGAAAGTTACATTTTTTTTCAGGTTAGTAGTTATGGTTTTCTGGTGATTAGTTATCGTTTCCAGGTAAATAGTTAAGCAACTGGGTAAATAGTTATATTTGTAAGGTTAATAGTTATGGTTTTTAGTTATTAGTCATAGCTTTCATGTTATTAGTTATAGTTATGATTCCGGATAAATTGTTATATTTGTAAGGTTAATATTATGGTTTTTAGTTATTAGTAATTGTTTACACGTTATTAGTTATAGTTTTCATATTATTAGTTATAGTTCTGGTTCTGGACAAATGGCAATATTTGTAAGGTTAATAGTTTTGGTTTTTAGTTATTAGTAAAATGCGTTATAATCTGGTTTCTATGATATAACTAATATACTTCAACGCTTAACTAATATAATTCAACGCTTAACTAATATACTTTGCCGCTTAACTAATTCATCCAGAAGCAATTTAAGGTTAGCATAACTAATATGTCCAACCGCTTAACTAATTCCGCTGCTGGTTTGATGCACGCGCGTATGTCAGCATGACAACATTTGTCTCACGTTAACACTAACGTGAGACCGTCTCTTCAAAAACGGACTCCTAGATAATATTATGAGATGTATCCTTCAAAATAACATAGTTTTAGGTGACATATCTTGCTCGTCACTTAACAGAAAGATAACCAGTAATTTTTTGCTCACTTGATCGGAAGAAGTTCGGAAGTCTCAGCCTATCGTTCTTTCAACTTATTTTTGCTAAATGCAAGTTAATATTGCTGAACTTAACTTACTTTTCCCGAACTTATTCCAAGGTTTTTCATCCACCTCGCCCAAGATATCTAGGGCTTTGAGGGCTTATGCTGCTCATCAAGCAAAGCATAGAAGATAGAAAACCTTGAGCATATAATTTATGTGATTCAGTAGAGAAGTCCCCTGAAGCACTGATTACCCAGAAAAGTGATAAACAAAAAGGAGCTTAAGAAATAGTTATGACTAGAAAGTAACTAGTTAACAAAAGCATTTGTTATAAGTAACAGGAATCACACAAACTATACAATATAGGCTACACATGCAAGCAAGATCATTTTGCCTTCGCAACAGATTCAAACATTGCTTCAAATCAAGTTAAGTCTGATACGTTCTCTAATAACTTCAAATCAACTTCAGTCTTCAGAGATAAGTGTTTTTATCAGACTATTCCAAATCCAATCCCATAGACAGAAAAGAACAAAGTAGGTGCAAGACAGACTGCTCATTGTAGATCTAATTTATGCTTCTATTTCACAGGTAGCTAATTTGTTCATTTCGAGAAAAAGCATAAGAACAGAGTTACAAAACTACCTGTTATTCAACAGAAGAAGACTGAGGTACAAGAGAGAAGATCGTTAACAGGAGAAAACTACCACAATGAAAAGGGAGGAAAACTGGGAGCCCAAAATCCTTTTAAGGCCTGAACTTTTCTTGAACGTTAAAGAAGTGGTCGAAACTCAAAAGTAACTGCTTCTGAAGTGCTCATAACTTAGATAGCCAGCATTTCAGTGATCTTGTAGCAAATTTTAGATATTGATCATGACTAAATTATACTTATGAATATAGAATACATACCATACAAGGAAATCTAAATATAGCATACATGCAGCTGATCCTTGATTTCCAGTAATACTCCAGCTTCACAGACTAAGATAATTCAACCTATCTGCCAGAAATACCACTATCAGTGAACCCTTGTTCTTTTAAGATGGTTTTCCCTAGTACTGCACTACTGCCCCCATTCCAAAATGAGGGAAATGCTGTCCTTATTCGTACGTCTCGAAGTAAGTGCAACATTTTCCCGCTTATTAACTTTTTCGTGTGTTAGCATTACTTTATCCCCTTTCCTTTTAATAAGTGTGCATAGTCAATATGTTGCACTTATTCATCAAGTGTATTCTCACTTCAACAAGCAAAGAGCGCCGAGATGCTGCAATCATATTAAAAACACTAAACCTACCTCAATGCAGTGCAAGAGGTTTAACAGGCACAAAGCCATATTTTTTGCAGTATCTAGAAACGGGTTAGCAAGCAAATTAGTATTATCAAGGGGTATGAACGAAATCAGATCCAACGCCATTACAAGTCACTAATACAAAATGAGCACCTACATTGAATGAAACTTCACTAGTTTCTAAGTATGTAACCATTTCGAAGCAAGAATACCTTAGAAAATATATATATCCTACTTGCATTGTAAATAACTTCTAATCCTCTTCTATGACAATTGACAGACATGAGAAGCAATAACTACATTTCTTACTTCTCCACTTTATTAGACATTCAAATCAAATATTTCTTGAGAAAACTATAAGACATGCTCACATGAATTTTGTTGTGAACTATGCAGAAAAACTGATGTTGTTCTTACCTATCAGTGATCATTGGATCTTCTCGTAAATTACGCTCTAACAGGCTTCTCTAAAACAGCTGACAAATATAACTCAGATTTTCCTGACACTGTTTTCTCTCCTACAACCCATTTCAGCTTCTTATACCCAAATTTCTCAATCAACCTTGTTAGATCCCTCTTCTTGTCATCAGTAGCACAATAGAAGTTATCCAACCAGAACAACCCCCCGGCCCTCAAAACTCGATCAATATCGAACATCAAAAACTCGAGCTTCTCAGGCTTCCCTCCAACATCCAATGCACTTCCAGCATGAACCAAATCAAACACATTATCAAAAAAAGGGAACCTATGATCCAAGCTCATAAACAAAGGAAACAATCCCCTAGCAGCAATGAAATCATTAGACGGCGCTTCGATATTCAAAGTTTGAGTGATCACAGTTACATTCTTTTCAGCCATTCTAGCAGCAAAAGTTCCAGACCCACCAGCAATATCAAGTCCTATCCTAATCCCTTCAACTCCCATACCCAAAACATCATCAATTACAAAATCATTCTTTCCTTTACCCTTAACAAACCTCTGATTCTCATTCCCATTACTTAAATCAAAGCAACCAACACAATCTCTCCCCAATTTCTTACCATTCAAACATGTAAAATTCTTACAAGAAAGTCCACTCCAACTAACAATCTTATCACTAACAGTTTTCCAAAGTGAAGCAGGAAAAGGATACAGATTTCCTACCTTAGGAATTGTCTTTGCAAAACATCTTCTTCTTGGCAAAGGCTCACACCCTTTTGAAATCAACTTCTGTGCAACACTCACATCATCTGGGCATTGACCATTGACCTTGTAATTCATGAATTGAGACAACATATCCATAGATTTGCTGCAAGTATGGCCCACAGAAGCCACCATTTGAGTGATCCCAGTTTTTGAATCTTTTCCTAAAGGTAAAGAATGTCTTTGCAAGAAGAGTTTAAGCTCATTTGGTGTATTGGGTTTTGAAACATCAATGGTTTCATACCCAAGAAGCTCTTTTTCCATCTGGGTAAGTTTTTTTTGAGAAGATTCAATCTCTTTCATGATGAGAGAAACTTGTTCTGAGATCAAAGACATGTTTTTGTGAGATTGATGAAGTGGGTTTTGTTGATTTTCATTGCTTTTGTTAGGGTTGTAAGTGAAAGCATAAAGTGCAAACAGATTTGTGGTAAGAACTGAGAAAAGCATCAATCCATTTACTGCTGATGTGCACATTGTTGCTCTTCTAAATCTTGCTGTTCCATCCCCTATTTTCAGTGAAACTGCCCCCATTTTTCTTCTTCTCAGGAGAGAAAATATGTGTTTTTCAGGGAGCAAAGAAGAGATCTAGAGCTACTGAGTGAGTGAGTGAGTTGACAAATTAGTCAAATTATGGGGAAATAGAATTGTTTTTTTCTTCTTGACTAAATCTAAAAAAGTTGATTAGTAAATGTAATTAAGGCATCTCGTGAGTAATAAAACATTGTGACATATGGTGGTTGTCGGTTGTAAGCTATGATATTTGTGATTAATAATGAAGAGATGATTCTCTGTGGTGGGCATCTATTGTGAAGATGTAAGAAAAACACATCTTGAATTCTTGATGTGATCTTGTGGTTTTGATTGGTTTATAGAGAATTTAATGTTAAGTAATCAACGGTTCATGATGTAGGACACATGTTAACAGTTAAGTTAGTCGGCTAAGGTGAAGTAGGCTTATCTTTTTTGCTTGTAAAGGTAGTGATCATGAGATATAAGGTCTTTTTTTTTCTTTTGGAAAAATGAAACCACCTGAAAATTTCTTACTTTAATTTAATCATGTTCCGGGAAAATAATCCCTAAACCAAGTTACTACAAAACAATCCTACTTATAGATATGTTTTTCTAGAAATGGTCTCAAGCTTAATTTTTTTCTGAAATATGAAAATTTCATCATGAATAATGTAAATTAGATCATGTAATACTACATAAAATCGAGAGCTTGGGATGAGAATAGGTGAAAATTGAAATAGCTTGAAAAAATGAAATCATAATATAATAACATATTGTAAACATTTTTAAACTTGAAACAATTTTTGGAAAAACATGCATATGCATATTTGAGATTAAATCCAAGGCATGGATAATTTATGGCGAACTAGGAGTATATGCATGGTACACCCAGGGACAATTTTGTAATAAATTATCCAAATGAGCGAAATTTTACGCATTTCTAATCGCTTATCTCTCTCTCTTCTTTCCTCATTTCTTTACCCCTCTTCTTCTTTATTGTTTCTCTTACCTCCATTTTTCTCTCCCCTCCAGTGTTTCTCTTACCTCTAAATTTATCTATCCTCCATTGTTTCTCACCTCCAAAATTTTCTCCTACATTATTTCTCCCTCTCTCTCTTCCAAATTTGCAACCTTCATTGGAATTAATGAATGACAAAATCGAATATTGGAGCTTTGAATTTCAACAATGGAGAAATTAATTTCAGATTTGAAAATCAAAATTAAAGTTTCCAAAAAATTTCAAGGGTCGAACTAATGATCAATAATGCAAAAGATGATTTAAGAATCAACACTAGTTTTAAGATTTCTAGTTCTTACCTTCATTGTTTCTCTTACCTCAAAATTTCTCTCTCCTCCATTATTTCTCATCTTCAAATTTCTCTCTCTTTCATGGTTTCTCTCTCATCGTGGCCTATCAAATTGATGAACTCTAAAATATGATTTAAGAAAGTTAGGCTTCATGAATGGCAAAAACAAATATTGAAGTTTCAGAGTTCATCAATGGTGGACTTACTTTCACATTTGAAATCAATATTGCAGTTTCCAAATGAACATATATACAACTCATTTGAAGTGTTTGCCTATTTGAGGAAGTTTGCTCATTGGGGCAAATGAGCAGAAGTGATTAGAAATAAGTAGAATTTTGCTCATTAATTTAGAGAATTTCAAATGAGCAATGAGCAAAAAATAGTCTTGGGTGTATCATGAGCATGGTTCACCCAGGTTTACTATAAATTTTCTCGCGAACTAGTTAATCTGTATTTTAAACTAATTCATAGGATTTTTTTTTTTAAATTCAAAAAATACTCTTCGATACTAATTTATATTGAAATTTAAATCTGGCGTGAGTAAGATGTTTATATTTTACCATATAGTATTCGTTAATTTTGGAGTATTTCAATATCACTGAACATTTCTCTAGCCAAAAAACCCATTTTTAATCGAATTATAGTAGTTTTTTTTTATTGACATGTATTAGAGTGGGTTTCTATAATTAATTTTTCATATAGATAGAGATCTTGTGTGCCTCTATACTTTAATGTTCCTTTTATAGACTAAGGAGTCGCTTTGGTTTAAGAGAGGAATACAAAGTGAATGGATACAAATAGAGGAGGGGAATGGTAAGAATGATTGTTACCTTTATTGAGTGTTTGGTTGGCCAGGAATAAGAACCATCGCCACCAAGAAATGGATTTTGTTACTTGATGATGGGGAAGAGAATAAGGTAAAAGTTGGGGTGATCGATGAGGGGTTGAACCAAAAAAGAAGAAGGGAATCGGCAATTGATTCTGTTTCTTGGAGCCTAAACATAATGAACCAAACGACCCCTAAATACCAATTCTTTTGAAAGAAGAGACGATTTCGTTCATGGATGTTTTAAATCTTCTCATAGAGTAGAGATATAAAAATAGATTGCCCAAATGCAAAATTCATTAATCAAGTATCAATAGTTATGTGCCTCATTCTTATTCTTCTTTTAAGGACACTTTTAATGTTGTTAATGTCGGCTCCCAAAAAGGAAAGCCAAATTCTACACGAAACGTAGATCATTATCCTTATTGATATCATTAAAACCTAACTACTAGTCTTTAATTTAGAAAAACATTACCATTGGCAGTCTTAACCAAAAATCATTGAAAAGCTTCCTTCTGAACATGTTAGGTCATGATCGTAATTATAAATTCTCAATTGTGTTCATTTTTGAAATGAAATATTTACAGTATGTTTGGATAAGCTTGTAGGAAGGAAAAGAATTGGAGGGAAGGGAAGGGAAGGGAAGGGGACGGGAGGGGAGGGAAGAGAAGAGTCTTGAGGGTTTCTCTTGTTTGGTTAGGAGGGATTAGGAGGGAAGGGGGAGGGACAAAGGTCATTAAAGAGGAGAGATAAAATAGATAATCAATGGAGAGCACAGACGAAAACAGAGGAACAAAGAGGAGAGAGAAAAGAGGTCATCAATGGAGAGCAAAGAAGAAAAGAGGAACAAATTAGGACAATATGATTTTTTTACTTGTTTTAATGAGGCAAAGTGTTATTTTCCTTCCAAATCTCTCCACTTTTGGGTAGATTTATTTCGTAACAAAAAATAGGAAACCAATCCCCCCAAATCCCCCTCCATTTTTGTTATCCAAACAATGAAAATCTCATCCTCTCAAATCCTCCATTCATTTCCCTCCATTTCCTCCCTTTCAAACACTATGCTAAGGTTCTTCTCTCTATATCCTTCCTTTGTTTACTTTTCTTTGAAATATGGAGGAGACCGGAGAGTATAAGAGCACAAGAACTAAGGAGAAGAGAGAGATAGAGTGAGATAAAAAGAGCGACCTATATGATAAATAGAGAGTTAGAGAAGACTCAACGCCAAAAGTAGTAGTGTTGCAAATAATTTGAGATTGTCATAATAAAGAAGTGTTGCAAGTAACAATAAAAGGAGGAAGTATATGTGCAACTATTTCCCTAAAATAGTCATTTCACGTATCAATTATACAAGTTACCTAAACCACAAACATTATTTTTCAAAAAGTAAATAAATAAAGAATTTGAAGATAATAATTGAGATATTTGGATTGTCCTTTTCTCTTCTCACAAAAAAAAAACTAGATTGTCCTTTCAATCTTGAGGTAAAAAGTTCATAAAATAAAATTTGGTCTCCCCTAATTCTAGAAAAGTCAATAACTGAACTTTCTTCATATTTCCTTCTTTAGTATTTCGAGTTTCCTACTTAGTCACTATCGTTAGTCAGATTGATATAATAGACTCAACCATTATCGTTTCTCAGTCACTCTCACACACTCAATCACTCACGAGTCCCAAAATCTAGATGATTAACAGTTCTTTTAGATACAGTTTAGTTCATCCCAATTCAGTTCAACTACTATCCTCTCATAGTTTCAATTTAGTTCAGTTCTATTAAGCTCACTTCAGTTCAGTTCAGTTCAGTTCAGCCCAAAAGAACAGGTTCTAAATGGAGGACCTGTAAGTGAAACCTCTTTATAGTCTCATCGTTTGCTAAATTATTTGAAAGCGTAGGCATCATTGTGAGTTATTTATTTGAATTGTAATGGAATTATGATGTCATAATGGAATTATAATGTTTCTTCCTTCACATAATGGTCATATTTATGTATTATTGGCTTTTAACTTTTGACTTTTTCATTTTAAACAACCAAAAAGTGTTTGGTAAATAATTTTTTTGGATAGCTAAAAATCGAGTTTTTCAGCCAAAAGTAAAAGTTTATTTTACTAACTTCTTATATTGAGTATTGACTTTTATATTAACCAACAACATCTAATTTTACCAAATACCTGCTATAGTCTGAATGTTTTTTAGTATAGAATTGCAAATTTAAGAAATTCGTCTTGCAAATTTGCCAGTCTAAATGATCAATCAAGTCTTATCACCTTAGCGACTAAACATCAACTGATCCCCGTCAACCATGATGCAAAGAGATCTAAATTTTATGCAGGAGCAGATCATAAGCGGTACTATTTGTAAATTAGAATTTAATAATCGTCTTGAGATTGTAGATCCTTTTAAGGGATGAATGTAAGAGTTGAACGACTTTTATTCAATGAAATAATCCCTCTCCTATTCCATTTAATTTTATTTTACCAAACTCATCTATAAACAACCAACAATCAAACAACGACCGACACAAAGTGTTAGGAAAATTATGAAAATAACAAGGGTCACAAAATGAGTACTAGAAATAACAACGAACAATCTTCTAGGCGCTATTCATTGTCCCAAAAGTAATATTCCGACCCTATTCGTAAAGCACGGGTTACACGGAATTCACCTTCGAGACACAAAGAAGATCGATAGTGGTCACACTTACTATGAACACTATCAATTGGAAATGAATTTGTGAGAGATTTTGTAGTGATGAAGAATTTTTAATTTTGATCTTTAGAGTTTGTCTGCAAAAAAAAAGAGAGAAATAGTTTTCTCAACCAACCCTCATCATATAAGAGATCTCATATTTATAATAATGCTATAATGTTTCAGAAAACCCAAAACGATACCTTGATTAACCGTCAAAACATGCGAAATAACGCGAAGAATTGCGAAATCAGGAACCACGTTGCGAGTCACGACGAGCGTCGCGAGTCGTGAGCTGCGCAAACCCAGCAGGTCGCGACCCGCGACCACTTCCTGCTTATGAGTACCAGCCTGCTGCTACTGGCTAGTGTAATGTGTCGCGAGGGGCGACCATGTTGGCGTGGTGCGAGCACCACTACCCACTGCTGGCTAGCGTAATGCGTTGCGAGATGCGAGCATCACTACCCACAAGAGTATTCAGTCGTGCAAACCAACATACCTTGCAAAACTATGACTTACATATAGCATATTATATTACATATATTATTTGAGTAACGACACCATAACCAAGTAACTCAAATAATATATCATGAATTAAACTAACTTTATACTCTAAATCTCCAATAATCCTCGCCCATTTAGAGTATATAAAATAGTTATTGCACAAGCATCATCATAACAAAACAACCTCATGCATAAATGAAAGTGTACAAAGACTTGAACTTCCACTTAGTATAATACACATTCCAAGCATTCGTATCCAAATGGTGTCGATAAACTATTGAACCATTAGCAACACATAATGAAAACTTGAAGATATTACACACACAAGATTAACTACTCAATTCCAATATATACTTGACACTAAGAAGCCATGTGTCCATATCATTTCATAAGTGCATCAAAGCTATGCCCCACTAGCTCCTTGAAGCGGCCAAACTTCGCACTTACATAGGTAGATCTCTTAGAAGAAACATGCTCTTGTGAGAAAGCATAATGTTAAGAGATCTATTAAGATAATCAACCTCTTAATCATCATAGATTTAAAGAACTTTACCTTGGCTGTTCATATAAGTTTTTTCAACCATCAAATAAGGAAATTAATCTTATTGAACTCAAGACCCAACGTCTTATTTGGCGTTAAGTTAAGATTCCCCTACTTGTGGTTACCAATGGGCACCAATCCTAAACCGATTGCCATCTTCTAAATCGTATCTCTAGCTAATGCCTTTGTGAAACAATCCGCTAGATTATACGTAGTTCTCACATAGTCAACAATGATAACACTATCTTTGATAAGTCCTTGGACATAACTATGTCTCACACCAATGTGCCTTAACTTACCATTGTACACTTGACTATAAGCTCTTACCAATGCTGCATCACTATCACAATGTATAGCAATAGGCGATATTGGTTTTGGCAACAAAGGTATCTCAAACATGAGATTCCCTAACCACTCGGCTTCGTTGCTTGTCGATGATAGAGCGATAAACTCCAATGTCATTGAAGAATCTGCAATGCATGTTTGTTTCTTGGAAGCCCAAGATATAGCACCTCCCCCAAGGAGGAACACCTTTCCACTTGTGGAGGAATGATCTTCTCTATTAGAGATCCAACTTGCATCCGAATACCCTTCTAAAACTGAAGGATATCCACTATAAGACAAACCATAATCCATGGTTTTCCTCAAATACTTTAACAATCGACGAATAGCTTGCCAATGTTCCATACTCGGATTACTAGTATATCTACTTAATTTCCCCACCGCAAACGTGATATCTGGCCTAGTACTCGTCATAGCATACATCAAACAATCTATAACCCTCGCATACTCAAGTTGAAACACGGCATTGCCATCATTTGGCAATAATTTTTCACTTGGGTCCATATGAGTTGAAACAAGAGAGCAATCACTAACATTCAACTTCTTGAGTACTTTCTCGATGTAATGAGATTGTGACAAGATCAATTTTCCATTGTCTCTCTGAATCCTTATACCTACGATGACATCTGCCTCCCCCAAATCTTTCATGGAGAATTTTGAAGATAAAAAAGATTTTGTCCCCTTAACTTGTGACAAATCCGTTCCAAAAATCAACATGTCATCTACATATAGACAAATCATGACACCATTACCGTTGTCATCAAATTTGCTATATACACACTTGTCTGAATTATTCAATTTGAAACCATTAGACAACACAACCTCATTAAACTTTTGATGCCATTGCTTTGGTGCTTGTTTTAGCCTATACAAAGATCTAATCAATTTGCATACTTTATGCTCTTGACCTTTCACGACAAACCCTTCCCGTTGTCGTATGTAAACTTCTTCTTCTGATCCTCCATTCAAGAATGCCGTCTTGACATCCATTTGATGGATCACAAGCTTATGAATAGCCGCAAGAGCTATTAATAACCTTATGGTGGAGATTCTAGCAACGGGTGCATATATATTGAAATAATCAATACCCGGTTTTTATGAGAAACCTTGAGCCACAAGACGGGCTTTGAACATATCAATAGTCCCATCCACTTTCATTTTCTTTTTGAAAATCCATTTACACCCAATTGGTTTACACTTAGGAGGTAAATCAGCCAGAACCCAAGTGTTATTTCCCATGATGGAATCCATCTCATCATCAATTGCCTCTTTCCAAAAAGCGGCATCTTAAGACATCATAGCCTCATTGAACGTTAAAGGATCCTCTTCCACATTATAAATATATGGAAACTTAGTCATTATAGAACTCCTTGATCCTTCAACTAAATATACATGAAAATCCTGGCCGAAAGATTTCTCTTTTCTCGCCCTTTTACTTCTCCTAGGTTGTGATGATGTTGATGCAACATTCTCATCAAGAGTTTGTTCATCAACTCATTGATCAATGTTTGTTTGATCAATCTCAACTCCTTGATCAATGTTAGTTTGATCAATTGCTTGAATATTGGTATTAGGAGTAATATCCTTTGGTCTAAGAATTGATGAATATATATTTTCTTCAAAAATCGCATCTCTTGACTCCACAATAGGGTGAATTGACCAAACGTCATTTTGTTCTATTACATAGAACCTATAGGATTTGCTATGAAGAGCATACCCTATAAAGATGCACTCAACTCCCCTTTCAGCCAACTTTTTACGTTTGGGTTCCGGCACTTTTACTATTTCTCTACATCCCCAAACTTTGAGATAACTCAAGTTTGGTTTTCTTTTATACCAAAGTTCATATGGGGTAACCTCGTTCTTTTTCATTGGAACTCGGTTTAAAGTTCTATTCTTTCTTTCCGCTATACCATTTTGTTGTGGTGTATAAGCTGCAGTTGTTTCATGTATAATGCCCGTAGATTGAAAATAACTTGGGTCATAGTATTCACCACCTCTATCGGTTCTAAACCGTTTAACTTTGTCACTTAGTTGCAATTCAACTTCATTTTTATAGATCTTAAACTTACCAAGGGCTTCATCCTTAGTAAATAACAAGTATACATAACAAAACCTTGAAAAATCATCAATAAATGTTAGCATATACTTCTTGTTCCCTAAGAAGGGATTGCTACGGAAATCACATAAATCATTATGCACTAAATCAAGCAATGAAGTATCCTTTTTTGCACATTATTTGGAAAAAATTTTCTAGTTATCTTTGTTAACATGCATGTTCTACACTTCTCTATACTTAGATCAAAAGAGGGAATCAAATCATGCTTAGACATGGAATACAACTTTTTATAGTTAACATGACCAAGTCTATTATGCCATAGAGAAGAATTGTCATTAACAACAAACAAAGTATCTTTCAAAGCATTCGAAATACTTAGTTTGAACATAATATTACAAAGATAACCAAGTCCTACAAATGTACCACCCTTTGATAATATAAATTTATTAGCTTCAAATACCATTTAAAAACCTAATCAATTCAAGGTATCACCAGAGACTAAATTTCTCCTAAGTTCCGGAGCATACAACACATCTCTTAAAATAAGAAGTTTTTACGGAACTAAAAACTAATTCTACTTGCCCTACACCTAGAACCTTAGCCGTAGAATCATTTCCCATGCAAAGAACTTCTCCATTTTCAACCTCCTTGAAGGTCTTGAATAGAGACTGCTCCTTGCATACATGTCTTGATGCTTCCGATTCTATCCACCATGAACAATCATCCTGTACACAAAATATTTCAGAAATCATACACACAAAATTCAGATTTGAATTAAGTGAAACTTGTGTACACATACCTTGTTTGGCATGGGCTTGGCTAGACTCGCCATTCCCACCATTCTTTTTGTTCATTTTCTTCTTCCAAATGGTGCAATCCTTCTTGAAGTGACCGGGCTTACCACATTCCCAACAACCTCGTTGAGCACCTCCACCAAACTTAGGCTTCTTTCCATTGTTGCCTTTGGTGAAATTGTTAGCACTCTTCTTAGGATTAGAAGACTCCTTTGATTTTCCATCCTTCACCATGTTAACGGTGTCCATCTTGGACCCGAATACCCTCTTCAATCCGAAGATGGGAACCCAATTGATCAACATTAACTAGGTGGCAATTTGTCAATAATAGAGGAAACTACAAACCTCTCATCCATCACTATGTTGTGTTGTTTAAAGCTCCCTAACATTCTTTGAATTTCATGAAATTGTTCCATAATAGGCCTTGAATCAACCATTTTAAAGTTATTGAAATTACTAACAAGAAATTTCTTGCTAGAAGCATCCCCGGCCATATACTTACTTTCTAAATCATCCCAAAGAATCTTAGCGGATTCAACAAATTGATAAACATCAAACAAAGTGTCAGACATACCGTTAAGAATGTGACCACTGCATATGTTGTCATCGTTCTCCCACTTGTTCCTCCTCCTTGTGGCCTCCAATGTCTCATTTTCCTCCATCTCGGGTTTTGGAGTGCTTAAAACATGTGCCACACTAAGAGAAGTGAGAAGGAAATGCATCTTCTTTTGCCATCTACGAAAACCCACGCCCTCAAATTTGTCTAGTTTGTGAAAATTCGATGTCATCTCACGAACCGTAGCCATCTTCGATTACTATTACTTTTGGATTGTTAGGGAAATTATGAAAACAACAAGGGTCATAAAATGAGTACTAGAAATAACAACGAACAATCTTCTAGGCGCGATTCACTTTCCCAAAAGTAATATTCCGACCCTATTCATAAGGCACGGGTTACACGGAATTCACCTTCGAGATACAAAGAAGATCGATAGTGGTCACGCTTACTATGAACACTATCAATTGGAAATAAATTTGTGAGAGATTTTGTAGTGATGAAAAATTTCTAATTTTGATCTTTAGAGTTTGTGTGCAAAAAAAAAAAAAGAGAAAAATAGTTTTCTCAACCAACCCTCATCATATAAGAGATCTCATATTTATAATAATGCTATAATGTTTCAGAAAACTAGAAACGATACCTTGATTAACCGTCAAAACACGCGAAATAACGCGAAGAATTGCGAAATAAGGAACCACGTTGCGAGCCGCGACGAGCGATGCTCGTCGCAAGCTGGGCAAACCCAGCAGGTCGCGACCCGCGACCACTTCCCGCTTATGAGTACCAGCCTGCTGCTGCTGGCTAGTGTAATGTGTCGCGAGGGGAGACCATGCTCGTGGGGTGCGAGCACCACTACCCACTGCTGGCTAGCATAATGCGTTGCGAGATGCGAGCATCACTACCCACAAGAGTATTCAGTCGTGCAAACCAACATACCTCGCAAAACTATGACTTACATATAGCATATTATATTACATATATTATTTGAGTAACGACACCATAACCAAGTAATTAACTAAACCAATATATCATGAATTAAACTAACTTTATACTCTAAATCTCCAACACAAAGTGCTAGACAAGCCGACCACATTCTACATAGCCAACATCCAGCACCCAACTAGACCTGGTCCGACCCGCTGGTGGGCTAGCTGGGCGCAGGCCCGCTGTGAACATGGCCTGACCCACTGGTTTGTGAGCTGTTTACGGATGCGTCACGGTTGTAAAAAAATATGGTGGCCTGTTTTTGGCAGGAGCCCGCAATCGGCCCGTCCAAAAGCCAACTTAAATACGAGTGGCCAGTAGGAGACACGATCCTGGCACGCAAGGCACGCGGGACCGATCATGTCACGGTTCATTTTTTGTAAAAGTTGGCCCGCCACGGCACAACCCATACTTAATAGGACGGGCCAAGGTATGCCCACTGCAGTGCCTCTGCACAGATCTACACCCAACTACCAACAACTAATTATCAACACGGTCAATTGTCAAATACGCCCTAGAGTTTAGGTGTAAACACTAGTGGAAAAAAGCCCATCCGCTGCGGTCAAAACCGGGCTTACTGATTCGGTTTTGGTCCGCATCGGGTGGGCTCGCAGCAGTTTGTAAAGATTAACTGATCCGGTCCTAAACCGGATCAGTTAATCATTTACTGATCCGGTCCTAAACCGGATCAGTTAATCATTTACTGATCCGGTTTTCCTTCAAAACCGGATCTGTAAACCCCCCAAAAACCAAAAGTTTTTTTTTTTTGCATTTTTTCGTTATTAATCGATACAAAATCAATAGTATATACTTCCTCCGTTCCAAAATAAGTGAAACACTTGTCTCAAAAAGCTCTCACATAAATGAGAGAAGTGTTTCACTTATTTTGGAACGGAGGAAGTATCAAAACTCATTTTATTAAGCATATTATGCTTAATTGAAGCATAAGCATAAATTATTAGATACATAAAAATATTAGCTACAATTTTAACATCATACTCAACGAGCTCGCTGCTGCTACAACACACATTATGCTTAATTTTCTTCTTCTTGTTAGGCTTTGCTGAAATATCTGTAGAGTCAAATGTAGACTGCTTCTCAAAGTCCATTGCAGAGTCAACCTCTGAGCCTCTTGGGACAATAGACCCACCATGCAGAGTGCTCTGGTCATCCTGGAAAGAATTAGTGTCTCCACTAGAAGCATCTGCTCTGTTTGGTACTGGAGCAACCCCAGCGGATCCAACACCAAACGGGCCAACAACTCTCTGCCTAGAGGCAGTGCGTACCCTTTTCGTTGGAATAGAACCAACATGAGGATTGTTGGTAGGCCTTTTTCCCATTATAGCGGACTGCGGAGTTCCATTCCTGCTATCCAGGCAGCGTTCATAACCAAAGTCACCTCCCAACTCATATGAGCTTGCAGTATAGGTTTTTAAGTTTTTACGTTTCTTTTTTGATGGCCTCCCAGCATCAAATGCTCCAGGTAGATAATATACATTTTCTGTAACACCCCAATAATTCTCTCTTTTCTAAAATACCTTTTTGATATAAAACATAGAGAATTATCAAAGTATTATCGCCCGTGTGAAAACGTATCGGCTTATTCAGAATTTTGCAGCGGAAAACAATATAATAAACTTTATAAATAAAGCTTAGTCAACAACAAAGTCAACCTCCAAAACTAACCAATGAAACCAAAGTAAAACTTAAAACCAAACCAACAATGAAATGTATAAACTCAAAAGTACTGTAAATAAACTACACAAGCTCTCCAAAATCCCGATCCCAATGATGCATCATCTTCAAACCTGTAGATGGACAATGCACTATTGATCCCTAGAGACTGCTCACCAAAATGGGTCATCACAGGATCAATAAGGCATAGCCATGATCGACATACACAAACAAAGCACGTAATCAGCAAAGCTGAGTACTACATACTAAACAAGTAAACAATCCTAACATGATACTAATAAATAGTATGCAGGAATAAATAATAACATAATAACTTGCAGATAACTTTTACTGAACTAAACTTTAACAACATTCTTATTACTTTAAATGGAATAGTTAATGGACCGAGTTGTCTCATCTAAACCAGCCTTCCCCTAGGAAGACGAAATACGGGCGCGACTCCGTATTCCAAAATGACCTACGATATCGAGGAACCTTTTAATAAAATAGGAACGGTGATCAACCCGAAACCCAGAAAAAGCCATGGCACACTCACCATGTACCCCAACTCTTGATTGTCCAACACTTTAGACGTGCACCAGTCTAAAGCTTATTGCTATCCAGTTTCACTTTACATGATTTACCAATTATTACTTGTTATGACACACAAGCAATACAGATAATATATAATCACACATTCACAACGTTATTCCTTTTTATCTTAGGATTAAATAAGTGATCATACAACTTACAACCCAAGATTAATTCCTTTTTAATCCAATCCTTCTTATTTGTTGAACCTAGCCAACAATCAACTTACCTTTCAAAGGTATAGAAATATCAACTTACCAAATAAGGCTCACAGTCCTTATAGAGTAGTGAAAATAATAATATAAGGGAACACATGACTCAATCATGATCCATCTAATAAATATATTAATTCCTCCATGTGAATTAATAAATAAAGTTCCCAACCAACATGCTTGCATCAATATTCCATACAAACACTATATAATTCTCATAGTTAAATCTCATACTCAACATGTTCGCACACAGGCATAAAACATGTAAAATCCAATTATAATAGCAATCATATATGAACTCACATAGTTCCTATACATGATACTACATAACTTTTCCTTCCTAAAATCATGATACTACATCAACAACCCATAGGTATGTACGTACCTTGTGTAAACAAACTGATAGGCCACTTTAACGATCTTAAAAGTCGCCTAGAGAGAATTCTCCGCCTAACACAACCAATAGAATTTATAATCAATACTCCAAATAAATTCCAGCAACTTTAAAATACTTTAAATCCCCTTTAAAAATATTTAAAGGTTGTTTTTATCATTAAAACTTCAATTACCTATACTTCCTAGTATAGTACCACTATACTAGTCATGAAAATCCATAAAACTCCATTAATAACAACCTTTCTAAAATTCCAGCAACTTATAAATTATTAAAACTCCCTTTAAACATACTTAAACATGCTTAAATTCATAATTTAAATCAATTTCATAGTTTATACCATGCTACTATGGTTTTCCAATCTCTAAAACCCTAAAAATTCATGCTTTGATATTTGAAAACCCTATTTTAAATATAATAATCAAATCTGAATTTTTATTCTTTCAACACATAATTTATATAATCATAGATCCATCATTAAAACAGTAAATCAAAGCTTCTAATCCTAATTAGTACTAAAACAAATCATAAAAACATAATCTTTAATTAAAACTTGAGGAGGAAGAAAAGTAATCAAACCAACACAAAGAAGGAAGAGGATAAAAGGCGCCGGCTGGGTGATGTGGCAGCAGATGGCGGCACTCACGGTGGTCGGCGGTGGTTCGAAGTGAAGGAGGAAGGTTTCTTGTTGAGGAAGAAATCGTTTCTTAGAAGAGAAGAAAGAAAACCGAGAGGGAGAAAGAAGAGAGGGGCGCCGGTTTTGAGGAGTGAGGAGAGAGAAAATAATGTGTGGGTAAAATATTTGGGTTCAAGGTATTTAAATGGGTGTTTCCCTTTTTGGGCTTACTAGAGGAAACAAATGCAAGGGCTGCGGTGCAAGGGCTGCGGTTCATTGCAAAACGCAGCCCTTCACTATTAAGGGCTGCGGTTAACCCATAATCGCAGCCCTTAGTAGTGAAGGGCTGCGGTTATACAAAAACCGCAGCCCTTTAGTAATGAAGGGCTGCGGTTTTGGGACAACCGCAGCCCTTTATCATTAATTCTCATTGGCCGGGCGGCCGGGCCACTTTTAAATGAACTGGTAGGCAGCAGCAAACCTCACGTCTCTCTTCTCTCTCATTCGGTGGCTAGGGTTTCCATCCTCTCACAAATCTTCACACCACCACACTCCCTTTCCTCCTTCATCTCTCGTCTCTCCTCTCTGTGCTCTCGTATCACCACCACGAACATTCGTCGCTCACCACACCCCCTCTTTCGTCTATCACCACTCACCGCATCATCTCTCTCCTTTCATCCTTCTTCGTCGGTTAGTGGTTGGCTGGGAAGGGCTCGCGAGGGTTTAGGGTTCGCAAGGGTTTAGGGTTCGCAAGGGTGGCCGTGGTTGCTGCTCGCGTCTGTCGCTGGTTGTTGGTTCTGCCGCCGCGGTGCTGATGCTAGTGTTAGTGATTTGGTGCGTGCCTTCTCCTCTATTTTGTGAATCTGATTTCTTCTTGGTGTTGGTAAATGTTTATATAGTTTAATTTTGTTTCTAATTATTTGATAAATTAGCCTCTAATGGTTATCAGTATTACATAACTGATAAGATGAGAAGGAATGCTATATTGTTCTCGCTCTAATATTCTTGTGCCTGATGGTGTTTTGATGGAAAACCATTGCTCTAGTTCTTTTCCTTTTATTCTCAGATGGCTCAGTATGAGTTGTATTGCTTCTTTTGCTAACTTTAATTTGTTGGTGGTATTACGTAAGAGTTAAGACTGTTGTCCCATTAATCCGGTTGTTTTCTTAGAAGTTCTTAGTTTACTTGATGTAGCTACAGCCTACAGAAATATAAAGCAACTTCAAGTCTTGAACTCCTTCATAATTAGTAATTGTAGTTTGATGGTGGTATGTTCTTATGCAAGTGGTAAATCTGGTAATCTTATATCTGGTGTATCTTTTGGTTTCTGAACTGCTGTAATTTTCTATGGATTGACAATCATAATAAACTGTGTACAGGGGTTCATTGACAACAAGTCAATGAATGCTGTATAAACTCCTTCATAATTATTATTTTCTCTTTGATTTTTGTTCTTTAAGTGTTTTTTGCATTTCATAATACATGTGCTCTGGTCATGTTTGATGATTCTTGCTTTGAAAGTGGTGCCCATACTCCAGATACGAGTTTAAGTCCATGCTTCTGTAAGTTGAAAGTTAGCTGTACTACTAAAATGAAAAATATCATGTGCTTTGAAAGTGTTGCATTGCATGTGGACTTATAGTTGTTGTTCTTTTGTTGCTGCCGCAATTTCTTTTGATGTCGGCAAGCATTGTCATATTGTTCACTTGTATATGCCTTATAATGTACAACCTGAGATTAGACTTTGTTCTCCTCGCCTTAATTTGTCTTATTTCAAGAAACAAGTTTAACTCAATTGAGTAAGACATGTAAATTAAGTTTAGACTTTAGAGCCAACAATTTCAGAAGTGTATAATTATTATTACGTTAACTAGTATATGACTAAAAATTAAACTTAAATTGACAGTGATATTGAATATGTTCTTTCGGTTGAACTAAACATAATTGATTGAATATTGGAGTTGTTTTCGATGCAGGTGTTGTAGGGGTTAATTTCATTAGAGTAAGGCGTTATATATTGATTTGTATTAATCTCTGGAGTATGAGAAAAAGGTATGTGTTATTCTTTCTCTTTTTTGTCTTTGCTTTTAATCGAATTATGTTTTAGAAATTAGAACCCTTTTATCCGAAGTTGATTGTTCGAGGATGAACCTTATTTTTCCCCTTTTCCCCCTTAGTTGAAGATGATTGTTCGAGAAATTAGTATGGGCATTGTTGGCCCCTTTGGGATCATGGTGCTGGTTTTGTTTAATTGTTTTTTGCCATCATTGCTTAGTTCATGCTTAAAGTTGGTGAATTTAGTTAGTTATGGATATTTGTAGGATTTCTTGGCCTAATATGCATCTAAGTGATTGTTTTTAGGGCTTTAATGGTTTGATCCATGGTCAAGTTGTTGTTTTTAAGACTTTAATTGCTTGATCTATCTATCTAAAACTCTATGTTATTGTAAAATTAATCCAATTAACAAGACTTTATACATCCATGATGATACGAATGTCCAATTTTCCAACGATGCTTTTTATGGTGTTCGTAACTCCTTTAACGGGTCAGATTTCATCCAATTCAATGCTTCTCTTTTTTTTTTAACATGAATTTCATACATCTATGTGGTGAATCGAATGTATGGTACATAAGTACTTGATGTTTATGATTGGAGATTGCTTTTGTTATTAAGGTTAGGGTTTGTGAAAGTTTTCTACAACTCTAGTGCTGCTTTGAATTTATTCCTTAGTTATGGTTCTCGTAATTCATCTCTAGCTAGTGTGGAATGTTGAGCTATATAGTCGATTATCACTATTAAGTTCTCCATATAGATGAATTTTTGCTGCACGATAGTGAAAAAACTATGTGGTATGATTTCCTTAAGGGTTAAGACCTGATGATTTTAGTAATATCGCAAGTTTATGTTCATCTCTTTTATGTAAGATTGTGGGATTTTTAATTATGATGACCATTTGCTATGCTTGCAAAGTACGTCTTAGCGAGATGATACTTTTCATGAACCGATTGTTTCGTACCTTTGTTCCACAATAGTGTCCCTCTTTCTTGTTTGTGTTGTGCCATATTAATATTTCATTTTGTGTGATATCTAAAATTTGTTAGACTACTTGGGTTGAATAAAAGATTCTTAATAATTGTTAGAATTGACATTGTTATGTCAAATATCTGTTAAACACAAGAAGAATAAGGGTGCTGAAGCTTTCCCAGTTTGTTGGACTTTCCAGCTCTGTTTTGTCCTTGCGTACTCATTTAGGCTTTTCTTTGTAAATTGCTGTACAAAGTACCTGTACAAAGTTGTTGTTCTGCATATTTGTTTTTGTTGTGTCTCTATGGGTTTTTGAGTTATATGTCATTTAACCTGTGGGTTTGAATTAGTCCTGTGCTGCTTTTCTGCAGGTTCTGCATATATATTATATATGAATTCATGCAGATATCTCATCCTTGTTATAGCTGTTTTGAGTAGTGTGTTGTATGCACTAAAGACTAAAGCATTTCGTAAATAAATGTTCTTGGAGGGTATTGCTTTTATAGTGTTGTCTCTTGAGGGAAAAGTTTCTGCTTAGGTTTAATGCGCAGGGTTCTTCATTTCATAATATGGAGTTTGAGGGCTTGTTTTATCTTACATGTTATGCGCCCTTTATCTGACCACCCAAAAGTCCCAGTGATTTCAATTTTTGATTGAATGGAACATTTTTGTCATATATGGAACATAGCTCATGTGTGGCTTATTTGGTTAAGTTGGGTGGTTGATTTAGAAACTTTGCAAATCTTATACTCTTAGTGACATGCTGAAAGTTGAGAGATTTGTTGAGGCGAAAGTGCAGATGTAAAGGGTATATTTTTAATCTTCTCATCATATGATTGCTTTCAAACACATTTTTGTTACAGGGTGGATTGGTGGAAATCATTTCTTGATGCTGCGTGTTAACATTTTTTATTGGAAACTGGACCTCATTGGTTCTTATTTTCTAATCTGGGATATTGTAGGACAGGATTCATTCAGGATGGTGTTACCTGCCACATCCTGACAAGGTAGAAACTGGAGAAGAAGATGCTCACTTCATATGCATATAAAAACAACTGGTTGGTGTTGCAGATGGTGTTGGTGGTTGGGCAGATGTTGGTGTTGATGCTGGAGTTTATGCTCGACTACTACATTTTAATTTGTTGCTATAATCTTTATATTTGTATGAATAACATAAGTTGCAATGAAAAGTGATACTTATATATATATATATGTAACTAGTATTGGATCATTTAGGACAAAAAAATGCAAAAAAAAAAAAAAAGGGCTGCGGTTTTTCCTTGACCGCAGCCCTTAACGCGCAGCCCTTCCTAAATGCCAAGGGCTGCTAGTCTAATGGATGCGGTCAAAAAACGCAGCCCTTGGGCCCTTTTTGACCGCAGCCCTTGGGCTTTTTTCCTCTAGTAGGAAAAGACAATTGGGCTTCAAATAGAGTTTAATGATGAATAGAATTGATGATTGAACTCCCAACATCACTAGAATTAGTATTTGGGTTCCTCAAGCCCATTTAAACTCTTTTTCCAAATCCAAATAGGTATTTCAAACATTTCAAGTACTTTCAAAGCATGACTTTAATAAATATTTGACTTGAATAAATTATTAAAACAATTCCTTTGACTTTCAAATAGTCAACCTTTGACGAAATAAATCATTAAAATGCTAAAATATATCAAAATATAAATAACTATATATTAAAATATATTTATAAAATTCATAAAATTGCGGGGGATTACATTTTCTCCTTCATCTTCTTCATAATCATTCTCTTGATATCCAATTTCTGAAAACAGTAATTGCAAATGTTAAAAATAAGCAATCATTCAACAGCAAAGAACATTATCTGCACACTGAGCAATACCTGCTGCAGCATCATACATGGATGTATCAACTTCCTCCTGTAAATTGTTGCTGGCCCTCTAAATGAATCATGAAGTCCACAGTAAGACACAAAAGAGATGAAGTTATACATGCCATATGCATAAAGAATTGAGCTTATACAGAAACAAAAAGCTAAACATATAAACTGTTACAGCAGGACTCAGTAATTGTTGCATCATCTAGCAATGACTATCTAGGATTATTCATAGCATGAAGAAGATAAAAACAACAATTGAAGGAATGCCCAAGATAAAAGACAACAGATTACAGAGTTACATAGTACAGTTTTATGCAACTCCATTCTGGCACCCTTAATAGCAATACACTTCAAGTGGCTAACTTGCAGCAAACACCTGAATTATCTTTAGAACATCATTTACAAGGACTAGACAAGTATACCTCAAAATCTGCCAAACATGATTCAATTGAGTTTCTGTAAGTCTCCATTGCACCAGGAGGAACCACATAGAAGAGATTCTCCTGAAAAGAAGTAAAAAAAATACGTAAAATAAGACATCTCATACAGTAGTCAGAAGCACAACATTAAACATGCAAATCATGTCGCTCAAATGATTTAGACTGCCAACGGTATCAGTATAAACATCAACAACATTCATGATAGTGCAAATGGTAAATTAACACGAATAAGGAATGGAGGACCCTGCCATCACCCCAAGAAACAGTAATTATCTATGAGCAATCTGCCATGTGGCTGGTTCATGTTATAGGTTCAGCCAGAATCGTAATGCATAATTTTAGTCCAAAAGAGAAGGAAATCCTAAAAATCTTTATTACACGGACTCCGTAAAACCATTGGACTCGTTAGAAGTATCCATAATGGGTACGTGAAACCTTCCCTTAATAACCCCATTTTCAACAGGCAGGACAACGTACATGGGAGAGTTGAAATGACATAGATGCCAATAAAATACTGCCACGTGACATGCACACTATGACACACAGAGCAGCAAGTTCTGATGAATCCCCACCCCATGAACAAATATAGATAGTCGTATGTCATTCCCAGCATCCAAAATATATCATACTAACTAGTAGAGCAGTGAAATGACTAAGCATACCTCTGTAAGCTGGTCATGCCACGAAACTTCGATTTAACCATTATCATAGGCAACATCTGAAGTCCCTGAACCCTCAACTTTAACACGAGGTAGAGAAGAACAATTATATTGCAAAAATCTAGCAGCATATCGATAGACAGCCAAATCCTGTATTTGTCCAGTAGACCGCAGCTTAACTTCAGCATCCTCATCCTGATCATCAATAAAATGCATTAGGTATGAAAAAAAAGATATACACTCAAAAGCACTGTAAACAATCTAATCACAAATGTAATCAGGGAATATAACACCACATGAGATAACAAAAGACCATAAAAATAATATGTAACAAGCAACAGAAGAAACATCCATTCACTCACACAATGGACATAAAAAAGTGCGTTACTTAATGATTCACATGGACAAAACGAAGAAAAATGAGCTACACTTACTCAGTACTCACACTACAGAAGGAAAGATAGGGGAATGTAGGATGCATCACTAACGTTTATGTTGTAAAGACACAAACACAACTCAAACAATATCAACATTCAACAACCCAATTTGGATCCTAATAGGCTTAACAAGAAAGTTAGCAATTAAATTACAAACTACCATAAACCCCCCAAATGAGAGAAAGAAGGGCAATTGTGCCCAGTTCTCTCAGCTAAAGTTTACCCAACAAAATCAGTATTTCATAAACATATAGGATAGTCATTTGTTCATTCAACAAAAAACCCAAAAGATACTTCATGTGTTCACAAACAAAATGCTATAATCCCACTATCTAATTTAGCAAAACGGATTAGGTTTTACCTCAAAAGGCATAAACTAGCAAGAACTTCAAACATCAGGTTGGAAATGCATCGAAACAATTCCAAGTCTTAAACTACAAGCATATGTTCTGCTAATTGAAGTGAGTATCCTTGTGAATAATCAACATTATTATTATAAGCTAAACAGAAAACCATATCAACATTCTCCTAATCACATGCTTCAAGATATATACAATTCTTCGAAGCATACTTGCTTGAGACTCTTTACCACATGTGCACATGAAAGTGTAAACCTAAATTGAGCATCAATAACTAACAGCAACGAAAGTGAACATGATAAACTTCCAACTCCGATACTTGATAATTAAACCTAAATTAAGTAACAAATTCAACTATACAGTTCTTCTTTCCTCCTCATACAATTAAACTCGAAAACAAATTTGGGATTGAAGCTTCTTTCAGCATAAAAAGCGAAAGAAGAATCCATAAACTAGGGTTGAAACATGACTTTAGCAAATGAAATTAGAGAAAAACCCGTGAATTCGACGATTATTGATGCCGATAGAAAGACAGAGCTTCTGGTGAAGAATTAGGGCTTCAGCGGAGGAAGAATCGGACTTGGAACCTTCATTTTTCGGCGGTTTTCGAGGTTTCGCCATTTTTGTTCGTCTTCAATTTCTCTCTCTTCCGTGTTAGCTGAGCGCGGGATCTCACAAGCCATTAGGTGATTCGGTGGTCGGCGCTGTCGAGGAGAGGGAAGGAGTGAGGGTGACAGAGGGGAAAAACGGATTAGGTTTCGTGGGATATGAAAGAAGATAACTGGGCTGATAAAACGCGAAATGAAAGGGAAGTGGGCTTGGGTTGGGTGGAGGAGGGAAAACGCGGGTTTTTCCTTTAGAAAAAATAACGGAAAATCTGATCCGATCTTGTGAATCGGATCAGATTTTAGAAAACCGAAGCGATTTCTAAAATCTGATCTGGTTCACTAAAGGACCGGATCAGATTTTCCGCCCAGCTTTCCCTCCCGTTTTTTTTAATGATTTTCGGATGCGGTTTTGTAAAAACCGGATCTGTTACTAAGTGACATATAAGGTTTTTTCTACTAGTGAAAGGCAAGTTGTTATACTATATACCAATGGAGTATGGACCAAATCTAATATCTATGGAGTATGGTAGTACCTAATACATATGGAGTCGAGTGCTTAATCACTTCCTAAGGAATAGGGGTGTTTGTTCACCCCATAACTGTTTGTTACTTGGCTACAGGATAAAAGGGCATAGTGCTATCCTTGAGTTTTTGACTACTGTTGTCAACAGGATGATCCTTAACTCCTTCATTGTCTACCATAGCTGCTCCACTGATGTCCTTTTTTCATGATCTCATTACAACTTTTTATATTTCAGTTCTTTCATAACTATGTACTTGTTAAATATGCTGACTATTATTAGTGATCGGATTCTCCGAATCCTATGAAATCGAGTGTTCAATCACTCGCTTAAGCACAGGGATACCTTGGTATCCCCTAACAGTGTGCTCATTGTTTGCAGGTCTTCATTCTCCAATGAACGCTCCTTCATCGCTAATGGGTCTCTAAGGTTGTGCTCTTCTCTTTTTTATCCTCCTCCTCTGGCTTGGGCCTATATGTCCCTTTGGACTCGAGTGTGCCATCACTCGCAATTGACTCAGGGGCTTTGCTCCCCTTTAACGAATTCTTTCTTTGGACATATACTTCTTAATGTTGACGAGCCAAATTCTCTTTTTGGCGCCTTTCTCGTCCTGGTCTTCTGGACTCCATTTACTGAGCCTTGGGGCGTCCAAGCCCATATTTTTTCATCAAGGTTAAAATGAGAATTCTAAGCTGGAATATACAAGGAGGCAAAAAACTCCACGCCATAGCCGAACTCATATATTTAAAGAATAAATTTCAACCCGACATTGTTTTCATTTCAGAGACTCTTACAAACGCTCATAATAGTCGTAGAATTCTTAAAGCCTTACACTTTGACAAAACGTTAATTATTGATCCCCTTAACCATTATGGGGGCATCTGTGTATGCTGGAATTCGGCTAATATAGTTGTTACAAAGTATGTAATAAATCAACGTTGCGCCCATTTAGAAATTATGTATAAACCAAACAACAAATGCTACTCTATCACAGGTGTTTATTGTCCAGCAAAAGAACATGATAAAGGCCCCTTTTGGCAATATCTACACACATACTTTACAAATATTGCACATCCTTGGCTGTTACTAGGTGATTTTAACGAAATGCTCTCTACTAGCGATAAACAAGGGGGAAGGCCTTTATCCCCCACTCAATTAAATCGCCTCCCTAACTTACTAGCAAATTCTAATGGAATGGATATTCCATGCTTACAAAAAGCTTTCTCATGGAAAAACACACATCAAAATGTTACCATTTATGAACGTTTAGATCGGGCTATCGGTCACCACACTTTTCTTTATGACTTCCCCCATAGCACAGTTTGTTATGGAAATTTTACTGTCTCTGATCATGCACCAATTCTCTTTAATACAAATGAACTTACATCACCCCGCCCTTTTCAGTTTCGTTTCCAAAACAATTGGACTCTAGAACATGAATCTCACATCATTATTCGCAAGCAATGGGCAACACTCAAAACTTGGGCAAAAACCAAGTACAAGCATAATAGTAACAAATTGCTACAAAATGAAAATAAAATTAAACTCTTACAAGAAAATTTATGGAAATAACCTTTTAATACTATCTGGATTAAACACATCAACCGTCTTATTACGCAACGAGAGAAACTGTGTGGCCAAAAACTTTGGGGCGATCATAGTCGCAAACAATGGCTCACTCAGGGGGATCAAAATACGAGATTTTTTCACAACCGCATGAAACAAAAAATCGCTTCTAACACAATCTACAGACTGAAAAATGATTTAGATCAATGGGTTGAAGAACAGGAGGAAATTTCTAAACTTCTTATCTCCTCCTTCCAAAAACGGTTTGAAAGTAACTCAAACAGTCCCCGTACTATCGATCTTTCTTTCCTACGAAAAATTGTCTCTACTGAAGACATCTCATCCTTGTTAGCTCCTGTTTCCAAGGAGGAGATAAAAAATGGGTTTTTCGATATCAATCCGCATAAAGCACAGGATCCGATGGCTTTGGAAGCAAATTTACCGACACTGGCCTATCATTCAGAACGATGTATGTCTTGCTATAGAAAGTTTTTTCTTCCATGGAAAATTACCACCATCCCTGAATCATACCATAATAACTCTATTACCGAAAATAGAAAATCCGGATAAACCGAACCACTTTCGACCAATTAGTCTTATAAACACTATATACAAAGCAATTTCTAAAATATTGGTCCAACGACTAAGCCCCATCCTTCAACGGGAGATTAGTCCCTTTCAGAATGCCTTTACTAAAGATCGTTCCATACATGACAATTTACTATTGGTTCAAGAAATACTTAAAAAAATCGAAAAATAAAACAGGATGGTGTGCTTTAAAGCTTGACATGGAAAAAGCTTATGACCGAATATAATGGAATTTTTTATGGCAATGTTTATCCGCCATGGGTTTCCCACCGCAATGGATCAATTGGATAAAGGAATGTGTATCAAATGTCTCATACTCAATCAAAATAAATGGTCACACCATAGAATGGTTCAAACCTTCTCGGGGCCTCAGGCAAGGGGATCCACTATCCCCTTATCTTTTCATCATCTGTATGGAAGCTTTCATTATGAAATTATCATTGGCTGCTTCCACTTCCAAATCTGGAATTGGTTTCAAAATTCAACCCAGACACCGAATATTCCTTGCCTCCTCTTTGCAGATGATAGTCTGCTTTTTTGTAAAGCCACTTCAACAGCATGCAATAATCTCAAAAAACAAATTGACGATTTATGTACCCTCTCTGGACAATTAGTGAATTTCCTTAAATCCGCCATCATTTTCTCAAAACAGATAAACTCGGGAAGAAAATTCTCTCTAGCCAGTCATTTTAATATGCTTCCAAACTCGTCCCTGGGACGTGATGGGTTTTAAAATATATACCGCAAGTGCACGGTGTATGTTGTTAGCATAAACTGGCAAATACGGGTCGATCCACAGGGAGAGGAGTTCTATAGATTTATGCTCAACTATTTAACTACTTCAAGAGAGAAATTTGATTGAAAGATTAATAACTAAACTAGAATAAACTAGAACACAAAAGGATGAAAGTTTATCAAATAATTAAAAACCTAGGGCAATCGATTGGTCCACCATGCTTATACCAATTTAATCACTACAATATAATTCAACAATACTTGGATTGAGGTTCGAGTAATTAGAGTATTTTGTTAATCCTACGGTCGGGTCTTAACACTCATAGATCAACATATGCTAGTACGGTCAGATCTACCAATTGTAACAAGTCTCTAATGAGTACGATCTTTCGATTCTAACTCCTATTAGCTAAACATAACTCATGATATTGCGCAATTACATGAATTAAGCAATTATAATAAATCAACAGGAATTACTCTAATTCAATCCAAATATCGAAGAACTTTAAACCACAATCAAATAGGTATAAACATGGCTTCCCTCACTAAGCCCTAGAAAAAGACTACTCACTCATTATCATGAATAACACAATAAACATAATGTAAATAGAAGAATTCATCTAAATAGATTAAGTAGAAAAATTACCAAATGATTGAAGAACAATTGAAGAGAAATTGATGATCTTTATAATCTTCCCAAGCCAAGAGTTAATACAAAGGTAGAGAGAAAAGACTACGTGTTTAAACCTAAAAACGAGGAAAAAGAGATCCCCTAATCGAAAATACTAAAAACCTATTTATAGTCTTTACAAAACCAGCTAAAAAAGGCAAAAATTAATGTTCCCGAAAAACCGCCCGGTCGACCGACGTTGTCTTGAACTTACGAGCAAAGGAACAATTTCGCGCGGTCAACCGGGCAAGGTCGCCCGATCGGGCGCGTAAGAAAATTTGGCCTCTTTCTCGCCAGGTTGGCCGGGCTGTTTGGCTTGTATGCTGAAGGAGTTCTCGTCTCGCCCGGTCGACCGGGCGGAAAAACTGCGATTTTGCGTCAACTTGCAAAGGTTGTATCTCTCAAACCAGAAGTTCGTTTGGGGCGTGTGACCTTTCATTGGAAATCCCTTAAAGTCTAGTTTCCAACCCAACTGGAATTTCTTTATTATTAATTTTCTATCAAAAGTAATGATCAAAATAGTGAACAGGTGTCAGTTTTAGCACTTCTTTCACTAACTCTTTGCTTCATTCTAACTCGAAATTATCCCAAACGGATGCATTGTGATCCTTGTGCAAGCTATCTTCATCCTCAATGATTAATAGGCTTGATCTTAGATAATCATAATCAATTTGCATTAAAATAACCTGAAAATCGTCGAAACACGCAAACGGGGAGTAGTAGAGCACAACTTACGTAATTCATACCATTATGCACCTAAATGCTCTAAAAGGAGTTCTAAATGCAATCAAAATGCATCTAAAAACTATATATAAATGTGACATATCAAACTCCCCAAATTTAAACCTTTGCTTGTCCTCAAGCACACAAGACATGAATATGGAAATGATTGCCTCACCCCTCAGATAGGAAAATCACAGTTCAAAATATTTTCATGACTAAGAACCATTCAAGCAGGCAAAATTTAAGTTCAGCTGTTCAGATTAATCTAACTACCAATCACCCAAGCAAATTGTCAAAGTCAACTGCCTTACATGACATGCACATCCTGAAAGGGTGCTCACCAAGGTGTTACTCCTCTCAATCTTGTGGCATGCAAAGAATGTGCCCGAACACTCACCGACCCGACCCATAAATATCCCTTCCCACTCACACTCTCATGTGTTTAAGAAAGTATAATGTCGCTCATCCTAATCAAGTCGACTCGATTAGCAGACATACTCTTTAACTTTGACAAACTAACTCCACATCAATCCAATAAACAATGTAAACACAATCTCAAGAGGACTTTTTCAGGGTTGTAATGGGGCGTAGGTAAGGGTAGGGAATATGTATAGGAAATGTGGTGGAAAAACCAAGAATGGGGGAGCAAAAGGCACTAAAAACAAGGCCAAGTGAGTCCTATTCATCACCCAAAATACAAAACCAAAAACAATGTCCCAACTCTATGAATCAATAAAATCTTCAATAAACCCATTCTTGAAGCAATGTAATGGATTTTTCTTTGCAAGCAATGTGAAAGAAGGAACTTTGAACTTTTTCAATCTTTCTTTTCTTTTTCTTTGCATTTTTTCGATCCAACAATCACATTTATTTCTCACTTTGCTTATTCTTTTCTTTTTCTTAAACTTCGAACCATACAGAATACAATCATCTCCATCCGTACCTCATAAAAACCATCTCAGAAACTAACTTATACAAATGCTCCCCCAAACTAGGCTTGGGAATAATATCAGAATAAGGGCCATGGGCATGTAATGAGGTTTAGTAACATGAAATAGTCATTAGGCTCAACGGGGCTAAGGAGGATAATAGTATATAAAAAAAATCACTCTGAGGCTCGAGAATCAGACAAAAGAAAGCCTCTATCATAGCAATTGCCACAAGTCATCAGATATCAATAAGTACGCTGTCAAAGTCAAGATCAGTCAGCTAATGAGGAACTAACACACAAGAAACATACTGGATAATGATATGAATCCAATAGGCAAGAGATAAGCCTCACAGTCTAACCATTTCAGGCATGCAGTGTATAATAATCATAATCTGCTTAGAGTCATAGCAATCAAACATCACATCATAGCCTCACAATCACAAATGCCCAGCTATCAAGAAAACAAAGTTAAATCATTTTTCAATCAAAATACAGCATGGGGCATAGGGAGACCAGTCATGAACATCGTATTTTTGTATTTTTTCAGCATTTTTTTTTGAAAGCAAATAAATCTAGCCTATGAAAGCAAAAAATCTACACTAAAAGGCAGTAAATGAGAGAGAAAATACATACAGAAATCCTCCCCCCAAGCTGAACTTGGCAATGTTCTCAGTGCCGCAAGATGAACTATAGGACGATGCCAGAGGATAAATTAACGTTAGTACTCTCCCGCTCTCTCACTCTCTAAAAGGGAAAAAAATGAAAATAAAATAAAATAAAAGAGATTAGAAAATAAAAAAAGAAAAAATAAAAAGAAAAACTACGGGTTGCCTTCCGCACAGCGCTGGTTTATAAAGATCCCGCACGACCATATTAACTCCACAATCTCAAATCGGAGGGGCTTGGCAATGAGTGCCCCCCTCATCAAACATTTTCCTCCTTATAAGACTGCCACTCTGGCTTGCAGTCGGTCATGTTACCTCAGGTGCATAGGTAGAATGCACATTTTCCATAACCACCGATCTTTTTCCCTTTTCAACCTGAGGTCCCTCCAAATCGATAATGCAGGCATCGACTTCAGCATCGATGCTTGGGGAAACATACATAGTAAGTGCAACCTCTAGAGGGTCAGCACAAAGCATCTGCGAGAGTGCAGATAGAACAGTCTCCTCAAGAATATCCATCCTGCAATAAGTTTGCTCAAGCATAGGAGACTTAACAACATTGGTTAGTTTAAAAGTGACATTATCATCACCAACACTCAAAGTCAAAGACCCAGACTTGACATCTATAACAGCACCAGTAGTACACAAAAACAGCCTACCAAGAATAATAGGAATTTGGGCATCCTCCTCCATATCAAGCACAACAAAATCAACAGGAATATAGAACTTTCCCACCCTAACAGGGACGTCTTCTAAAACACCTAGAGGGTATTTTATAGAACGGTCGGCCATTTGTAAATTAATTTGAGTTAAAGTAATTTGAGTGCACTTAAGTGCTCCCATATTCAGTTTCTTACAGACAGATAAAGGCATGATAGACACAGATGCACCTAAATCACACAATGCCTTATCTATAAATAATGCACCTACATGGCAAGGGATGGAAAAACTACCAGGATCCTTCAACTTAAGTGGGGTTCTATTTTGTAAAACAGCACTACACTCTTCAGTTAAAGCGACTCGATCTACCCCACCAAAGTCTTTCCTTTTAGTAATCATGTTGTAGGCGTGTTTTTATTTCGTCTACGCGGTGTGAGCGCGTATTAGATTTGACTACCCCACTGTAAAGGTTTTATTGAAAATTATTTTGAAAGAAGTCGCCAATTCTTTTTAGTAAGAATCATAAACCTAATTGGATATGGGAAAAACATAGGGATAAATTATCCAATGTAGATTTCCCCGTCTTGACTCCATAGATGGTCTAAATGAACCAAAAATTGAGTTCGGGGGTGAGGGTACGAATATAGTCATAATGAACCACATCTGCCCAGAGTTGGCCACTACTAAATATCGATTCATAATAGATTTTATGCCAAAGTATAATCAAATACTCCCTCCGTCCCAGAATACTCTTTACACTTTCCTTTTTCATCTGTCCCATAATACTCTTTACACTTCTATTTTTGGATATGACCCACTATTATTTTAATCCATCTACCTTTTAAACATTGGCCCACACTCTCTCTCCTCCAAATAAAATAATACCACTCCTATTACCTACCAACTCTAACCATGTCCCACATTCTCTCTCCTTAAAATAAAATAATATTACTTTTACTAACTACTAACTCCTATCACATCAACTTTTCAATAAAATAACAATTGATAACCAAACAACAACTTATCATCTAAAACTACGTGCCTTGATAAGTGACAAGAGTATTCTGGGACGGAGGGAGTAACGTTTTAAACACCCTAAAAATATTTAGTCTAAATTGGTTCAGGAAACACATAAAAAGACTATTTTTAGTGACAAGTTATTATGTAACACCCCGAAATTTCGCTCCTAAATTTTCGTGTTATTTTACCCTTCATTATTATTTTCCGTTAAAATTATAATATTTAACTTCTTAAAAATATTATATCTTATGTTATTTGTTTTTCAATTTTTAAAATGTTATATTTGTATTATTTATTTGATGAGAAATTATAGATTTTCTAGTATTTAGAAATACGCATTTGACCTAGTATTTTTATTTATTCGATTTGAACTCGTATGGACCGTGCGCACGACTATTTAACGTGAAGTTTTATGTTCCTAAAAGCTGTCCGAAATAAAGTCTTGTATGGGAGATATTTGCAGATTTATTTCAACCTTTGAAATTCCTTTGTAACACCCATTTTATCACCTCATAATTACCCCATCATTAACCTTTGTAACCCCCTTATTTATTTCCCCTTTTGCTGCTGGAAATTGATCAGAAAATCAGCCCATTCTTTTCTCCATTCTATCGATCATTTGAAGAGTCAAAGTTGGGAGGAAAAAGTTCATCTCGGTTTTCCCTGCTGCACCTTCACGAAATTGGCTATCACCGGCGATCTAACCGTTGGATTGTTCTAAAATTTGGACAACATGTCGAGGACATCTGGGACTTCACTTTGACCGGAGGGATTGTGAATGCGAGCGTTTAATCGTTGGGAATATTGATCGTAATAGAGCAGCACGTAATGAAAAATTTCAGTGTTCAAGAAGGAGAATGCAAGCTTTGGAGGTCTTCGAAGGTAACTAGCGGCGACCCTAGATCGATTAGTATTAGTATAGGAATTATATTAGTTTTAATAGTTGGGTTATTTGGGTTTAGTACCATGTTAGGTTTGGGTAAAAATTACATGATATTATTACCGTGGTTTCATGAAATATTTTCTGGTGTTATGTATGTGATTGTTTTACTTAAAATACATGGAGTTATGTTATGAGGATCATTCGGTTGAATGGCTGTGCTAGAAATGTTATAGAGTCAAAAGTTTCATTATTTTTTTTTATCATGATATGCTTCTTGAACCAGTTTAAGTTATGCATAATATTATTGATTCTATTACTTCTAGTCAGTTTCTTTAGAGTGTGTTTTGTAAGGAACTTTGTATTGTTTGTATTGGGATTATCATATGTTTTCGCCTTAGATTATACTTAGTTCATTTTAAGTGTGGATATGAGTTTATGAATATTACATGATCTGTTGTTGTGGGTTGTTGTTGGTTAGCTTGCTGCGTTTTTTTTTGGCATTATGGCTCGTAGCCTCTGCTCACGAAAAGTTCTATATAATGTCTGCTTGCTGGCCTCCCCTTCTTGATGTTCATATGTAGTTGTTTTATGATGGTTTTGGTTAATTGTATTTTGGAGATAATGTTGTTATTTGTTATTATTATTATTATTATTATTATTACTATTATTATTATTATTATTATTATTATTATTATTATTATTATTATTATTATTATTATTATTATTATTATTATTATTATTATTATTATTATTATTATTTTGAGAAGAATGTTATTTTGAATTGAAATTCTTGGGTTGCGATCCTAGATTTCTGCTGATTTGGTGTAAGGCCTTAAGGGCATCCTTGTTATTTGATGATTGAGTATTATTTTATTATTATTATTGTTTGAGAGCAAGATTATCCGGAGAGACGTAATCCCAAGGTGAAGAACATGCAGACCATAGGACGTAATCCTAGGTATACCTTGGTTTTGTTGTCGTCCGAGAGGTCGGTGGGGACGTAATCCTACACCGCATCGGGAGTATGGCCATTCTTAGACACAGGCAGTAGGGAACGTAACCCATAGGCTGTCTGGAGGTTGTCTGACATTACCATAGGAAGTGGGTTGTCCACTAGCATTCAGCTCTCTCTCTCAAACTAATTATATTATTTTATTATTTTAAACCTGGGTGGTTTATGTTGTTGATACTTGAGTTTATATATATAAGTTGTTTATCCATTTTATTTATTTTGTTATCTTTACTCTATTTATTTTTAAGCATGTTGTATTATCTTTGTTTAAGTGTTTTATTTAATTATTTGGAGTTTTCTATTGAGATGTTCTCGTGTGACTTAATTATTAAGGCTTTTATAACTCTTATATGGATCCTAATTGGGCTGGGAGAGCTGTTAGTTACTCCCCACTGATTGTGGATGTTTGTTGATATATTTTGCAGGTGATTATTTCGTATGATGGGCATTGAGTGAAAGACTATTTAGGAATTTGAGAAATTCTTATTTTATTTTATATTTACTATTTATATTGGGTTTATGAGGTTGTTTTGCCTCTTTGTAGATATTTTGGATTATATTAATTGGGTTTTATTTTTATTTAGATTAATATTAACCTTTCTTAGAGTGACATTTCCGTCAGGCGATATTTCCGCTATCGCCATTTGTTTAATAAAATGTTCTATTTTATTTATATTATGCTTATAAAAGGACGGAGCGTTACATATTATGCAATCAATTTACAAGGTTCCTAGCAGGTTGTCCAAATTAATCTGATTAATATTAGAACAGTTCTTTAGGTCTTTGATTAGAAATAAATAACATGTGGGTGATAAAAGCATTGAAGCAAGACAATCATATAATATGCATAGAATGATCAGGCAAGTATGATAATAATGAAAAATAAATAAAAAGAAAGAAGGAGGTTTAGAATGTACAGTAGAGCGATTTTATATTAAAGATCTACATCATGAAATAAATGGTTAGTAACTTCAATATAAAAATAGAATTTATTCAAGGATCTTCAGGATTATACCTATGCAGCTTAGATTGAGGAGCGCAACGATCTTTAGGCGGAGCAATCGTGAAACCAAGAACGCAGTGTGAAAGTATTGATTGATTGAAAGTATTTGAGTGTTTGAAGTATTCGAAGTGTATTGTAGAGGTATTCGTCGGTTTTTGTATTCGTGAAATAATAATATGAAAAACCGTCCGTAATTCAGGAAATTGCGGATATTTATAGGGAAAAGGAGACGTGCGCTCCACGCAAGACCTGCGCCTGGCGCAGTCCTACGTGGCAGGCGCACTGCCACGCGTCAGGCGCACATTGGTGTGCCTGACGCAGCCAGCTCAATCACAGACAGACACGTGTAAACGCGTTTTGAAAAGATAGAAAAGAAAGTTGCGTCTCACACAGAACTTGCGTCAGACGCAGGACTCTGTGTGAGTCACAAAATCAACGTGTCGGGCGCTCATTGGCTCGCCTGACGCGATATGGCAAATGTGCTGGACGCACGTGGCGCGCTGAGTGCAGCCCCCGCGTCCAGCGCATATTCAGGAATATTCGAGCATATTCCATTGCGCGTCTTTCGAAGATACTTTTTTATCCCTAAAATTCCGGAGATGGAATTTTACGGATTAAAAATCTGATTTATTTATCAAAGATAATAAAATATTTATGAAAAATATCCATTAAAATAATAAATATTTGATTGGGCTTTTAAAATGGATTTAAAACATTTTATGGGCTTGAAATACAATTAATCATCATGAACAATTAATTGTGCTTTAGAATATCATTTCGAAACACATTTTAGAATGGTTCTTTAGATTGCTCTTCCGTTGAGTCGCGCCAACTAATGTCGCGGTATGTTTCATCATTGGATCCTTAAATGGGGAGACACGATTATGTGTCTACAGAAGCCCCCACTTTGACTGAGGTTCAGGAAACCGATAGTCAAAGTATACGATGTCGGGACGGAGAACGATTTTAAACGCTCGATCTGCAGTTTAGAACTGATCTATAACCGTCGGTCTCTGCAAAACAAAGTTAGTATGCAGGACAATAACTACAAGTAATCTGATTACCTGCAGAAGAAGATGTTAGCAGATAGGTGCAGATGAAGCACATAATGATGCAAAAATGCAAACTTAGACTCTTTAAGGATGCATGAGACGCAATGCAAGGATTAAGGTTATGCAAAGTTAAGGGATGACACGTCATGCAAGGTCATGGTTATGCAAGACTAAAATGTATGAAATGCAATGCAAGGTCAGGGTTTTGCAAGGCTGCAATGCAAGGTCAGGATTTTGCACGGCTAGAGGATGTGTAGAATGATAGAATGAGCAGGATTGAATAGAAATGCATCGAATGATTTTCGAAAATCATTTTTAGTAAATGATTGGGGTCCGTAAACGAGGTCCGCAGATTAAAACTTTTCGGGAGTTTGATTTGAATTGGAGGAACCACCACACGTAGGAAGCCCCCACTTTGGGTGAGCTTGCCTTGAATTAGGCTTGAGCCTTGATTGAAATGTAGTTGATTTGATATTGAAGTGTAGTTGCTATGTCTTGAACGTTGAAAGTTTTCACTGGGGATTGTACTGGGGATTCTTCTTTGGTATAGGCAAAATCAAGTATCGCCAGAGACCATGGAATCATCGGAGAGTCCTTCGGGGAAAAGGAGAGCTTGGATTGAAATAATAAAAGGTTTGAATTTGTAACTCAAATGCATGTAGGTGGGAAACGGCTTTAACGAGACTAGGTTCAGACTCGAGTCTATGTCGGGATCTAGAATGAACATGCTCCTGAACTCTAGAAAATCAAATCATTAGACCTTGACTAATTTATTTTTATTTTAGCGGTCGGACCTCAAGATGAGGATTCCTACGTATCCTTGCGGAATCAGACCATTCGTAGTTCTGGATCTGATTCTTTTTATTATTTTTTGTTGTGCCCTAACTTTTACCTAGGTCGCCCTTTCGGGTTTTCGACCTAGCGAGCTTGGACATACCTTGAAAAAGGAGTTATGGTTGAATATGAAAGGTTGAAAGGTTTAAAGCTTGAGGCTTGATGAAGGTTGAATTGGTTTAGCAAATGAAGGGTCATGGATTTGGATTTTAAAGGTTTGATGGATTGAAGGATTTAATTTGAATGAGGGGTAGAACTTGTGTGCAAGCCCCCTAGCTCGACTTTTTATTTCTTTGCCTTTGGCTCTTTCTTTTTTGCATTTTTTTTGTCTTGTGCGTTTTTGCTTTTTTCATTTTTTCGCACTTTGAATGTTTTCACTATTTTATTTTGCCTGGCATTAATTTTTGTTTTGTAGTGAGGCTTGCACACAAGTTTGGTTTAGGGTATTGGAAGGCTTGAAGGATATCTGTGGAGCTTTGGTTAATGGAGAGATTGTTTGGTTTATGATCATGGAGATGATGGTTTAAGGATTTTTATTTTTCTTTGGTTGTATGAGGATGGCTTATGAAAGGTAATGGAAGAGAGAGGGGAATAACTCCTTATCCAAAGTATGTCCATTTTTCATTTTTATTCTTTTTTTTTTATTTCAGATCTCTTTTTATTATTGTAGTCAAGTTCATTAGGTGATTTAAGTTTCATCATTGAATTAGAAGCATAAATAAAATGATGGAAGGCCAATGAAAATAGAAATGCAATTATTTTATTAATCAGAAATAAAGAGAACAAGGCTTATTAGAAATAAAAACCTAAATGCCATAGACTCGACAAGAAAGGAAATGAAGGAGCTAGGGGAGGGACTCTCCGACTCAACCTAGAAAACTAGCGATAAATGACTAAGCCCCGACGTTATTTAGGTGCTGCCCAAGGGGTTGCTGTTATTGCTGACTTTTGCTGCAGGCGGAATTGGCAATCTACCGTCTTCAACCATATCATGCAGGTGATTCTTTAAGGTCCAACACACAGATGTTGGGTGTCCATTCCCTTGGTGGTACTTGCAGTAGGCATTTGGATCCCACCTCTTGGATCTATTTTCGGGAGCGGGATCTGGAGTAGGGCCAATAGGCTGAAGTGCTCCCTTTGCATGAAGTCTAGTGAAGGCTTCTTCTAAGGGCATGCCTAATGGTGTGAATGTTCTTTGAGGCTTTTGATAACCTCTCTTTTCAGTAGCTGTGGCATTGACCTCATTGCTTTTGGAGCTGGAAGGGTTATTGTTACTCTTCTTGAAAGAGTTGTTGTTGTTGGAAGCTTTATTCTTGTTGGCTTGTACCTCTTCCTCAATCAGCAAGCCTACCTTATAGAGCTTCGTGAAAGACTCTATGGGTTGGAATTTGATATGATCCCCATACTTCGACTGCAGGTTACGGATCACCAGGCGGACTTGATCCTCCTGAGATGGCCTGTTAATCATTTGTGCAGCTTTATCCCTCCATCTGTAAAGGAAGGTGACGAAGTCTTCATTGGAGTTTTGTTTAGTTAGCTCCAACTCACGAAGACCAATGGGAAGCTGAGTGTTGTATACATATTGTTTGTGGAACTCTTCTCTGATGTAGTCCCAGTCATTCAGCTTGGCCTTATTCAGTGATCTGAACCACTTGGATGGATGTGCATTCAAGGTTAAAGGAAAGACATAAGCAAACAGGTCCTTGCTCATGCCTTTGAGAGCCATAGAGATGGAAAATGCTCTCAAGTGGTCATCTGGGTCTTCGACCCCTTGAATTTTGGGAGGTCACCCAAGGTTACCTTTTTAGGGAGTTTTTCCCTTAGTTCAGGATCAATGATGTCATGGTCATGAACCTGACCCTCAAGCGCAGGATTTGACTGGATCAATTGCTCGAGTTTTTCAAACCTTAAATCTGTGCCGGTTTTGAATGGTGGTGGAGTGTCGCCTTGCTCGTCCTCTTCAGTTAGCTTCTCCCTCAGTGCCTTAATCTCTTTGTCTTGTTCCTCAAGACGAGAGTTCATCAGTGTGAGTTGAGCCATAATGGCACTAAGCTGTTCATTAGTGTCTCCCATTTTAGATGATGATTCAAAAGAGTCGGAGGATTCATTTGAAAAAGTTAGGATGCGCTTGACGAGCCTGGGAGTAGGTCGACCTTGTTGCCTCTATGTTGGACGTTCCCAAGTTATAATCTCACGACCTGTCCTGAACAGATTTCGAATGGACCTCGTAAATTTTAAGAAATAATGTTTTCGAAATGAGAAAATGAGATGAGAAATGGAAATGGAAATGGGGAATGAAAATAGAAAATGAAAATGGAAAATGATTTTGAAATGGAAATGGAAATGGGAATGAGAAATGATTAGGAATGGGTATGGTTATGGACTTAGTATGGGCTTGACCATGATGGAAACATGGGCCTAACTATATGCAAATACAGACATGGACTGGACTGGACTATGCAAGCAGACTTGATTGGGGTTTGGTGATGATAGGAGAGACTATACTCTGAACTTACGGGTGAGCAAGCAGGCTAGACTTTAGGGAAGGTTGGACAATAAGGGAGACTAGACTCTTAACTTAAGGCAAGCAGGCTAGGCACCTTGACTTTGAACTTACGGGTGAGCAAGCAAGCTAGACAACTAGACTTCGGAACTTACATTAGACTAAGCGGGCTAGACTCGAAAATTGCCTATGGACTTATGAAATGCTAGGCTTTGAACTTACGGGTGAGCAAGTAGGCTAGACATTAAGGAAGGCTGGACAATAACAGAGACCAAACTCTTAACTTAAGGCAAGCAGGCTAGGCAACTAGACTTTGAACTTACGGGTGAGCAAGCAGGCTAGACAACTAGACTTCGAAACTTACATTAAACTAAGCAGGCTAAACTCAAAGATTGCCTATGGACTTAAGGAATGCTAGACCTTGAACTTACGGGTGAGCAAGCAGGCTAGACACAACAATGCCTATAAACTTAAGGAATGCTTAGACCTTGAACTTATGGGTGAGCAAACAGGCTGGACTTTAGAGGAATTTGTGCTATTATGAACTTCTGAAGGAACTGGACTTGACTAGGGCCTACATGGAGATGCAAACTAGACCTAGGATATGAATTGGGCCTAAATGGACCTAAGTTTGGAACATATAGATTTGATATAGACTTGGAGATGCGCATGGGCTTGACATTGGAAATGGACTAGGATTGGACTTAGCATGGAATAGACTGGGATTAGACTTGGACTGTGCTTGACATAGACTAGGGTTCACATAGAGATGCAAATGGACCTAGATTTGACATGAGCTAGACTTATATGGGCCTAGGATGGACTCTAATGAACGCATGGACTCGAATTAGATGGACCCTATATGAATGCAAAATGGACTCTAAT
Organism: Beta corolliflora; assembly: GCA_947648045.1. Taxonomy (NCBI): domain Eukaryota; kingdom Viridiplantae; phylum Streptophyta; class Magnoliopsida; order Caryophyllales; family Amaranthaceae; genus Beta; species Beta corolliflora. The sequence goes on along the minus strand of CANSZD010000418.1, from coordinate 286,822 downwards.
GCACATGGGCCTAGAATGAATGCAAGTGAATCGGATTGATTGGATTGGATTGGATTCGATGAAGGTGTTTGGATTGGGCTTAGAATTTTCGAAATTCGTTTTTGAAAGGAACCCCTTGTTTTATCTTTTGTTAGGAAAAGATGATGGATTAATTTTGAAGAATAATTTTTTTTTTGAAATGTCGTGGTATGATGGTGATTAGTAAATGCTTTTTGAAAAAGGTAGAATAGACACGGGTGTAGGATTGATTTTGAAAAGATGTAAGTTTTTTTTTTTTTGAAATTGATTGAATATGGTAGGGTAAGAATGATAGGAAAGACTTGTTGAACAGCAGGGAGGAAATGGGAAGAGGTAGACATGCATGACAACTCTAGCTCTACAATGACCCTTTAGATGCATTTTTTTAGACGGACTCGACCTTGCATTAAAAGACTGAATTTTTTTTGAATATGATACGATGCAAACTTGTTATCTTAGACTCGAACAAAGGTCAAAAGACCAATAAGCATGGGATGAATAGGTTGCGTGCCACGCAACTAGTGCGCGCGGTGCACAGCCTATGCGTCTGGCGCAGGTGCATTGCGCCAGGCGCAACTTAATGCGTTTGGCGCAATGCTCTGCGGCACGCGTATTGGTAAATTGACGAAGATTCGGGCGAAAACGATGATTTGTTTTAAACGCGAGTTGCAATAATTTCGGGCGTAAAGCATATTAGCAGGCAAAAATTGCAATCACACATAAATGTCAGGTAACATGGATGCAAAATTCCCAACCTAAAGTCCAGTTCTACATTCAACCATTGGTCAGGTTTAGGTTTAGGTTTAGGCTGAAAGGGTCCATGACTAAGAGATTGATCCCACGCTTCGTACCCCTGCTTAAAGAGGTGGCCACGTGTAAGACGCACTCCAGTCTCAAGTCAGGAACAAGAGAACAATGCCATGGTTGGGTAGGTTTACTATCGCTCAGGAAGCTTTTTGGAAGGACAAAGCGCAAACCCCCCGGGGTGACCCCACATATAGAACATGTGCTAATGAGGCAAGGTAGATTGTCCTTATGGTGGCTGAACAATAGCCATGCATATGCAAAACTGTATATATATTCAAAGGCATAAAAATAAGAATGAATCGTATTTTTCGAGTTCACCCACTCATTTAAAAAATTAATTTTTTAAAATCCTCCCCAGTGAAGTCGCCAAATTGTAGGCGTGTTTTTATTTCGCCTACGCGGTGTGAGCGCGTACTAGATTTGACTACCCCACTGTAAAGGTTTTATTGAAAATTGTTTTGAAAGAAGTCGCCAACAATTCTTTTTAGGAAGAATCATAAACCTAATTGGATATGGGAAAAACATAGGGACAAATTATCCAATGTAGATTTCCCCGTCTTGACTCCATAGATGGTATAAATGAACCAAAGATTGAGTTCGGGGGTGAGGGTACGAATATAGTCATAATGAACCACATCCGCCCAGAGTTGGCCTCTACTAGATATCGATTCATAACAGATTTTATGCCAAAGAATAATCAAATAACGTTTTAAACACCCTAAAAATATTTAGTCTAAATTGGTTCAGGAAACACATAAAAAGACTATTTTTAGTGACAAGTTATTATGCAATCAATTTACAAGGTTCCTAGCAGGTTGTCCAAATTAATCTGATTAATATTAAAACAGTTTTTTAGGTCTTTGATTAGCAATAAATAACATGTGGGTGATAAAAGCATTGAAGCAAGACAATCATATAATATGCATAGAATGATCAAGCAAGTATGATAATAATGAAAAATAAATAAAAAGAAAGAAGGAGGTTTAGAATGTACAGTAGAGCGATTTTATATTAAAGATCTACATCATGAAATAAATGGTTAGTAACTTCAATGTAAAAATAGAATTTATTCAAGGATCCTCAGGATTATACTTATGCGGCTTAGATTGAGGAGCGCAACGATCTTTAGGCGGAGCAATTGTGAAACCAAGAACGCAGTGTGAAAGTATTGATTGATTGAAAGTATTTGAGTGTTTGAAGTATTATTGTAGAGGTATTCGTCGGTTTTTGTATTCGTGAAATAATAATATGAAAAACCGTCCGTAATTCAGGAAAAGGAGACGTGCGCTCCACGCAAGACCTGCGCCTGGTGCAGTCCTACGTGGCAGGCGCACTGCCACGCGTCAAGCGCACATTGGTGTGCCTGACGTAGCCAGCTCAATCACAGATAGGCACGTGTAAACGCGTTTTGAAAAGATAGAAAAGAAAGTTGCGTCTCACACAGAACTTGCGTCAGACGCAGGACTCTGTGTGAGTCACAAAATCTACGTGTCAGGCGCTCATTGGCTCGCCTGACGCGATATGGCTAATGTGCTGGACGCACGTGGCGTGCTGAGCGCAGCCCCCGCGTCCGGCGCATATTCTGGAATATTCGAGCATATTCTATTACGCGTCTTCCGAAGATACTTTTTTATCCCTAAAATTTCGGAGATGGAATTTTACAGATTAAAAATCTGATTTATTTTTCAAAGATAATAAAATATCTATGAAAAATATCCATTAAAATAATAAATATTTGATTGGGCTTTTAAAATGGATTTAAAACATTTTATGGGCTTGAAATACAATTAATCATCATGAATAATTAATTGGGCTTTAGAATATCATTTCGAAACACATTTTAGAATGGTTCTTTAGATTGCTCTTCCGTTGAGTCGCGCCAACTAATGCCGCGGTATGTTTCATCATTGGATCCTTAAATGGGGAGACACGATTATGTGTCTACACATGTCTTTCAAAAACTTAGCATAAACAGGTACTTGAGAAATAAGTTCAGTAAAAGGAATTGATATCTCAAGGTTCTTGACCATAGGCAAGAACTTACCAAGTTGATGATCGACCTTCGACTTCTGCATCCTATGGGGAAAAGGTAGCCTTGGTGAAATAGGCGTTTCAGAAACCTTTTCCTTCTGCTTTCCTATCTGATCTTCCTTAGCTAGTTCAACCTCAGACATCGAACTCTTCTCCGCTTCTTCCTCTACCACCTCCTTCTCCTTGCTAGGAGCAGCATCATCAATGGGCATGGGAGGAGCATCATAAGCAGTGCCGCTACGAAGTGTAGCGGCATTGACAATCTCCTTGGGGATGGGTTATCCAGGTAGTTGACATGGCTGCCTTTGAGTATTGTTCGTAGCTACTTGAGCAAGTTGAGTCTCCAAGTGTTTCGTTGAATTTTTCAACTCCTTAATGCTCTCATCGGTACTTTGTTTCATAGAAACTATCATCTTCATCACATCAGATAGGGTAGGCTCTTGAGAGCCGGCATTTGAAGAAGGTTGCTACTGATAGCCTAGGTGTGAGGGCCTACTGAAACCAGGAGGAGGATTTTGAGGGTCCCCTTGGTAGTATTGTGGTCTAGCAGCATGTGGTGGTGGGTGTTGATGAGGTGGTTGGTAGGAGGCTTGTGGCATGGGTTGAGGGTTATGAACATTGTTGCTATGGTATGAGAAGTTAGGATGATCCCTCCACCCTGGGTTGAATGTATTAGAGTATGGGTTGTGTGGAGGTCTTTGCTGAAAAGCATTTGCATGCTCCATCTGATTCGGGTCGGGTTGATTGTAGGAACAATCATGACCAAAGTGGCCTTGAACACCACACACCTCACAGTAAGAAGAAGTAATAGAAGCCATGGAAGACATCGCATTAATACTCATAGGATGAGTACTAGACAGTGAAGATTTCAGTTTATCCATTTTCATGCTCAACTGGGCTACTTGTGAAGACAATAGGGCATATGCATCAGCATCCAACTTTTTCTTTGTAATAAACCTGGAAGAACTATGATCATTTGCTGCTAAGTTGGTCAGAAAACTGTACCCTTCATCCACCTCCTTATCTAGGAAAACACCCCTTGCAGATGAATCAAATGTACTCTTGATTTGGGGTTGTAGACCATTGTAGAATGCTTGGGTGATGAACCACTTGTCAAGATTGTGGTGTGAGAATTATCTCTGCAGGTCCTTGAACCTATTCCATGCTTCCTTCAATGTCTCATCAGGTTCTTGTTGGAAGGTAGCAAGTTTATGTCTGATTTCTGCAGTTTTGGTAGGAGGGTAGTGCTCTTTCAGGAATGCTTCAGAAATAGCACTCCATTCAGTTGTTGTGACATTATTCAACCATTTTTTAGCTTTGTCTTTCAAAGAGAACTCAAATACCATGACCTTCAACTGATTAGAAGTGACCCCTTGATGCTTAACGGTACGACAGAGTTGTTGAAACCGTTGTAAATGATTTGCAGGGTCTTCAGATGGATGCCCTCCAAACTGGTTCTGTTGGATCATATGAATGAGGGCAGACTTGATCTCAAAGTTGGCCGCTTGTATGTCAGGCATAGTAGGGCATGTGGGAACATTGCCAGGGGAAGGTACCCCATAAGACTTCAATGACTTAGGAGGCATGATTGATTCTGATGGTTCTTTCGTAGATTTTCCCTGATTAGCAGACTGCTTCTTCTTCTTTTGTTTCTTCTTGAGTTGCCGGAGGGTTTTCTCAAGATCAGGATCAGTTGGAACTGGAGTGCCTGTTCTTTTAGACCTGGGCATAAAAGAAGCAAAGAAAAATGTGCAGTGAGATTGCCTCAATTGGAATTAGAAGTTCCAATGAGATAGTAGGAATAGTTTAAATAATTAATCAAAAAGCTATAGAACTAGCCGTCTCCCCGGCAACGGCGCCAAAAACTTGATGGGTTTTAAAATATATACCGCAAGTGCACGGTGTCTGTTGTTAGCAGAAACTGGCAAATACGGGTCGATCCACAGGGAGAGGAGTTCTATAGATTTATGCTCAACTATTTAACTACTTCAAGAGAGAAATTTGATTGAAAGATTAATAACTAAACTAGAATAAACTAGAACACAAAATGATGAAAGTTTATCAAATAATTAAAAACCTAGGGCAATCGATTGGTCCACCATGCTTATACCAATTTAATCACTACAATATAATTCAACAATACTTGGATTGAGGTTCGAGTAATTAGAGTATTTTGTTAATCCTACGGTCGGGTCATACACACTCATAGATCAACATATGCTAGTACGGTCGCTCAACATAATCAGATCTACCAATTGTAACAAGCCTCTAATGAGTGCGATCTTTCGATTCTAACTCCTATTAGCTAAACATAACTCATGATATTGCGTAATTACATGAATTAAGCAATTATAATAAATCAACAGGAATTACTCTAATTCAATCCAAATATCGAAGAACTTTAAACCACAATCAAATAGGTATAAACATGGCTTCCCTCACTAAGCCCTAGAAAAAGACTACTCACTCATTATCATGAATAACACAATAAACATAATGTAAATAGAAGAATTCATCTAAATAGATTAAGTAGAAAAATTACCGAATGATTGAAGAACAATTGAAGAGAAATTGATGATCTTTATAATCTTCCCAAGCTAAGAATTAATACAAAGCTAGAGAGAAAAGACTAAGTGTTTAAACCTAAAAACAAGGAAAAAGAGATCCCCTAATCGAAAATACTATAAACTTTTTTATAGTCTTTACAAAACCGGCTAAAAAATGCAAAAATTAATGTTCCCGAAAAACCGCCCGGTCGGGCGACGTTGTCTTGAACTTACGAGCAAAGGAATAATTTCGCGCGGTCAACCGGCAAGGTCGCCCGGTCGGGCGCGTAAGAAAATTTGGCCTCTTTCTCGCCCGGTTGGCCGGGCTGTTTGGCTTGTATGCTGAAGGAGTTCTCGTCTCGCCCGGTCGACCGGGCGGGAAAACTGCGATTTGGCGTCAACTTGTGAAGGCTGTATCTCTCAAACTAGAAGTTCATTCGGGCGTGTGACCTATCATTGGAAAGCCCTTAAAGTCTAGTTTCCATCCCAACTGGAATTTATTTATTATCAATTTTCTATCAAAAGTTATGATCAAAATAGTGAACGGGTGTCAGTTTTGGCACTTCTTTCACTAACTCTTTGCTTCATTCTAACTCGAAATTATCCCAAACGGATGCATTGTGATCCTTGTGCAAGCTATCTTCATCCTCAATGATTAATAGGCTTGATCTTAGATAATCATAATCAATTTGCATCAAAGTGCTCTAATTCATGCAAACGGAGAGTAGTAGAGCACAACTTACGTAATTCATGCCATTATGCACCTAAATGCTCTAAAAGGAGTTCTAAATGCAATCAAAATGCATCTAAAAACTATATATAAATGTGACATATCAGGATGTTACTTAGGTGTCTACTTTAGTTCCTTTACCCCAACTAAAGCTGATTACAATATTCTATTGTAAAAAACTGAACAACGCATCCAACACTGGGAATCATGCTTCCTGTCAAAAGCGGGTAGATGCACTCTTATACAAAGCAATCTCGAAGCTCTCCCTTCATACTTATGTTCTTCTTCGCTCTTACCTAGTTCTACTGCTCACACTATTGACAACCTTCATAGAAAATTCTTTTTGCGTCAACAGAAGGATAAGAATACTACACCCCTTATTGTTTGGGATACCATCTGTCAACCTAAAAGTCAAGGTGGCCTAGGCCTTAGGAAAACCCTTCCACTTAATAAAGCCTTCATTGCTAAGCTTGGATGGAAGATTTTAACAGATACTCAGAGTTTTTGGGTTAACCTTGTTAGAAAACGATACCTAAAAAACCAAAGCTTCTTCACTTACAAACCTAAACCAAATGACTCTCATATATGGCGCAAAATCCTGGCGCAACGAGAAATCATTCGAAAAGGGATAAGATGAAAAATAAGCAATGGACAGAATATTTACTATGGCTAGATAACTGGCTATCTCATGAAAATCTTATAGAACTCACCAAATAATCATCAAACCAACTTGATTTAAACGTCAAACTCAATGAATTCATCCTGCCTCATGGCAGTTGGGATTGGATCAAACTAAAGACCCTGCTACCGGCCAATATTTTGGCAAAAATTAAAGGAATTCCACTACCATCCACTGACACCCCCGATACCCCCATTTGAGGTACAACTTCTAATGGGGAATTCACTGTCAAATCGGCCACATGGTTAGCACATAACATCAACACCAAGGAACATAAATGGCCTTTTAAATGGATTTGGAAACTCGACCTCCCACCTAAATTGATAATTTTTCTCTGGCAAATATGCCATTTTAGTATTGGAGTTCGGAGTGTGCTCCACAATCGCAACATTCTACCAATTAATACATGTGCCCTTTGCACCAATCAAGAAGAAACCATCGATCACCTTTTCGGGTCATGTCCTAATCTCAACCAGTTATGGAATCTTCAGGAACTTCGCGCATGGCTGGGTTTTTCATTAATTAACAAATCGCTGCTACCATCTCTCCAAACCATTAAAAAGGACACAAACAAAATTACAAAACTAGTATATCTTTTATGGACATCTGGAAGGAAAGAAATGATATTATTTTTAACAATTAAACTCTCAATCATTACAGAATTTTCCACAAAGCAAAATTTCTGCATACAGAATGGTCTGTCAGGACCACTATTGACCATAATGATTCCACAGGTACTCTATTTTTTTCAACTCACTCAACCTCCACTCATCCAACTCCAGCTACTCCACGTTTCATCCAAGTACAGTGGTCCCCTCCACCACCTACGTCGCACAAACTTAATTTCGACGGCTCAGTTCGCAATGGTTCTACTTCCGCTGGGGTCATCATCCGCGACTCACAAGGCAAACTCCTCAAAGCATGCGCATACAACCTCGGCGCTTCTCATGTTTTCATAGCTGAAGCAACGACACTTCAAAAAGGTATCCTCCTTTCTATTCAAACCGGAATAACAAATCTTTACATAGAAGGAGACAATCTACTTGTTATCAACGCGATTCAAGGCAAATGGACACCACCATGGCAAATTGCCAACATTATAAAAGATATCCAGGAGCTTCTAACATCATTCTCCCACTGGAGCATCCAGCACATCTATAGAGAGGCAAATAAAGCGGCAGACTGGATTGCAAATGTTGGTCATTTAATTGATGCACCTTTTAATATTGAAGATTGTACAAATTCGGCTTTACACTCAATCATTGTCAACGATATATTAGGACCACCCCTCGTGCGGAGGGTCTCCAAATATTCTTTTTCCTTACCTTAAAAAAAATACCTATGAAGTATGGAGTATGGACCAAATCTAACATCTCTTTTATGATTATTTAAATTTTTTTACAACATAATTAGAATTTGGGTCAGATTAGGAATTTAGGATCAAATTTGGGTCAGTTACTCGAATGGAGTCGGCAGCTATATGCTAGAAATCTAAACTACCCTTTCCTGTTGATCAACAGACAATCGACAAATACTAAGGCCATGAGTCGTACAGCACAGCAAAGTGTTGCGCGTAGAAGTAAAACCAGCAAACGGACAAACAATGGTGCTGCGTATGTGGCGCCTTGACAGAGCCCCCTAACCACGTAGTTTAACTTCCAGAACAACAACAACAACATCATCATCAGAGAGAAAGCAATACCAAAAATGGGGCAAGCAAACTCAACCGAAACAGCATCATCAATTGAGGAGAGAGAATTAGAGAGTCAAGCAACTTCAGTTGGCGCTCTTCCTTTGCTTCACAATTCTTTCTCTAAACTCGCTGATCCTCTCTCCAACTCTATCCCTCTCCCTTCTCTTCAGGTTTGATTCAATCACCATTACTTTCTCTCTCCTCTTTATCATCATGTTCTTTGACATTCTTTTTTATAAAGTTTAATTCTTTCTTGTTGTTGTTCTTTTGGGCTTTTGTTATGGTTGATAATTGATTGATTTTTGTCCATGTTAAGGTTGTTGATCAACTTATTTGCTAGGATTTTTTCTTTGTTGTTGTGCAAAATAAGATATTTGTTTTTATGTTTCCATCTATCTTTTGCTGCTCAAAGTTGTAAATTTCATCCATTCTAAATGAAGATATTGTAACTATTTCTTAATTACTATAATGGGTTCTTGTCAAATTTCTTAGGGGTGTTGTGAAAAAATCATGTGAGTGCTAAATGAACAACAAGGCAGCAATAAAGGGAATTTATGCATGAATAAAAAGATCTATGCAAGGGTCAGTTGGTTGTGATTAATTAGGGACTGGCGATTTGGGTAAATGGGTTGGGTTCAGGTTAGGCTATCAGGTCATGTTAGTGATTGCCAGCTCTAGTTGTGAGGGTAAACTATTGTGAGAGATTGTGTGGCTAGCACATAATTCTTCAGATTTAGTTGCATCCGTCAGATTTTATATCTTAGTTCCATAATCTAATGTGATAGATGAAATGTAGATTGGGAATGTACTAAGCGCATGTTTGGTTCAACATTTTTGGCTCTTAGAAATTGAATAAAGTACCTATTCCCTTTCTTCTTGTTTGGTTCAACCTCTCCTCAATCCATTACCATTACTTGGTGGTAATGGATTCTGCTAGACTGTTACCTTCCCTTACCCCCTCAAGTAACAAAATCCATTTGTTGATGGTAATGGTTTCTTTTCCCTTTGCATACCAAAGTTTGAACCAAATACCCAATAAAGGTGACAACTTTTGTTACCATTCACTCCTCTATTTGATTCCATTCCGTTTCCATTCCATGACTTGAACCAAACATGCTCTAAAACAAAAATGGTACTTTTTTTTTTTGGAATAGGGGTAGATCTATGCTGTGCTTATGTGTTGTTTTTTTATTTACTAATATGTGACTAATATGTGTGTTCTGTTTTCACAATTTTCTTTTTTGGTGAGTGGGTGGTTTACTTGTTTGTCTTTTCCTTTTTCTATCGAATATGTTTCCAGCAATGCTTTTCTCTAAAGTACACCAGCATAAGCTGCGAAGGGGTCGATTTGCCAGATTGCTTCCAGGGATTTGTGGATCAGATTGCTGTTTCTATAACAGATACGCTTTTTGTACCCCAGAAAGGAGGGATCACTTGGACAGAGTTTGTAAGAGGGTATGTTAAAGGCTGTGGGAGGATGTCGGCTTCGTCATTGTTGAATACTTTGTTGAGGGCTCTTGCTTTATCTGCTGATAAAGCTGGGTGTCCAATGAATTTACAATTTGATTCCGATGAAGCTGATAGCAAGACAAGTGGATCAATATCACCTGGCGAGTTGGGGATGATTATTTGGGTATGTTGGATAATGTCCTTGAATTCAAGGAGTTCAAAGTGTGCCATGGAAAGCGAGCATGCAAACATTCCTGATCTTAACCATCTGGTACTGTCAGCTGTTGTTTCGTGCATGGACAATGGTAATGATGTTGATGTATGGGATACTGATGTTTGTCATCTTGAAGCTGAGCTTAGTGTTGGAAAGATACATATGTGGGCCATAAAAACGGTGCCAAATCTTGCAGAATGCTTTTCAAATTTCATCAGTTCCAGACTTAAAGCAGCTACTTTTGAGGTATATGAAATCAAAATCTTTCTTCCTTTTCTTGATATCCTGCCTGAGTTTTTTTTTTACAAAATGCTTTTCAAAATTCATGATTTCCAGACTTAAAGCAGCTATTTTTGAGGCATTGGAAACTGAAACATTTTTTTCTTTTAGATTGCTATCCTGTTTGAGTTTGTTTTACCCAAAATATTGATGGAATCTGGTTTAGCTTCATGTATCTTTTGCTTCCACGTCCTTAGTCCTAAATCAATGGTTTCTAGGGGTATGGTTTTGCATGTTGTAGATAGTAGATTGATCTTAGAGTTTGTTCCGATTGTTTTTCCTAGTTGAAGTAGCTTCATAACACAAGGTTACGACATTTTAGTCGAAGCAGTTAGTATTCAAGGTTTGCATAGGGACAGGGAGGATTTGATGGGCTTCATATGTTTTTTAAGTAACGTGTCTTTGAAGGACTCTTACAGCCTAATTGAATGGACCTCGTGATTTTGCGTGAGGGTTTATTTATTTCTTTTATTATTTTAATACATGGTTCTAAATTTGAGCATTGTAAACTGAAAAGTGGCTGTAAGGGTTGTACATGTATCATGTATGTGCTCTGAGTGTTTAAGAGAGTACTTCTAGGATTCTATGTGCTTTTAAGTGTATAAAGTTTTGCAACTGGAAAGACAACAAGAAGCCAGGTTTTGGCTGGGGCCTGGGGGATCATGGAGGAGTGTGAAAGTTATTGATCTACTCATGTTTATGCGTATTATAGAGGGTTTGGGAGCAGGGGAGAGGGGGCGGGGAAGTCAGGTGCTGCCCTTTTTTGGATAATACTTAAGTTGGGTCAGGGTAGGAAGGGAGGTTAAGCTCTCGAGTTGAAGTCGACGATTCGAGTTTTGACTGAGTGAAGTATGAGGTGTTCGGCTTAGTGTTACCTAATTCGCTAATTCCCCCGCGGATTGCGGATTGAAACAAGCGAATTATGGTCGTTTTGGTTTATTTTTGGCCCATTTTGGGTAAATTGGCGAATTAGATAGCGAATTAGGTAACACTGGTTCGGCTCAAATAACACCCCTACAAACTCCTTTGGGCATATGAAAAACTTGACTAAAGTATCTTTGGATCCTAAATAGAGCAAAACTTACCAAATTTTAATGGCCATTCAGATAAGAGCAACACTTGTTTTTTCCTCGACCTTTTCTAAATTTTTTGGTTACCAGGTTTCTTTGGTTCTTCCTTGAATACTTCTGATTTTGTACATAATTGTGCATGAGGAACAGATTGAAATAGATTGTCGCTAAGTTTTCTAGACGAAATGTTTTTGTCTTTTTTTCATTCTCAGCCAAAAAGTCAAAGAACCTAGAAAATACTTGATTGATTTCGCATCGCCAAGCTTCAGGCCATATCTACAAGTGACAACTTCTCAGTGGTCACATAAGCATTTTCTCTTGGGTCCATTTGAGCAGACCCATTTTATTAAATATTATAATAAATAAAATTAAAAATAATATTAAAATTTAAATATAATGAAAAAAGTGTATAACAAAACATAAAAAATCATAATATGTATTTTTAAATCACAAAACTTCCACAATGTTAAAAAAACCTCAAAAGCAAACAAAACTACATATATATAGTACCCTGACTCAATTTTTTTTTGTTAAACCTTCATCTTCAATAAGACTTAGTAACAAACTTCTTCCATGTGATTAGAAAATTTCAATGTCATTTCTCAGTCCAGCTTTTTACTTAAACCTAAACTATGCCTTTGAAAAGTGGTTACCAATAAAATCGGCATACCGACCCTTCAACCTTTGCAAACTCAGCAACATTGACAAGAGAGTAAAGCTACACAGGAACACACGTGACAGTGCAGGCGAAGATGAAGGTGGTCATCTCTGGGTGCAGGCTCGCAGCTGTGGCAACGAGTGAGGAGAAGAAGAGGAGGAGAGCAGCGAGGTACGGACATTTGGAGAGAGAGCAGAGGATGGCGAAGAGTGTTACATCTGGGCTCCATGCTGAATAGCATGAGGTGGGAGTTCAAAACTCTATAAAAATCTTTACATCTCATTACTCACGGCTGGCTGGCTTGCTATGCATCAGTTTGACAGGCTTAACTCTAACGTTTGGGCCTATCATCCTGACTTGTTACGTGAAGTTAGATTTGAGCGGAGCTCGAGCCGAGCCGTAATTTGGGACTCGAGCCAGCCAACCAATATTTAAGCGACGAGCAGCACGAGCTCAATTAAAATTTTTGAGCCAGCCGAGCTTAGTTGTGGTCTCAGTTCAGCTAGTAAAAAAATGGAAGCTATGACATCAACAACTCACTCTTCGATTTTCTCTAGAGACATTGGATCCTTGTGACCATGATTTATTAGAAGTTGTGAACAACAATAAGATTATAATTTGAGAATCATCTTTAACTCCAAAAACTTAAAACTTTCAGTTTCTTTGGTATATGGTTTGGTTAATTCTGTCTGGGAGTCTAGAATATAAAACCCCTTCCTCCTTTCCTGTGGAGCTAACGTTAAATAAACAAAATTGCAATAAACTTTTATTTAGCTCAAGGATTTAAAGAAATGACAGATTAACCACTGGGGAATAACTGGGTGTCTTGTCTTAATATGCTTTGAACCCACAGAAAATCATCCTTAAAACATCCTGTCCTCCTCTTTCATAGAGACTTCTCGAGATGAAACTTAGAATTATATATGTCTCATATAAGAATGCCTAAGCGAGCTTATAAATAGCATTTCCTTCACAGGTAAGGTTACTTTTTTTTGGCTATCTTAGCCTGGGTGGGGCTTCTTTAGACATTGGCTGATTATATGTTATCTTATGGTATAAATGCCTCAACAATTTATGTTTTTCTTATTGGTAGCAAAAGACAAACTTAAGACATACGAAATACAGAATCATTGGAGTAACTTTAGCTCCCAATTATGCATATCACCCAATAGATTATAATCTCAAAACTCAATATTTTTTTGCTCCTTTTTGTTTTAGACAGTGTTAATTGGAACGTTGTATGTTCTGATACATGGAACCGGTACGAAACGTATTTGCTACGAAGTTTTGTTAAAATAACCCATCAGTACAATAATCTGATCTGCTACTGGGAGTGAGAAGCGAATGAACGGCTGTTTTGAATATATTAAGATTCCAGGACTATATGAGCTATAGCTTGAAGATCATGGTTAGCCACAGATGAATCTGTTGATGAACTTTCTTCTTACTAGTGAAGACTATAAGCTCAAGAGTATCCTCAATCAAATCATTTTTGAAAACCTGATGTTTTGATGAGCCATGTAGGCAGTTTATCTCTAGAATGCTATTGTTGTGTTAGTGCGAGCATTTGTTACGTGGATAGCTGAAAGATGAGGTATCCAGGTCAATTTCTGGTGTCCCTGAAATTGTCTTTACTTATTTTTCTCCATGTTTTTTTTTTTTTGCTAAGCAAGATAAGTAGATTAATTGAAACAACATGTTACAACCTAAACAAGTCAAAGGAAGCAAACCAACTAGGTTGGACTCCTCACACTAAGACTTGTAAAACAAACCCGACAAAAGGGTCATTAACTCTTACAAGTTCTGAACCACTCATGATCTTTCCTAGTGATTTTCTTTGGTAATACAGACAAGATTCTATGCTTAACTATACTTTTAATTTGTTTTATCACAAAATCGATACTAGGTAAGCATTTACGCCAATATACGACATTCCTACCTGCCATACCATATAAACTAAAAAAGTAATTCCGGCTTGAATTATTTGCTCGAAATTTGGTTCTTCTCCCATTACGTACACTTCGATAAGTTCTTTCAATTCTAGTCCGGGGCTTCGATATTAAACCAATTCTTGACCTTTTAAGACATTCTTGACTATAATGACGGTGAAAGAACAAATGCGATGATTCTCATCATGTGCACCACATATCGAAACACAAAGGATCTTGGCCGATGCCATATTGAAACAACTTTGAAGTAGTTTGCAACTTTTCTTGAATTGCTAACCACATCACAAATACGTGCTTTGGAACATTAAGCTGTTCCATATGATTTTATCCCAAAGTAACTTGGACTTGGTCTCCATAAGCTTCTCATGAAGGCGACTTTGATGGAATATGAATTCATTGCGATCATGGCGCCCTGGTATAAACACAGCTTGGTTGCTCCTTCGCATTGCAAATCCTCTTCCGGACCAACTTGCACCGGTATTAGGTACATAATGCCACCAGTCTTCCTCTTTCAAATACACGAATGTATCCACTTTATCCATACACCATCCTGCTTTGAAGCAATTGCCCATACATATTTCCCAGAGGCTAGCAATATTCCGAGTAGAATATTCCTAAACCCAAGTCCTCCAACAGACTTTCTGTACATAAATGTTCCCAAGCAATCAAACCGATTTTGATGTAAAGTGTTGTCCACTCCAAAGAAAAGCCCTACAAATCCTGTTAATTTCTTGTAAAACTTTCTTCGGTAATACAAAAACTTGTGCCCAATAGATGTGCAAACTTAACGAGCGAATTAATAAGTTGAATTCTAGCGAATGTAGGATAACCGCCTAGAGCTCCAAATTCTAATCTTGGATGTCATCTTCTCAACTAAAGCTTCACCTTTGCATTTATCTTCCTTGCACATATTGGCACACCTAGATATACGAATGGCAATTTTCTCTTGCAAAACCCGGATACCTCTTCACTCTCTTCATTCGCTCGTCATTCCACAAGTATAAAATGCGGATTTGTTAGCATTTGCTTGTAAACGAGATGACTCCAAAATAATTTGAATGCCCTCGACATCGGATAGATGGAAGTGAAATCACCCTTGCAAATAGTATAAGATCATCGAAAAAACACATATGAGTAAGCTTCATTTCCTTGCATCTGGGATGGAATTGAAACTCATCCAGCTCTCCCCATCTTTGTTAAGATTCTAGATAGATATTCCATACTTTGCTACAAAAAGCAAGGGTGATATTGGGTCACCTTGCCTTAAACCTCTAGAAGATTTAAAAAATCCTTCCATGTTCCCATTTAACATGATTGAAAACTTTGGTGTAGAAACACACTCCATTACAAGATCTATGAAAGATTCGGGAAAACCTAAAGCAATCAACATTTCCTTGAGAAAATCCCGACTAAGCGTGTCATTATGCCTTTTGTAAATCTATCTTGAATAAACAACTAGGCTTGACTTGTTTCTGCCATAGTGTTTAACCAAATCTCGTATCACCATTATATTATGTACAATAAATCTCCCATGTACAAAACCACCTTGGTTTTCCATGATTAAATCAGGTAAAACCCTTCTTAATCTCCCACTAAAGACCTTAGTAATACATTTGTACAAAGTATTACAGACATGAAATTAGTCCGAATTCACTAACATTCGAGGGCATTTTGTTTTAGGGATTAAAGTTATCATTGTAGTATTCAATTCCTTCAAAATCTTCCTAGAGTATCTAATACACCATCGATCACATCATCATTTACAATATACCAAGCATCCTTGTAAAAATGAGTGCAAATCCATCGTGCCGTGGTGCTTTGTCACAGGATTGAAAACAAAGCCTTTTCACTTCCTCAATGTGTATGGTGCATTAAGGATCTCCCTGTGCTCATCTGTTATCATGGGACCCTCTCGAATAAGGCGATTTATCACATACTTCCTCTCTACGGTGCTTCGCCAAAAGCTTCTCATAGTATGATAGAAAGGCATGTGACACGGTTTATTTGTATCCTTCCGGTTGCCATGTTCATCATGTATACCATACACCGATTTTGTAGCTTTCTAGCTTTGATACTACGATGAAGAAGAGAAGTGTTCTATCTCATCTTTTATCCAAGCAAGCTTAGCTTTTTGTGATAAGAATTCTCTATATGCCTGTGTTTCAAATGATATTCCTTAACTTGTTTCCAATTCCACCTCTCGCTAATTGACTATCCCCGGTGATTATGCATATCTTGTTGTGCTTGCTGCATTACGTGTAGTGCTTGAAGTTACGTGCTTTAATTTTTAGAACCCCTCTTTGTTCAACTCTTTCGGTGTATCCTTCACGACTTTAAGCCTTTTAACAAGCTTAAACATCTTAGTACCTTGAACATCTACACTCCAAGCTCTTGATTCTGTCATTAAATTGGGAAGATAGTCTCCACATAGTGTAATATTTAAATGGCTTTCTACCATTTAATACCTCGGGATAAACAGTCAAAATGGCGGGAAAATGATCAAACTCCCTTCCGCTTTTGAAGCAAACCTGTGAAGGAAATACATTCGCCGTGCTTGATTTGTGAGGATTCTATCAAGCTTTGAAAACACTCGGCATCTCATTGTTGTTTATTGTTCCAGTAAAAAAAATTACGAGACTTTTGACATCGAAACATATTACAATAGCTCATACATTCTTTAATATCTCTAGGTTCAACTTCTCTAACATATGAACCTATTCTTTCATCACATTGCATTACACAATTAAAATCTCCACACATAATCCAAGGATCTAAAGTTTTCAAACTTTTAAGATCTTCCCATAATGCAATTCTATTATTTCTTTCATTAAAAGCATAAATGAAAGTGCAATAAAATCCACTTCTATTGCTAGTAGGTTGCAAAAAACAATGAAATAATTGACTTGTAACATGTAGAATTGTTACCGGAAACTTCCGATTTCCAAGCCAACACAATTCTTCCTCCATCATGACAACTTGCATTGCTTGTAAAACACCATCCTCGAATGTTCTCGATACAAAACACCCATATTCTTGGCTTTTATTTTTTGTTTCCAAGAGACTAACAACACCAAAAAGCGATTTATGAACAAACTGTTGTACATCTCTCTGCTTATTAATGTTGTTCAAGCCTCTAACATTCCAACAAAGAATCTTATCCATTGATATCGGGAGGTTCTCCCCCTCCCTTTTGTGAATTAGCCTTCTTGCTACTTGATCTGGAACTTCGCATTCAATTGTCCAGTTGACTGGTCTCCGATTTATCACATCCAAAGATTAAAAGTGATTCGAGTTTGTGTGGTTTTGACAGTATTCACCACGACTTTGATTGGTCTCAAAGCCCTTTGAAAACCATCCGGTCAACTTCCACTTCCTTAGCCTCTGCTACTAAGGTTTTACTGTTGAGAATTCTCCATTGTTTGTGAAACTATTGGAGGATTAGTTCAACTGTGGCATTGTAACTTTTGGCACCCATATCTTCTTAACCTTCTTCTTCTGCATTCTTGTGTTATATGCCCAAAATTAAGACAATTTTGGCATTTAGTTGGTTTCCATTCAAACACTACGGGCACATTAGTCAAATTTCCATGCTCATTCCAGGCGAATTGAATCGGGGAATTTATGATCCATCTTCATTTCAATCGGTATTCTAGCATACTTGTAATTTTCCCCTGTTTCTAGTTGCTTCATCACGTTTAATTGGCTCTCCTATATCGTGATGCTATCTTATGAAGAGATTTCTCACCCCAAGTACTTGATTCGGCTTAATTGGACCCAACTGGAATAGTTTTCAAATCTTCCTTCTCAAAATCCATGTCCAGTGTCCAAGGTTTCACAATCAAAGGTTTCTTATCAAAAAGAAATGTCATCCAGAATTTTATATCTAGAATCCATGGCATTAAATCGAACAAGATAAATGCCTCTTTGAATCAAAGCAACCTTATCAACATTATATGTCTTCCAGTTCTCCTCAAGAATCCCTCATAACTGAATTGGTGGATTTGATCCTAATACATAGCATATAATCGATGAACTCCAAAAATCTACCTCCTCCGAATATCATCAAATTGATGTGAATCGGCTCTAAATCCACCATCACATCATTCGATTTCACCTCGGTTTCATCTAGATTATCTTCATCATCAATCTCATCCAATTCCATCACATTTCCATCCTCATCAAACTTCAACATTAATCTCCGATTATCGGCTTGTTGTAAGATAGGAATCAAATTACGACCGGTTTTGCCACCAGATTGCTGACTAGTATGAATGGATTGCGGCCATTCATTGAAAGTGTGCCTGATTTCGATTGAACTTGCAATTCTTTGAATAGACGATTTTGGAGTTACCACCTCTCCAATGCCTAATCCAAAATCCAAAGCTTCTATGCCCAAAATTTCATCCATTGAGCGAGTACGAAGAACTTGAGAATCAGACGTTGGTCCTCGAGCTTTCTCACTCTGCTTTCCGTTTCCGAATTTTGAGTTTTCCCGCCGAAGTTCTTGCCATGGCGACGGCGCAAGATAAGATATCATGCACCAGAGAAAACATGGAGAGAATTCTCAAAAAACGGTTCTCAGTATTTGCATATAATTTTAAGTATCACGTACTTTTTTTTCCCATGTTACTCTCTGGTTGCATGTGACTGAAAGTTTCTCTATTATTTGAGTCTGTTAAGATCTTGTTTTGACAAAGTTATATTCTTGTTCCCAGCAGCCTAGTGGAACGGAAACTTCAGGTACGATGGTCGTCAATACCTCTTCTGATGAGGCATGGGAATATCATCTTCTGACACGTGGACGGGCATGGGCAATTTCTCTTTCCCAAAGAAGTAACATAAGTGAGGAGATGTTGAGAATATGCTTTCCTAGCAATATTGATGTGATAGAGGAAAGCCTTCTTTATCGGTTCGTCATCAGTATCTATAACTCTGTTTTCGACATTTTGTTTGTCTTTCATTTGTTTGATGCTTGAAAGAAATCTTGAGAGTTTCCCCTATAATTGGCTTGCAGTAATGTAGATCAACATTGTATGTGTTATTTGTGTAATAAGACTAATAACTCTGCATGAGTAGGAACACTTCTGCTTAACTATTTTTTGTCCATGAAATGATTCTTGAAGTCTCTATGGTATGGCGGCCTTTATTTCTAGAAGTGGCTTAAAGTATTGAATATTCCCATTACATGATTTTTGTTTCTGATTCTGTTTCGTTATCTATTTTTCCCGGTGTGTTGATGGATTTATCTCATTTTCCGTACATTTGTGAATTGTGCTTAATCACACATCATGGATTGATGTACATATCTGGTAATGTTTTGTTGGATTCACAGTTACCGTTATGTTTTTGTGTTAAATCTTGACCATCAATTTACAAAGAACTTGCCTTGGATTATTATATTAAGAATGTTACTGTGAAGAGTGAATCCTGTTGTTTATGGAAGTGTTGACGTAGCTGGTCTCTGAGTTATAGGAGCAAACCTTCAGTGGGAATATACATGTCAATTCATTATGATACCTGCTGCCGAACAAATTTTGTAATTGGATCTTACTTTTGAGATAATGATATAAATTGGATATGCCTTGACCTGATGCTTCACTTGTTATATAAGTTGGGGACTGATTGTCTGATTACTGTCACTGCTTCACAGGTCGTATGCTCATGGGAAAGGGCTGAATAGATTTTGGTCAAATGTTGACGGGTATCATGGACCACTGCTACTGTTGCTCTCCGCCACCTCAGGTGAATCTAGTGAGAGCAGCAGGAAATGGATAATAGGGGCACTCACACAACAGGGGTTTGAAAACAGAGATGCATTTTATGGGAGTGGGGGTTGTCTGTATTCTATATTCCCAGTCTTCCATGTGTTCTCAGCATCTGGTATGTGAACATGAGAGCTAAAGAACTTTATGAGCAAGATGTAATCCTTTAGTATGTCTATATCTAAATCATAAGCCCTTCTTATTGACAGGAAAGGAGCAGAACTACCTGTATAGTCACTTGCATCCGGCTGCTAGAGCGTATGAACCACACCCAAAGCCTGTTGGTATTGCATTTGGAGGAACTGTTGGGCATGAAAGAATATTCATTGACGAGGACTTTGCGAAGGTTACTATACAACATCATGCTGCTGATAAAACGTACCAACATGGTTCTCTTTTTCCCAATCAGGTAAGGAGCTCAATGGCAGAGACCAGAGGCATGTTATAACATGTGGAGTCAATTGAGCCCACAATTTGGGAAATTTTGAAATTCTTGTAAATATTAAAATTTAAACTATTTTTTGCCCACAGTTTCTCCCCTCAATTTGGTGGTAGTTAGCCTTTGTGATATCATTAAACATCTTGATATCACATTTGTGGACTGTGGTTGAGTTCGTGGTGCTCATGTGTAAGGCAAGTGTCACTGTCACCGTGTCAGGCACGGGTGCATGAGGGGATTTCAGATAACCAATTTGTAGGAATTTTGAATGTTTTTGACACAAAATAGTGTCTTCAATGTCCATAACTCAATTAACCAAACAAAAATGGTTTCATAACTTGCACTGAAGTTCCGTCTTGAAGATGTCTGATAATAGGAATTGCGCATTAACAGTAGATAATACTATCTACTATCTTTTATGATATTATATCGACTCTCATGGTTAAGGTCTTTGATTATCGTTGTTCAGGGTTATCTTCCTACTGAAGCATCAGTGCTTGACGTGGAAGTGTGGGGATTGGGTGGTAAGAAAGCAAAGGAAATACAAAACTCATACAGGAACAGAGAAGCGCTTTTCACTGAGCAAAGACGCAAGGTAAAGTTTCCTTTAAGTCAAAGTTATCCCGTGGTTATACTTTCGATGATTCAGATGCCGACCTGAGGTTTGAGGTGGTTTTAGGTTGATTTGAAAACATTTGCTAGCTGGGAAGATTCACCAGAAAAGATGATGATGGACCTGATGGCTAATCCAAATACAGTTCGACGTGAAGAACGGTAAATTTACATCCTGTAGACTTGTTTGTGTGTATTATGATGGGAGCGCATATATATGTAAGCAATAATTACAACTTTTTGTCTTTTGGTCTGTAATTGAACAAGATCTATGCATTCCAATTTGAGGTTCTTGTTCTGATTCTTTTTCCACACCATGATCAAAAATCCTTTCGGCCGGATCTTATCTCGTATTCTCTTTGGAGATGTATGGAAACAATTGTGTAGGTCTTGAGAGCTCAATAGCGGTTTTTCTTGTAAAGACCCCCCAAGCTGATTATTCAACTCCCACCTCCGTTGGTTATCAGTTTATCCATATTGACTTTCATGTTTGTAAATACAGGACTTTGACTATTAATATCTTTATATTATACCATTTATTCGTAAGTATCATAAGAAGAGTTGATGTATACAAATTATAGCATACATTAAGACAAACCCAATAGTATTTTACAATTAAACATTTTTTTGATACATAATTTATATATGGTCAAAGTGGGATATAGTGTAAAAGTCAAAGTGACACCACTAATGAAATTCAAAGGATTATGAATGTATGATTTTAAATAGGATTTTTTGTCAGACTACCTTAACTTTTTTGCACTTTCAAGAAAAAACTACCTTAATTAAGGAAAATTGTCCAAAACTATCTTAAATACTATAAACCACTGTTGACAAGTACCACAATGGTTTACCTACCAGTTGACCATGTATGGTATTCTGTTCATTAAAGATCACGTGTCAGGTACGTGACTTGTTTTAATCCTCTATTTCGCCCAATTTACCATTTTCCCTCCATTTTTCTCGTAAACTCAGACAACCTAAATTAATTATATTCTCTCTATTCTTTTTTTGACAATCTAACAAATTAAATCCCAACCTAACAAGTTTAAGCAAAATTCAGAACAACTTAAAAAAAAAAACCTAACCTGTACTTTTCAACTACTTCGTAAATCGCCCCTGTCTTTGAAGCCATTGACGAAATGATGAACTTCAATTCCTGGTTCCAATCATTTTGAAATTTTAATTTTTAGTTTCATAAGTTTTTTTGGCAACGCAGTTTCATAAACTAGCGTTCGATAAATTTGCCCCATCTGCTTACATTTAACCCCATTTTGGTGCTTGATTTATTGCTAACAACCAATCTCCACTGTAGCTCAATTAAATTCAAGAAGAAATTGAACAGAGAATGATTGTCGTGAGTCAGGGGGTCAAAAATAGAGGGGAGAGAATAGAATTAATTTAGGTAGTGTGAGTTAAGGAGGGAAACCGAGGGAAGATGGGTAAATTAGGCGAAATTGAGGATTAAAACAAGTCACGTGCCTGTCACGTGATGTTTAATGAACAGAATACCATGGTCAACTGGTAGGTAAACCATTCTAGACTTTGTCAACAATGGTTTATGGTATTTAAGATAGTTTTGGACAATTTTCCTTATTTAAGGTTTTTTCTTGCAAAGTGCCAAAAAGTTAAGATAGTTTGGAACAAAAAATCCTTTTAAATATGCTTCAAACTTAACTGTTTATGTATCGCATAGTAGTTTCTCACGTATCAGCTACAAATGTAAATACCAAATAGGACTAGTTTTGAAACATTTAAAGTGTACTTTACCTCCAATTTTTAGATGGTTTTGAAATTTGCGACTCATAGTTGTTGATTTGCTAAATAAACTCATAAATTCAGTCATGTTTCTCGTATCACATGCATTCATTGGAGATAACTCTCTCGGTTATAAGTGATTTTTTTCGTAAAAAATATCACTTTACACTAAACAATACCTATTTCCCTACGCACCGTTCACTTAGGAGTTGGGCATGAAATTTTCTTTTTTTTTTTGCTCGGGTAAAACTACTACTTCAGTTAGCGGTTTACCGGTAACAATTTTATCTTGACAAATCACTAATCCATATACAACACCTAATCAGTGCAACTCTCCTCCCAACTGAGCCATAAAATATAACTAATTTGTTCTTGCACTTAGTTACTTATTCAATGATATATTTTTAAAAAAAAAATCCTAAATCGCTATCCCCTCATCTCCTCTCTCTCTCCTCTTTTCACGAGAAAACCCTCAGAGGGCTACCATGGATGTTTTCGTCCATAGTAAGCCCCTCTTTATCTCATTTTTGCAGTTTCTAGTTTATTTTCTTGCTTTTTTCGTTTTTTTTGCAGTTTTTAATAAGTCTCATCTGTGTGATGGCTTTAGTCTCCTTTATGGTTTTTGTAGTCACCCCCTTCACGGCGGGTCTATTAGTTTGGTTTCTTTATGTGTTAGCGAGATTTGGACCCTGGCTCCAGTTGAAGGTTGATTTGTTGATAGGATTTTGTACGGGATTGCAACGGCGGTCAGTATTTCGCGTACAATCGGTTGAATCTACATCAAAACTACATCGATCTTTAGACCCCTCGTAGAAGGTTGCATCGAACGACGATGTGAAAGAGGGTATTTAGAAGGGTTATTTTTGCTCAACGATTGTGGTTTTGCCATATTAGAATTAAGTTTCTTTCAATTTGATGTGTATTTTTCGGTTTCGAAACTTCTATTTTAGATGTCGTATGACTTTATATTAATGAATGAATATTCACTTCAAAAAAAAAAGTTACTTATTCAATGATTTAAGAAGATGCTTATAATTAAAAAAAAAACTGATTAAGCGCTAGTGAGAGTAGTGGTTTCTCTCTTTGAGTTAACCCCTATTTTAAGGCTTGTTCTTTATGGTTTTTTTGTTTCCAATTTTCGGTTTATTTGAAAATCAAAAACAAAAATATAGAAATCGGGATAAATAGTTTCAGTTTTTACGTTGTCGATTTTCAAAATTGACATGTTTGGCATATGACTAATTTTAAGTTTATTATACTCCTTATATCATATGATTTTTATGTTCATAAAACCAAAAACCGAAAACCGACGGTGATGCTTAGGACGAGGCCCTTACTTAATAATGGTTTTGTTTTAAGACAACTTAGATGTGATAATGGACCGGGCTAGGATCGGGCTTTGGCCAAAAAAATGGCATGTTTCGGGCAAAATTG
Source organism: Beta corolliflora (assembly GCA_947648045.1). NCBI lineage: Eukaryota > Viridiplantae > Streptophyta > Magnoliopsida > Caryophyllales > Amaranthaceae > Beta > Beta corolliflora. Next base: position 262,694 of record CANSZD010000418.1, on the reverse strand, counting down.
TCGCGCCAAAACCCGCTAATTAGGGTTGGGCAAAGCGGACTTTTCGGACCATTTTTTGGCCGGACCAAAATTTAACGTAACTTTTTCCTTATTTAAGTTGCTCGTGCCCGGTTTTTTTGCCCAAAAATCGGGATGGGCCCGAACTATGGGCCAAAAAGCGTGCCAAAAACCCACATTTTTCGGCGGGTCGAACCCATGTTGATTTCCTCTAAGACAATTAGAAAAAATTTATGTGTGGTGTTATCCTACGTGGACAAGATCTGTTGGAAATTATTTCACATTTTGACGCAAAGTGAGAAATATTTTTCGCTTTAGCAATACCTAGAGAAAAAAATTATAAGCATTACATTGATTAGTGATGAACCTATAATTAATAAGTAACATCGATACGTTGCACGAGATCTAAACTAGCTTTATTTTTATTTGTTTTGTAGCATCTTGTATGCTACTTTCATAAAAAAATCTGAATTTGATACTAATATCTAAACTAGAATTCTAACTAGAATTTGATACTTTCATAAAGAGTCCTAATACTAATACTTTGTTCTCCCCATCTTATTTTCGGTTCGGTTCGCCCAATTCGATTCGGTTCGGTTCAATTCATTCGGTTCAATTCACCCGTTCGGTTCCTAAATTATTATCATTACTATTAATTAGTTATAATTTAATTCGGATTGTTGGTTCGATTGTTTTATCACATTCTAACTAGCTTATTTTTTTAAAAGCTTAATATGAATGAAAGTCTTTCTAATTATTAGGCCCAAAAACGTAAAGAACATTTTTTTTCGATGTTTAGAGAGCCACAAGGCAAGTGGTGAAAATCGATCCCAAAATCTCCTACAACTGGGAAGGAAGCTCTAACTAACTGGGCTATCCCTCACTCTCAAAAAACGTAAAGAACATGGGTATATAGTTGCACAATAATTTCAATAATTTATCACTCACCATCAACGAAATATGATATAGTTCCGGCTACGTAAGTTGTATACCAATAAAACATTTGTGATACAACACATTTTGTGCATTTAATTTGTGCAACAATTTATCATTTTACATGACAAAAAAAATATGGAGGTATAAAAAAATATAAATATTACATTATTTATCTTTTGAGGGAAACTATTACATTATTTATTATTTGTCATAGTTAAAGTCTTAAGGTTGGTAAAGTTACGTTGGTTACCAATAAAAATTGAAAATGAGTGCATCCACTTCATAAACCAAAGAAGCTAACTCTTTTCATTGTCAAATGTCAATTTAATTAGGTTTATAAAGGCTACTACTTGGGCTATTTTCAAAGCCTCTTGCAATATGTAGATTGCTGTTGGAGCTCAATTTCCTCTTATTCGAGCTAACACACGCATATAATTTCTTACATATGATATAACAAAAGAAGCTCCCGACTACAAAGTGACCATAACTACTAAATAATGAACTAAATTCTGTCCAAGTAATAAAACGTAGGAGCAATGCCATAAGCCAACACCAAAATTACCAAAGCCATAGTAATTAATACTACATACAAACGAGAACACTTTTTTAATAGCCTCATCCGACCCTTTCTTGAGAATTGCTTCGACTTGGAGCGAACCATATTTTCTCCTGTGCCTTCCTCCAACTCCTCCTTGTGTGGCCTGAATCTCCTTAGTCTTTTAAGTCTTATTCTTCTATTTGCGGTTCCTTGAGAAGGACATACTCGTGGAGTAACAGACCTATGTAGAGTATTAGATACGCGCGGCGCCGGCATTATGGGCACACTTGTGGTATTGGTTACCATAGGTCGAGCTGGAAATATTGAAATTGGTGTTGGGGCTAGACATTCATCCAACTGAACGATGCTATCGTTCAATATTTCAGCAAATAAGTCATCTTCATTGGCAAAATGCTGCTGGAATTTCACAAGCTATAAGATACATCCTACAAAATCCTCTAAAAACTAATTAACTAAATATTAACCTATTTATGAAAAGTCAAGATTAACAATGAAATGCAACATAAAAGCATGCAATTTGACCTGAAATAACGTATAAATGAAGTGCGTACACTCACATTGCTGGTATTTTTTTGTTGGACTGTTTCATCTGTGGTTTTCCAATCCGACTGAGATGCAGAATCCATCTGTTGTTCTACAGAATGAGAATCATGACTGCTGCTAAACCTCTTAAAAGAACACTCCGCGGCCATTTTATCCTGATGTGATGTACTAGTGAGCTTGTCCATATCACACCTTGAGTAGGTCCCATTACTATCCATCAACAAAGACGGAATGGACGATTCAATATATCTCTTTGTTCCGTTCATGGAATGATAGTAGTCACTTTTCCTCCTAAGGCGGCACACCACTAGTGCATCCTACATACATAAATGCACAACCTAGTTCAATTTCCATGATATGTTTATGATAGTTGAACTTAAGTCTATTTCACCTAATGGTAAGTCATCTAATTACAGATTCATGATCAAGGGGGGAAAAGCTCTGAAACAGATTGAAATTAATTTAACAAAATTCCCATATATATGGCACAAAACATCAAATAGAGAATTCACCTGACCCTTTCCAGACGCACAATACTCATGCATTATCCACTCAGTCCTCTCCCCTTTTGGTGCACGACCAATATGGAATACCAAAGTCCGTTTAGTACCAATCACATTCGAACCAGATTTAACAGCACGCTCTTTCCCTGTAGCTTTCCAATAACCAATCTCGGTTGCTCTTTTACTTTGTGAGCCATTTGGATACTTTCTTCCACGGGGGGTGAAGAAAAACCATTCTTCATCTGACTTGATGATACCCTTGGCTGGTGATTAAAACACTACTAAACAATGACACTGAAGAAACACATTCGAGTAGGAAATAACATATGACAGTGGATACTATTTAGTTCTTTCTAAAGAAAGATGATTTCGAACCTCCCTTAACAACTTAGCCTTAGCATCTACATCAAAAACAACCATGGTGTGCTTATGAATAACATAATATTAATTTAGTTTGCGAAAATGGTTTTAATCAAGTTTTCTTTATAATTAAATTAAAGCAGAGGTGCAGTCGTGCAGAGCAAGCACGATTAAACTTAGAGAGCGTTTGATTGAAACTTGGAAGGAAAACATTTTTTGGATTTTAGTTGGTGGAAAATAATTTAGTTAATTAAAACTCGTAACATATCCCTTCCAAAAAAGAAGAAAAGTCACATGTTCCTCCATGTTCCTTACCTTCTTTCTTTTTTCACATCTATCCTCTGCATTCAATAGTTAAATTCATTTTCCTTCTCTCTAGCTTCTCTTGTGAAAAAGTAAACAAAAGACTAAAATACTAAAAATGATCGAAACTCCATCATTTTCGCACATAATCAGATATATAAAACCAGTCCACAATACGTAATCCATTTTGGCTAAACTGTAACGGTTTTTTCCCCTTATAGGGCCAATCTTCCAAAAATATTACATATCTTAAAAGAGGATTATTACTATATAATATATATATAAATGATTATATTTTTACTAAAATTAATTCCTCTTTAACTTTTTTTTAATATAAAATGGAATACTATTCCACTATTCTTATATAAATGTGTTCTCACATAAAGAGAACGATGAAACTCGAACCCAGGTCTCCCACCCGGAAATTTGGCAGCTTTGGCCAAGTGCGCCAAGCTGCTTCTCGTATAGGACTACTATTCAATAACTAGAAACAAACAATAATTAAGAAAAAAAATGCGTACAAGGCAAATCCCAGGGCTCGTATTTGCATATGTCGACTTCAGGTATGACTTCAACGCATTTATCATAGCCTTCTAGCTTCTTCTTCAGGTAATACAAAATTAGCTCTTCATCTGTCGGACTGAATCTAAACCCTGGAAACATTGAAGATGCTGCTATTGACCTCTCTGCCTCTTTCGATATCCCATTACCATCCATGTTTCTTCCATTCAAATAAAAAGAAAAACGTGCCTCAAATGTTTCATATTTCTGTTAAATATATATAAGTGGCGAATCCAAAAAATTCGATATTAGGGTGCAACAAAAACTTTCACAAACAGTAAGGGGGGAGTTATAATGTTACACATACATAACTAAAAATAATAGTTTGTCAATTCATTAAAAGAAAAATAATAACCTATCATAAACGAGAAAAAACTACTATTAGCGAGTTCTTATTTTCTTGAAATTGCTTCACCATATCATGATACATCCAACTATATTTCATTACTCATTAGTGTTATTGTCTAAGTCATAATATCTCCAAATCAGTTACAAATTTAGCACATAATTGTACTCCCTAGTCTTTATATCATCAAGTCTTTTTGCTAGAGGTGCAAGGATCCCGAGGGTTCTATATAGTTTTACCATGAGCCGATTGTATCCATTGAGCAAATATAGGTTCGATCAAAATTTGTTTTCCAGGAATACCAAAAGCAAGCATGACATCGATCATTATGAACATAAAGACCCAAAGTATGGAACCCTAAAAAGAGGTTGGCCCAACTTAAATGGCTAACATAAAACCCCGCCCCCAACCCGATAAGCCAAAATCTTCGGTCCCACTTTTTTGCACCATTATGCACCACTTGATATTATTGGTTCACATTATTATATTTAAACAAACTTCTTATTTTAAGAAAATAAATATGGCAAAGAATAGTTGACATCAACCAATATAATTGAGTGGCACAAATAATGATACAAATAAGTGGCACACAAGATTTTTTTCCCAACTTTATGAAACCAAAATTGTAGGTGAGTTGCTTACTTGATTCTCCCCTAAGTCATTAATTAACTCACAAAAGTAAATCAAATAACACATGCTGTTACAACTAAAATCAACATAAAAATATTACAAAATCACAAGGATAGAAAATTATGAACCCTGGTTGAAATTAGATGTAACCACTACAACTAAAATCAACATAAAAATATTACAAAATCACAAGGATAGAAAATTATGAACCCTGGTTGAAATTAGATGTAACCACTCGAATTAAACTCACAACTTGACAATCATGATTTAATTCACTCCATTACAATATACATCTAAAAAATAGTTAAACCTAAAAGCAGATAATAATTAAAATTAGAAGATTATTAGTAAATATACCTTGTAAATTGTAAATTAATTCAATCTAAGAGCACAACTGTCAGCTGACAACCTCAAACCAAGCGGATTTAGACCGGCAGTTCGTCCACTTTGATCGGTGGGTACTTTAGAGAAAGGAGAAAGAAACTAGAAACAAGCAATTGTGACACATACAACATTCACGTGTCAGCCGGTGAAAAAACTCAAATCTAATACTATAAAAAAACATTAACAAAGTTCAGGACTATGCGCGGAATAAATCTTCTATCCTACTTTTTTGTATCATTATTTATCCCGCTGATTTTTACATGCTAATGCACCCCTTCATTATTAAATGTAAGGTCCAAGATACCATAACACCCCTAATCCAACATCACATTATATGATTTATATCAACCCACCAAAAGATACATGAACCCAAAATTAGAATGGAAATTATTAAATAGGACTATGATATTCCTAAATCATCTAAATTTGAAGACCAAAGTTTAAAGAAACAAAAAAAGGTGAACATGATGAGGAAATGAAAACCTACTATAGATAAAAGAGGAGCTGGGCATTTGAAGGAGGTTGAGAGAAGCACGCGGTTGGGATGGTTTTGTTTATGAGAAAAGAACACAATGTATTGTAGTCTCTCTCCAATATTTTGATTCATTGAGATTTGAGAACCTTCTTGCTTGCGGTGGTGGTGTCGTGTTTTGGGCATTCACTATTATATACTTTCTCCATCTTTTAGCACTTGCTTGAGTTGCATCATATTTTAGCTATGTTAAGGAAAATATTATACTTTCTTATGTGTAATTGTAAAGTTTTGACTTTTACGACTACTTATCATACCAATTTTGGTCATTATTTTTGTTAATAGGTGTGATTATGTAATATCTAATAAGTTAGTTTCAATGTAAAATTTATTTGAACATATCAACTTTTAAAAAAAGTTAATAATTAAATATATTAAAGATATTAATAGTCAAGATTATGTATTGATAAATGTAAAAGTCAAAACACTGTCCATGTAACTCAAACATCGGTCCAAAAGGAGGAGGAGGTTAAATGAACAAATTAAGAAAATATCATACTTTTCTAATATTATCTCATCTAGGGCCGGATTTTGGCATGTGTATAAAGGTCTACAGCACAGGGCCACATTTTCTATATTAAGGTTAAGCTCAGCTAGAAAAAAATCTGATATTTTTCTCATACAATGAATACTCTTTTCTCTCTCTCTCTTCTATTACTAATACATCTTTCCCAAAATTTTCCAAATCATGCTTCTACTTATAATAGGGGCTTCATTTTGTTATAAGAATTGGGCCACAAGAATCTAAAAAACTGCCCTTATTTTCATCAATGATAAGATAATATTAATTGGACCCAATGAAGATAGGGATGCAAGATGCACTTGCTTCTTATAAGGGCCAAATAGCTCTGCCCCTTGTCCCTTGATAATAGTATATCCGCAAAATAAGAGTTTTGTTGATCTTATCTCATAAGATACTTTCCTGTAAGGGAACTTGGTGGAAAAGAAATGGAACTATATGCGAGACAATCTTGAGAGGTTGACGTTTGTGTTATTGCTTGTTGCATCAGCTTTCGATTTGAAACAAGGAAAGTGCATGTTCCTTAATTTCTGGGGACGTGGATTGGAGGTGCTTATAAGAAGAAGTACGTATGGTTCCTCCATTGCAAGATAAGTTCAAAAATTAAACGGTTTTTTCACCAAATATCCTTCACAAATAAATTTATTCACCAAATATCCCCACTTTTTTCAAAATTCACCAGATACCCCTGACCTTTAAAAAAATTCACCAGATACCCTTTTGTTGACGGACGTTAGTCTTTCGTTAGCGTTTATTTACAAGTTTGCCGTAAGTCAACCCAATTAGCCCTAATTCAACCTAATTAGCCCTAAGTCAACCTAATTAACCCTAACCTACTATCTCCCCTAACCTACCAGCCCCCACCCCCCTCCCTAACAACCCCACCCCACCAAATTTCCCCACCACCACCGCCCCAACAATCCCGGCCCCCACCAACTCCCTCTCTCCCTCCCCTCCCACCAACTCCCCCTCTCCCCCCCCTCCCACGCAGCCCCCCTCCCCCTCCCCTTCCCACGCAGCCCCCTCCCCCTCCCCCCTCCCGGCCTCGCAGCCGCAGCCGCGCCTCCCCCTCCCCCACCCCCGCCCTCGTAACACCCCCTAAAATTAATTGCAATTCGTTGTGCGTCTTGGCCCCCTGTTTTCACGAAAATCAATTGCAACCCCGAAATTTTTCAAGAGAAGCTCATGGTCGGTGGTGCAACCGATAGTGGTCGGTGGTGTCGCCGGTTGCTTGTGCGAAGAGAGAGAAGGGGAGAGATGCTTTACGTTTCGCTTCATCTTCTAGTTTCGATATCACTTTGTCTAAATCGCTCTGCATCAAGAGTTTCCCGCTGTAGGAAACGTTGATGCGGCAGCGATGCTAGATCGCGGCACTCCGTTAATGTGTTTGAGATTATATTTGTTTCATCCACCAAAGATTGGTGTTGTTGATGTTGATGTTGTTTTGGTATTTACGCTCTCGTGTAACAATGAACTTAGTTCATCGAGTTTCTTTCGAATCACCTCGCCATTTTACTGAGAATACACGGATGGTGTGAGTTAAAGAGGAGAGAGAATCTATCTCGTTGATTATTCGCCGGAGATTCTCTTCTCCGGTGGTCGACGGTGAAGGGTAGTTTCGGGATTTTGTACATTCTTTGAGTTTTTGGTCTTCTTCACCCATTTTTTTTTGTGAGATTCTGGGTGTTATGTTTTTTGGGTTATTTACGGGGAAGAAATCATTTTTGTCCCGTGATTGTGGGTTGGTTAGAGAGAGAAAAAGTGAAGTGTGAAGAAGAGGAAATCTAGGGTTGAGATTTTAGCAAACCAAGTAATAATGGCGGGGAGTTAAGAGGATCTTAGTGCTTGTTAAATCGACGGTTGAGATGAGTTGATATGAATCTAACTGGGGTGGTGCGTGGGTGGGGGTGGTCAGTGGGGGCTGCGTGGGGGGGATGGGGGAGCCGAGGGGATGGTGGAGGGGGTGGAGTGGGGGTTGGGGGTGGGTGGGGGTTGGGGGTGTGGGGGCGGGGTTTGGTGGTTTTGGGATGGGTTAGGGAGAGAGAGATAGTTGGGTTGACTTAGAATTTTTTAGGGTTTTAAGGGTTAATTAGGGTTTTTTATGGTTAATTAGGATTAATGACTAACGGAGTTAACCGCCGTTAGTCATTAAGGGCATTTTGGGTAATTTTTTTAAAGGTTAGGGGTATTTGGTGAATTTTTTTAAAGGTCAGGGGTATCTGGTGAATTTTGAAAAAAGTGGGGGTATTTGGTGAATAAATTTATTTGTCAGGGGTATTTGGTGAAAAAACCGAAAATTAAATGTTGACTCTCGCTAATGCATAATTTTGACTATTGATATATCTAATAATTTATTAATAAAATGTATACAAGGTTCGTATTATTCATTAAGATAATTCTAATAACATTTTATAGGATAGCTTTTGTTTTTATATATTAGTAAAAAAAATACGATCAAAGTAGGACATATGAATATTACAAAAGTCAAGGTTTTGCACTTAAACTTCGAAAGAGTATACTTCCTCCGTTTTTGTTTACCCGCAAACTTTCCTAAAAGGGAAATAATTAATTACTTGTAACACTTTCTATTTTTGCTTTTCCTTTCTCTCTATCTCTCTCCAATCACATGGCGCTCTTTTTTTTCTCCTCTACCTCTCTCTCCTACCCAAAATTGCATTAGAGTTGATGAAAAAAAAAGTGTTGCGAGTAAAAAAAACGGAGGAAGTATTTCTTTTTCATTTCGATTTAGGCGACAACAGACAACTACTTTCAATCTTCCATGTAGTAGTGCTTTTGATATAGCAACAAAAAGAGGTATCGTTCTCTGGTTTTTGATACTCTTAAAAGCTTTTAAGATTGCAACATATTCGTTGAATGGTTCATAGAAAGTGAATCCATTTGTTCGGAGGTATTGTTTCAAGAGGGTTTCCAACAACTAGTGTCATGAAAAGAGAAAAGCACAGATTTGAAAAGATAGTTTTTAGTTTTTCTAGTTGTCAATTTAGAATAAACATTAATGTAAGTTGAGTTTTTTGTCAGAAATAACCTTTTATAGTCACTTTTTTGCGAAAAACAACCTTTTAAAATTTTTTTTGCAACTTACAACCTTAAACGAAAATTTTTTGCAACTTACAACCTTAAATGAATTTTTTTTTGCGAGATGAAACCTTTTCCATTTTTCTGTCATTGACCGTTAAGTTTCTGCCTTTGACCGTGAATCCTTCTTCTTCATCTTCTTCTATTTCTTCTCAATTTCCACCTTCATTTCATCAAAGGCAGAACATTACCAGAACAAAAAGCTTTACTTGGTATAAAATCCGTCATTACAGACGACCCACAATCTTCTCTCTCTTCTTGGAACACTTCCACTCATCACTGCACTTGGGATTTCATCAAATGTTCTTCAAATCATCACCCAACTGTAATTTCACTCAACATTTCTGGCTTAAATCTCACCGGAATTCTCTCACCTGACATAGGTTTCCTCACCAACCTTCAAAACCTTAGTGTTGCAGGCAACTCATTCACCGGCCCAATCCCATCTTCTCTCTCTCTCCTCTCAAATCTTAACCACCTTAATCTCTCCAACAACATCTTCAACTCCACTTTTCCTTCCTCTCTCTCTCCTCTAAACAACCTCAAAATCCTCGACGTTTACAACAACAATCTCACTGGCCCACTCCCTCTTTCTGTCGTCAACATGTCGGAGCTCCGGCATCTTCATTTGGGTGGTAACTACTTTTCCGGCGAGATTTCGCCGGAGTACGGACAATGGAGGAAACTTGAGTATCTTGCTGTTTCTGGTAATGAACTTGAAGGGAATATTCTGACGGAAATTTGGAATTTAAGTTCACTTAAGTTCACACAACTCACGGTTAAAGGCAGAAACTTAACGGTCAATGACGGAAAAATGGAAAAGGTTTCATCTCGCAAAAAAAATTCGTTTAAGGTTGTAAGTTGCAAAAAAATTTCGTTTAAGGTTGTAAGTTGCAAATAAAATTTTAAAATGTTGTTTTTCGCAAAAAAGTGACTATAAAAGGTTGTTTCTGACAAAAAACTCATGTAAGTTTGATAGATTTAAAGCTCATTATGACTTCCAAAATCTTGAGGTTCAAAATTTAAAACTAACATTGATACTGTACAGACCTTTAAGTATTTTTTATTATCAACGACATGGGATTAAATCTCATCTGCATCACTAACTTATTGACTCCCTAATCTATCCAACTTTGAAAACATGTAGCCATTGGAGGAAAGTAAGCAAACCAACGTATAATTGCATTTTTCTCGACATACAAAGTAATTTGGAAATAATGCTAAATTAGATCTTGCATCATCTCAAGGAAAAGATGTTATGTCTTCACTATCCTTTTCTTTTGAAAGGAGTGTCTTCACTCTCAAATGTCTGGACTCGGGAGAAAAAGAGAACTAGTATTTCTCAACCACAATACTCCCTCTGTATTTTTTTATCTTTTCTACTTTGACTTTGCACTTTTGCCAATGTACTTATTCAACCTTAAATATCATTCATTACATATTAGTAAAAATTATAATAATTGAATATTAATAAACTACTCATTGAGACGAATCAAACAAGACCCCACATGACTATATTTTTTCTTATATATTGAGAATAATTTAAAAGATTCTCTCTAATTGTAAATAGTGTCAAGATTCCAAGTGAGAAAGATAAAAAAATACAGAGGGAGTACTCCATAACCGGCCAAAAGGAAAAAATTAACAGGCGAAAATGCATATACCGGTAAGTTCATATAAAAATCGACATAGAAGTACAGGGGATAAGTGAATGTCGTTAATTATTGTACCAAAACAAATTATCAGAAAGTTATTATTTAAGAAATTTTCCAATTGTGGAAGTTCTTTGAGGAAGTTGACCATCTTGAGAAGCTCTTATGTTCAAGCAAAATTTCTCAATGCTACACCGAATTGTGATTGCTCGCTCTCCTCAATAATCCTCGGCTGAAAAGTGAATACAAGCACCATATGTATAAGAGGCAGCATTACCCTCGAAAAAAAATAATTAAGTGGCAGCAAACTGTAGAGATAAAGACGAAAGAAACAAAAAAAGCTTGCTTCTCCAATAACCTGTCCATCCATACTGATTCTATATTTGACAAATTAAACTTACTTCCTCCGTTTTCATTTAGTTGCAACAAAGTAAATTTTTATGTCTCACAATAATACCCCTTTGTTGCAAATATTCGAGAACGTAGGAAGTATTTAAAAACCAATAATCATATAAAAGTTAACAGACGTAGTTGGAATCTCCAAAGAGGCCACTAAACCCATCCTGTTAGCAAAAATATCTAGAGCAAAAACCAATGGAAAATTATCTTGATTGATAAATGTCTGTCAGTCATATAGATCGACACATACGAAATCTTAAGAGGGAGGGGGTGGGGGAAGGGGTTCATCAATCTCGATTTGGGAAGTGGTTCATTAATCTTGATTGACAAGGTGGCTAATACAAAGACGAATCCCCATTCCGGACACAATTATATAAGAGAATATATAGCACTTACAAACAGAATTGCATAACAAAAAAATTTGTAGAAGCTAACACGGAGAACGAACACAGAAATATATATCATCTTTTAAATGAATTTCGAAAGTCGAAATGAAGGTATGGAAATGAATGGATAAGCATAATATCATGAAATGCTACAAATTTTGTATATGATACAGCTGCTACTAAGAAGCACCAATGAAGATCCTTCCACAATCATAGAGTCAGAGTCGAGCAGGCTTAATTTGACTTGAATAGCATTGCAAACAGCAACACACAGATCTACCAACTTACCATTTACCAAGTATACGATCTTCATTGGGCTATCTTTCAGATAAGGAAAGAGCCTCAAACACTGGAGGAGGAAGGCCATAAAGGAGTTTACAGGCTACAGTCATTAAACTTGAGCAAACAAGCTGACGCCTTAAGCACTATGTTAAGATACATCATCTATCGCTATTCTGGCCTGCTGGCATATCCTCCATATGATTCCAAGTAACGAAAGGCATTTCTTCAAGTTTCACCTCCAATGCCCCCTGGAGTCTTTGATCTCCTATCAGTGACTGCTGCCCGTGCCAAACCTATCCCTTTCTCCTTGTTCGACGCCTAAGCTGTGGCAGCCACATTTTTGTCTTAAAAAGATGCCTCTCCTAGTATATCCCGAATGATCTCATATTTCCGATTTCTTACCATAATTTGCAAGGTGCCACCTTCATTTCTAGCATCTCTCTTCAATGATATTTATCTTTTTCTTCTCATTATGGTTGCTCCTAAATAGATCAGTCTTATGAGGTATAGAGCTCAAGAGCAAGTTACAGAGCTTGAGAGCAATTCATTAAGCAACCCAATCCATTTCCTCCTTTCCTACAACTATTTTTGCCCTTAGAAGTTATGTCTATACATACTTCTAGCTTCCCCTTCCAAAGCATATACCCTACTTCAATTAAACTTCCAAACAAGTAGGTTGGATATGAGACAAGAAACCAGATCCTTGAAAGCTAGTCTTATCATGGTTCATTATATAAATGGGACAAACACAAGCTTGAAGTCTAAATGCTTAAATTAACAATGTTTGGCTTGTTTAAAATGCAAAGGCAAGACATAATCATTAAAGAATAATTATGTTCCAGTTTTCTTGATAATTATAGCTATGTATCATAAAATATGAAAAAGCCATCATGAGTAAATACACAAATATGAAAAAGCCATCATGAGTAATACACACACATATAGTTATGAACACACACATACTAACAAGCCTAAGCTTTCTAAATCCTAATCCATAATTGACTTGTGATCAAATTTGACTTTGAATTGATAATGAGAGTTCATAGATGAGTTCTCTCTTTTCTTCCCTTCTCTATGCATAATCCTCTCTTCCCCTACCCATCTTTACTCTCCCTTCTTTAAACGGCCTTTACCGCTCAATCTCCTCAATGCAGGACAAGGTAAAAAGAGGAGGGGGGGAACAAAAATCACAAGCATAACTTCAATTCGAGGTTTGAAGAGTTGCAAATGGGAGAAGTTTCAGAAGAAGTTTCATAGGCTCAATCATATAATTGGTTTAGTCATTATATGTTGAAAGAATATTTATTCAACTACAAAAATGCATATTTAGAATTACAATCATAATTGTGAATTTTTCTAAAAACAGATTCACGTCGTGTTAGTCGTGATCCATACCACTCACCCTTTACATACAAAGCTTCTACACATACATGATTGAAAATTGGATAGAAGATCTTATATATAATCCTCTTGAAGCGCTTAAATTACCCCTGATAAGGACCAACAGAAAAAAAGAAGTGAATGTACGAAAATCATTGATCCACTGCCACCATGATTCTGCAGTGGAAAGCAGAGGAGCAGATTCTAAGTAAGCCTTTTCTAGATCCACCTTAACACAAAAGTACAAAACCCTCCTCACTCACAGGCATCATATATTCATATTACCACCTAATATCCACTATGTTGCATCCAAAATATGCTTAACTATTTTATAAGAATTATGTGGCATAAATTAGTCCCAGAAGCACACCACTTCAATCACTCAAACAATGAGTCACAGGCCTCAAGTAGCAGTGGCTTTCTTTCTCAAATAAGAGTCTAAAACTGAAATTCATCCTCTTGCAACAAGCCCGTTGTAGATAACTTGTTGCCCACATTCAGCAACTCACTAATTATAAACAAAAAGGAAGAAACAGAAACGAAAAAAAGAAACAAAGCTTTTGGCTATAATGCATCTCTACACGATTAGGATTTAAGGAGAACGGCTTCACATAAGAATAAATATATATTACAAGAGAACACAGATCATAGACATACTGCTTTGGTTAACTCTGCGGGAAGCGGCAATTATTGCTTCTTGTCCTCTGCTTTTCTAGGCTGCAAGAATAAAATTGAAGAGCAAGCATTATATCCTACATGACTGAGAGAAAAATGATGAAGTGAGGAGAAGATAGGGAAAGGAAGGGCACAATAAAACAAAACAATGACAACTGAAAACAACATGAAAATATTACTTTTCGAACTAGATTATCATCTTTTGCTGACTAACAATATTCAATATTACGCTTTTCAACTCTCAAGTTGATGCAATAAAGAAACATGGCATCTTTATTTACTCTTCAATGATGCTCTCAAGTAATAATTTTCCTGTAATACTCAAAAATTAAATTGCTTCCATACATAAAAGAACATAATGCAGAATGGACTGGTAATATTCAACTTAAACAAAATGAAGTAGCGCAAAGGCCAACTATGCTAAGTGTAAAACACAAAGGATTGCCAGCCATGAAATTGACAGGAAAACTGATCCAATTTCTACTGCATGCCAACAATAACTGCAAAAGCAAGCACATAAGAGCACCAGGCCACCAGCAGTTTACTGACTTAAAGGTAGTGCAGTGAGCCCAAGTTGAATTGCTTGTCATTCCTCTTCTTTCACTCTTTTTTACTTCCTCCATTCTTATTAACTTGCAACACTTACCATTTAGGTTGTTTCAATTTACTTGCAACACTACTTTTTTGGATATTCTTTTGCTCTATCTCTCTCCTCATCACATGGGTCACCTTCTCTCTCACTCCTCGCCTAAATTATTGTGCCTTCCCCTTGTTGCAAGAATGGAGAAGGTATTTTCGAAACAGTTTGCGGTCAAAAGCAGTCTACCAATGACTAAACAAGGAGGGAGAAAAGAAAAGAAAAAAACGTAATGGCCGACTTAATGAACTCTTTAAATATCCCGGGTAGGCTAAAACTTTAAGTCAAACTTCAGCAACTAATAAGTTGATAAACAGGTAATACATAAAATCAGTAGTTTTTAGCTGACTAGCTAATTTTGCATGCTATAATTTTGATATGAAAAATACAAACTACTATTCTACTCTAGTCTCCCCCTTAAATTTGATCCTTTTTTCTGTTTTCCGAGACAAAAGTTTCTTCCACCATATGAAAACTTCATTATCAGGCTGTATAAGAAAAGGAGTTTTCACTTCAATTGCTCTTGCATTAATCATAGTATTATACGCAGAATGAGATCAATAATGGAGTATAATTCAAATTAAACTATAAGCAATGCATAAAGACCGAAAACTATAAGAGCAACACCAAAGACATAAAACTTGATTTATCAATTGATTTCAGCAAACAACCCCACTCAAATCCTTATTTTTTTCGAATCCATTTTCCTCAATACTTCCATATATCAAATGATCAATCACAAATGTTACCTACATGAAGCATAATGTAGACCCAAATGAAGCCAAAAACACAAAGATTTAAGCCAAAGCAAACCCAGTTCAGACTAGTTCATACATTAATGTAGCCAAAAAAATAGTGTTAATACTTGCAACATTTGTAAATGGCGCATCAAACAAGTAGGAGGAGAGAGAATGAAACATGACCCACGTGTTTAAATAACAATATAAGGCTTTCTCTGTGTAGATATCTACCAATAATAGAAATGTTGCACGTATTGCAAAACACCCAAGAACAAATACGTTGCAAGTATTAAGAAACGGAGAAAGTAAAGAACACCTATCAAGTGTTCGACGAAATGCCCCAAAGAAAAATCACAAAAATCACGGAAAACAACAAGAACCCAGCACATAGAGTATATACCTTTAATAACAATACAAGGATTTCTCTGTGTAAATATCTACCAATAAGAGAAATGTTGCACGCATTGTGAAACATCAAAAAACAAATACTTACGTTGCAAGTATTAAGAAACAGAGGAAGTAAAGAACACCCATCAAGTGTTCGACGAAATGCCCCAAAGAAAAATCACAAAATTCACAGAAAACAACAAAAACCCAGTACATAGAATATATACCTTAATACTAGGAGTAGGTTCATGAAGCTCTTCCTCGGGAATAATGACAGGCCAAGCTTGGCCACCATCGCGAAACATCTGCTCAGTTTCAAGGTACTGACCTTTATCGAGAATAAGGGTGCGAATTGATTGCGCAGAGGTTTTAGACGCATCAAATACTTCTTCGACGCCATTAACAAAAGTGACCTTGATTTGAGGAGGGTGATCATCGGTGCGGCGTTTCACTTCGACTTGGCAACTTGGGTTGGAGTCTCGCGCTTTGCCGGCGCTGCACTGGGCTAAGAACTCCATGCACGCACCTGCGCGAGAGTCCAGTGCGTTGAACTCTAGCTTCACCTTTGACAGGAATTTCAACATTCTTGATTTGGGCAAGTTTTCTCTCTCCTCTCTCAATCTCTGATACTGTTGTTGCTGAAAGTATTATTGATAAATTGGCGAGAATGGAACTTAGGCTCTGTTCTTTTGGACTGAATAAGTCTGAACTGAACTGAAATGAATAACTCGAACCGAACTCTGCTCAATCGAACCGAACCGATCTCGATCTGAACCGAACCGATTCGACTGAGTATTATTAATAATTACAAATAGAGTAATATTTTTATCATCATTGATAATGATAATAATTAATAATATTAATGATAATGATAATAATAATAATAATATTAATACTAATACTAATAATATGCATAATAATATTCTTATGAATTGAGTAATATTAATAATAACAAGTAGAATAATAATGATATGAAGTAATAATATTATTAATATAATATTTTCCTCCAAGATTGTTATTCGCAAGTCAATATATACAAAACCAATAAAGATGTTTCACGCCTAATACTGGTAGAATAATAATAATAGCATGCATTTACTCCTAATTCTAAAGCAACAATATTATTGACTTGCCTAATTTACAAAATACAAAACTATATTTGCATACATTTGACTACTCCTATATTTACAAAACTATATTTGACATATATTTTAAAAAAAATACAAAACTATATTTGACAATAATAATAAAAATAATTATAATAATGATAATAATAACAATAAGAATATAATAAAAATAATAATAATAATAATAATAATAATAATAATAATAATAATAACAATAATAATAATAAGAAGAATATAATAATAATAGTAATAATAATAATAATAGTAATAATAATAATAATATTAATAATAATAATAATAATGATGATGATAATAATAATAACAACAACAATAATAATAATAATAATAATAATAATAATAATAATAATAATAATAATAATAATAATAATAATAATAATAATAAAATTAAAAAATCAATAAGTTGTAGGTCGAATCGATCCGATTCGAACCGAACCGAATAAGTCCGAATCGATCTCGATTCGAATCGAACCGAACCGATTCGAATCGATCTCGATTCGAACCGAACCGAACCGAATTTCCATTTATTCAGTCCAAAAGAACAGAGCCTTATTAGTTATTAGGCTATGTTCTTTTGGACTGAATTAGTTTGAACTTAACTGAATTGAGTATGATTAATAATTACAAGTAGAGTAATATTTTTATCATCATTGATAATGATAATAATTAATAATATTAATGATAATGATAATGATAATAATAATAATAATATTATTATTATTATTAATAATACTAATACTAATAATATGCATAATAATAATATTCTTATGAATTGAGTAATACTTCTTAGAATACTCCTTTTGTTTCTTTTAATTGCTACATTTTCCTTAAATGTTCTTTTTTTTTTTTTTGCTATATTATTTAAACTTATTTATTTGGAGTTCTTCACCCATCAAAAAGTAATACTCCCTCCATTTCCGAAAGTTGTTCCTACTCACAAAACTATTCAAAATAGGAACAACAAAATAAATCGGAGGGAGTATTACTTTTCTATCTTTCGCTTCTTTCACCAAAAATTACTCTTTTTATCACTTGTCCCCCATATTTTATATTCAATGGGTCAAAAAGTACCCTTCAAAAAGCTTAAAAGTGACATTGTCAAAAATCTTAATAATAATAATAATAATAATAATAATAATAATAATAATAATAATAATAATAATAACCACAATAATAATAATAATAATAATAATAATAATAATAATAATAGTAATAATAATAATATAATAATAATAATAGTAATAATATAATAATAATAATAACAATAATAATAATAATAAAAATAAAAATAATAAGTTGTAGTCCGAACGAAATGAACCGAATGAAATGAACAAATCAAATCGAACCGAATCAAAATTGTCCGAACCGAATCGAACCAACCGAATTCGAATCGAATCGAATCGAATCGAAATGAATTTCCATTTATTCAGTCCAAAAGAACAGAGCCTTACTCCCTCAGTTCTTTTTTTTTATATAGCAGGAAAGAAAAAAACTAGGGAGGGTCCCAATTAGCAGGCCACCCTAAAGCATCCTTGCGGATGATCTTGGAACACGAAATATCAGGAGATTCAAACCAGTAACATAGATTAGAAGTAGTTGTAGACACTAAAAATTTATTAGTGTTTTATATAAAAATAAATTAATTATTATTGAGCTGAAATAAATATAATTAGCCCAATTTAATTAATTTAGCCCACCTAAATAAAATATCCAAATTAAATCAAATAAATATAATTTGGGTTGTCAACTATTTGAGTCAGTCAATATTATAGTCCAAATAAGATGGTCAAATGGCAAAGGTAAAAAAGACTTTCAAGTCATAAACGGGCCCAAGCCCATAAACTACCAAGTCCGTGAAGGGATGTACATTCTCTATAAATAGACCTCACCTCCTTCAGTTGAGGGGGGCAGAAAATCATTATTCTCAAGAGCTCATAAAATTCTCTTGGAATTCTCTCTGCAGATAGTCAACAAGCACATCAAATCTGTGCCGACTGTTCATATACACTCAAACACATTCGACTGAGATTCAAGCTTTCGTCAGTCCTCATTCGAATACATCCAAACAAAACTCAAACTCAGGTTGACGTTGACAAAACGTCAGTCTACACTCAACTCCACGTCGACATCAACACGTGTCACTCTCAAGCTGCGGAACAGAATCAGAGGACTTAGTTTATTTTCATTATAAACTGTTTACAGAGATTGTACTCAATACATTTATTGAAATATAATTTCTTTGTTACTTTGTTTCTTGTCTTATATATATTTTGACTCGAAATTTGTGTATACAAATTTTGGCACGCTCGGTGGGACTATTTCTGCCTCTCATCTCTGTTTCGTCATCATCAACAAACCTGAGAAATGGCCTCAAGCAAGAACATCTCTCAATCTTCTGAAAACTCTGCCGACACCCTACGAAATCTGTAACGTTGGGTGACTTTATGGATGACATGACTCTTGGTTTTCGCACTAGAGGAATGAAAAAGGCTGTTGTTGCTGCCGCTGCTGCTAAGCATCGAACTGCAAATGTTCCTACCAAGCAGAGAAAACTCTTTAAGCCTGCTGCTGCTGAATCATCCATCATGTCTGATTCACACAAGGAGCGTGAAACCCCCGTGTTTGGCTCAACTGCTTTGGCTGAACACGAGCCATCATTCATTGCTTCTCAAATATGGAAGCAACTCTCATCTGGTAAGACAGACAGGCTGACCGTTCACACTAGCCCTCTCTTTGATCCACTTAATGTAGAGAGTGACAATGAAACAAGTGATGATCCTGTTGTCTCATCACCCCTAAAGATTTTCGACTTTGAGGAACCTTTGTTGTCCTCACAGTCAAACACTGCTGCTGTTATGGTGACCTCAGCTAAGACAGTTGAGGAACAACTTGCTGAAATGAATAGCCTACTCCAAAAATTAATGAAAAAAAGGAGAAGAAAAAGATGCTCAAATCCGACTCCAAAACGAGCAAATCACTGCCCTCAGCAAGAAACTTGAGGAAGGCGACGCAACATCAAGACAGGGTGATGAAAGCGAAGGGGATAGTGGTGAAAACGCTCGTCGCCCACCTACAGCTCGACAACTTGAGTTATTGATAGCTCACGCTGTCAAAAATTAACTTGGAGAAAGTTCTCAAGCCAGTCATCGCTATGTGAAGCCTTATACTAAAAGGATCGATAAGCTGCAGATGCCTTTTGGCTATCAACCCCCCAAGTTTCAGCAATTCGATGGGAAAGGAAATCCTAAGCAACACATTGCTCACTTTGTGGAAACATGTAACAATGCTGGTACCATAGATGATTTCCTTGTCAAACAATTTGTTCGTTCTCTGAAAGGCATGGCCTTTGACTGGTACCCAGATTTACCCTCACAACCCATCGACAGTTGGGATCAAATGGAGGAGGAATTCCTGAACAGGTTCTATAGCACTCGACGTATTGTAAGTATGACTGAACTGACTAAGACTCACTAGTGGAAGGATGAGCCAGTCATCGAGTACATCAATCGTTGGCGCGCATTGAGTCTAGAGTGTAAAGATCGCCTAACTGAAGTCTCTGCTGTTGAGATGTGCATTCAAGGAATGGATTGAAACTTGCTTTATATCCTGCAAGGTATAAAGCCTAGGACTTTTTAAGAATTGGCCACGTGAGCTCATGACATGGAGCTTACCATTGCCAACAATAGAGGCAACAACAACACTTCTTCAGAATACAAGAAAGAGAAGAAGGATTTTAAAAAGACTGACAAGACTGCCAAAAGTTCGACTAAGGAGTCAATGTCAATCACGTCCTCCTCGCCTGTCAAGATCTCTAGCAAGGCTGGCACTGAAAAGAATAAGGGTTCATCTTCTCAAGAACCTAGAAAAAATAGGCCAACCTTGAAAGAACTCCAAGCAAAGAAATATCCATTTCCAGACTCAGATTTATCAGGGATGTTAGATGATTTGCTTGAAAACAAAGTCATTGAGTTGCCCGAAGCTAAGCGTCCTGCAGAGGTCGGTAAGACTTCCGATCCTAACTATTGTCGGTATCACAGGTTGATTAGTCATCCCATAGAAAAGTGTATAACACTTAAGGAGAGAATTATGCAACTTGCAAAGGATGGGAAAATTGTACTGGATTTTGATGAAGTTGCTGAAGCTAATCACGCCTCCGCGATGTTAGATTCTTATTGGGAGGCTCAAACTCTGCAGTTTGGGAGTTTGGAGCCAGTAATTGTACATGTGCTGCGACCGGTTCCCCAAGTTGATGATGTGCCATCTGTTGAGCACGGTGTCCCAACTGGCAACCAACATGGAGAGGATGAAGAAGGGTGGACGTTGGTCACTAGAAGGAGGTCTAGACGACAGTCAAAGCCTCAACCAAAGTCTGTTTGTCGTAAGAAGAAGCATCAAAAAAGAAAGGGCTCAAAACGCTCGAAAGGAAAGAAAAAAATCAAAAAAGCATACCAAACAGCAGGTACTGCCAATTGACTTGCTCGAACAAGATCCACTTTCCCCTGTAACCTTAGAAGAATTCTTTCCTGAAGATTACTTCACTACTAAGCATCGTTAATGCTACCTCATTTGTTGAGGATGAAGAAGAAAAAGAAGAAGAGGAGGATCAAGTGCCTGTTAAAGAAAATGAAATCTCTGTTAAAGTGACCGTTCAAAGATTCGGGGACGAGATAGATCCAAAGATATTGGCTATCTTGGAGGCTCTTCCTACACGCACGGGATGGAGGCGGATCTTTCATTTACCTCGAGAAATGTGTCGACAGTGGCTCTTGCACTTCAAAGACCTGTAACTATACCTTGACAAAGTGAAGGATGCTGGAGAGCCAATAGAAAGTTCGTCTAAATGCGCGTCATGTAATTTTACCTTAGCCTTCACTGATGAAGACTTATTGTTAGGTTCAAAACCTCACAATCGAACCTTGTTCGTTTCTGGTTATATTTTCGGCCAGAGAGTGAATCGTATCTTAGTGGATGGGGGTTCAACTGTCAACATCATGCCAAAATCCACCATGACTGATTTAGGGATCACTATGGAAGATCTTTCTGATAGTCGTCTAATGATCCAAGGATTCAACTTGAACAGTCAGCGTGCCATAGGCATAATACGTCTTGACCTTGTGATGGGAGAGTTAATATCATCTACTCTCTTCCATGTCATAGATACAAAGACGTCGTATAAAATGTTGCTTGGACGACCTTGGTTGCATGAAAATGGGGTAGTCGCATCAACCCTCCATCAATGTCTGAAATTTTATCGTGGAAGCGAGAAGAAAATAAATGGGGATGTCAAACCCTTTAGCACGGCAGATTCGTATTTTGCCGATGCTAAGTTCTTTGAAGATGGGGAACCCTCAAGTGAAATGTTGCCATCTAAAATTTCTTCAACAGGGAAAAGGGGTACAAATAAAAATGGTGATATTCCCTCGTCTTCAAGCTCTAGCGAGTCGCCCACCACCGAGATGCAAAGAACAAAAATGCAAGGAAAAGGTAAAAGAAGAAGTTGTTGCTCAACCCATTAAAGCAACGAAGAAGGCGAACGACTCCCCGTCTTGCGATACATCCCTAAATCACGTCGTAAGGAAGGGGAGTCACCTTTTGCAGGGTGTCAGGTTATGAAAGTAGAGACAAAGAAAGAAAAAGGAGTAGATGAGACTACTCTTCAATGTTTAAAGCAAGAAGTGGTTGTTCCTTTACCTAGAGCCAATCACAATCAAATTGCTAAGCCTCCAACCTCACAATCTGTTGATCAATCTAGGAGAAAATGGCTTAACAAGGGTAGGTTTGACCCAAATGCTTATAAACTCTTGGCGAAGTCTGGTTATGACTTTGAGAATCCAGCGCCCATGGGCAATGTCATTGAGGTTGATACTCATAGAATTAATGACACACAAAAGAAATTGCAAGAGTATGGCGTTGAGGTACTTCCGACTAAAGTAGGCTTGGGATTTGAAACCCCAACACCCATCAAAATTTCTGCACGACGTAAAGGGACAACCTCTTCTTCGCAAAGATATTATCATGGAGGAAGTCAAGAAAATGAAGATGAAAATAATGTGCCTCAGCCAAAAATATCGGTCTTTGATCGACTGCAGTCTCTTGTCGTAAAGGACCATACATCGATTTTTGACAGACTTGGTGGACACGAGCTAAATGAAGGTGCGAAGTCAAAAACACAAACACCCTTGCAAAACCTTCGATCTTGTAAGAAGAAAGCATGTGTCTTTAAACGTCTTGGTGCATCGACCTCAATTGATAAACAACAAAGACGGTCAGTACTAAGTCGCATCACAAGAGGGAAAAATGAACTCAAAGGCGAGGACGCACCTCAAAGTGTTATCCCATCTCGCATGAGGCGTACACATGTGGTAGACATCATTGAACATGCACCCTTGAAAGCCAAGGGTCGTGTCATAGTGTTAACAAACCAAAGGAGTTCGTCTAGTCAAGAAAAAGAAAAAGATGTGGAGTTTGTTTCTTCAAACCATATCACAGGGCATGAGGCTCCTGAAAGTGACGGGGAGATGGAAACAGATGAGGCTCCTAAAACTCTTGAAGATGGGGCGCAAGCCACAATTGATGAGTTAAAAGAGTTAAACCTTGGAACTCAAGAAGAGTCACGCCATGTCTACGTCAGCGCTTTTCTTACCCAACAAGAAGAACAAAAATATTCCAAGTTACTCTCTGACTAGAAAGACATATTTGCATGGAGTTATAAGGAGATGCCAGGACTCGACCCAAAAGTCGTTGTCCATCGCTTAGCCATCAAAAAAGGTGTCAGTCCAAAGAAGAAATCCCAAAGACGCTTCAGGCCAAAATTGATTCCTGAAATTGTGGCAGAATTAAACAAGCTCATTGATGCAGGATTTATTCGCGAAGTCAAGTATCCTACTTGGATAGCAAACATTGTGCCAGTACGAAAGAAAAATGGACAGTTACGAGTTTGTGTGGACTTCCGCGATTTGAACGAGGCGTGTCCGAAGGATGACTTTCCACTCCCAATAACGGAAATCATGATTGATGCCACCACTGGTCATGAGGCTTTGTCAATCATGGATTGTACCGCTGGATACAACCAAATTCACATGGCTCCTGAAGATCAAGAAGCAACTGCATTTCGTACCCATAAAGGGATATTTTGTTACAAAGTCATGCCTTTCGGCTTGAAAAATGCCGGAGCTACGTATCAGCGTGCAATGCAGAAATTTTTTGAAGATATGATGCATCAAATTGTGGAGTGCTATGTAGATGACTTGGTGGTAAAGTCTAAGAAGAAGGAGAATCATCTGCATGACCTCCGTAAAGTCTTTGAAAGACTACGAAAATGTCAATTAAAGATGAACCCCCTCAAGTGCGCATTTGGCGTCACCTCAGGAAAGTTTCTAGGCTTCATTGTCAGACACAGGGGTATTGAAATTGACCAAGCAAAGATCAAGGCCATCCAAGAGATGCCTGAACCTAAGAACCTCAAGGAGTTGCGTGGCCTCCAAGGGCGTCTCGCTTACATTCGAAGGTTTATTTCTAATCTAGCAGGAAGATGTCATCCCTTCAGCCATCTCATGAAAAAGGATGCCCCGTTCAAATGGGACTATTGTAATACCCCGAACCTTAATCTCGTTTTATTAGATACTAATTATGTTTATTAGTTTAATTGCGTCTTAAAATTTTCCGAGTTATGGTTAAGGTTATTATTTTAAAATAAATATATTTACTTTAGATAAGTGGTATTTTTGGTAATGGTTTAACTATAATAATATAAGAAGAAAAGAATAAGGATGTAGTAGTCAAGATGAACTCAAATTTGACTTTCACTTCTCCCTCCATTATCCTTCCTTCCTCTCTTTCCATGGCAAACCAAGTCACTTCAAAATTTTCTTCCCAACAACCATTAAATGGCTGCCACAACAAGAGAACAATTGAAACACAAATTCTCTTCATCAACCTCCATAGTTATCTTCAACCTATAGTTTTCAAGTTGTATAGAAACTTCTCAAGTTATAAATAGCCATCGATACCCCACAAGATCACACCACACCACCCTTTTTCTCTCTCCTCTAGCCACCATCAACACCACCTGAAAAACCACCACTGTGCGCTGCACAACAACCACCAGTCTTCTGTCGCCATAAACGCCGGCAGACGTTGCCGCTCGCCGGAGCCCCGAGCCTTTCTCTCTCACGCACCCGTTCTCCCTTGCTCATGTTCGTTGCTTTTATTTGTTGCTCCACCGACGAATGCCGCCGGTCTTCTGCTGCCGTGCGTTGCTGCTTCTTCTCGCCGGTATTCCATGACTTCCGTCACCACTGCCGGAGCTTTGCTCCCCTCCCCTGTTTTGTTCGTCCCTGCTCAGTAGAGTAGAGGTACACTCTTTGCTTTTAAATTCTGAATTTTGACCTAAGCTCAATTATAACTTTGATGATTAGATTAAGTGAAGCCCAAGTCTATTATTAGTTAGTTAAACTATTAGGCCTAATTACTTTTGTTATATTGTGGTTACGGACGTTGGTTTATGGAGCTCAAAGGAAATATTATAAGAAGTGTATTCTCGGAAATGGATTTGCGTTTAAGGTAATGTTCATGTCCAGCAAATCTATGCATGCCCGTATGTGTTATATGTGATGTTTTACATGTACTCAAATGCGTGAATACAATTATATGATGTTGATTATGATGATATGATTATGTGTTATAATCTGTTATGTGGCATGATAGGATACGTTATGATGTGACGATGCTGATGTATGTTATGAAATGTCCAGTTATGATTCTATTTACAATTTATGGATGATTCCGAATTAAGAATATATGATGTCTGATAAGTTATGATAATAAAAGTGGATGGTTCTGCTGGTTTGGAGTCATGAACTGATCCGGTAAATAGGCGAGTCACAGGTGGAGGAATTCTGTTACGATGTACGATACGGACCAAAATGGTCACATGTTAATGTTACGAATTACGAAAGTTATGCTATGTCCAAAACCTGTACTTGCCAATGAACTAAAGTCACGTAAATGGTCCTTGCCAGCAGACTATTCAAGGCTAATGATAATGTTCTCTGTTAATGATTACTAAAGCGTTAATGTATGCTTATATGTGAGAATGTTTACGAACTAAAACCATTTTTACGGGCTGGAGTGAAGTTACTGAGTTTTCAACTCATTTTAGTTTATTTTCTGTGTTTTGCCTTCTCCTGGTTTTATGAAATTATTCAGGTATTACGAAGATGGCGAAGGATAAGTTAGGACAAGGATGTTCCGGAAAGATTAAGTTGAAGCGACTCTCTGTAAATTTGGGTTATTTAGAATACTTTGTATTAAGGGATAATAATTATTGCTTTAAGATAATCATTTGTATGTTTAAGAGGCCGTTTTAGGCTATTATTTTATTAGTGGGTCCATAACCCACAGGTATAAGCTATGTTTCCGTTGACGATTAAGGTTATGAATTTTCGGGGCGTTACAACTACTCATGTAAAAAAGCCTTCAAAAGTATAAAGTATTTGTCTTCTCCCCCTGTCTTGGGGGCACCGATAAAAGGGAAACCACTCATCCTTTATATCGCATCACAGGAGCGATCTCTGGGGGCAATGTGCGCTCAAGAGCAAGAAGACCGTAAGGAGACAACTCTTTTTCTACTTGAGCCGAACTTTGGTGGGTGCTGAATTGAATTACTCACCTATTGAAAAAAATTGCCTTGCTTTGATTTTTGCGATCCAAAAATTAAGACATTACATGCAGGCTCATACAGTTCATGTCATCTCGAGGTCTGACCCGATAAAATACATTCTCTCAAGGCCCGTGTTGTCTGGCAGACTTGCAAAGTGGGCTATGCTTTTAAAACAATATGACATTGTGTATGTCCCGCAGAAGGTTGTCAAGGGGCAAGCAATAGCAGACTTTTTCGCAGACCACCCAGTCCCTGCAGAATGGGAGCTTTCCGACGAGCTGCCAGGTGAAGATGTGTTTTTCATTGAAATACTCCCACCTTGGAAAATGTACTTTGACGGCGCCGCTCGTCATGACGGTGCAGGAGCTGGAGTTGTCTTCATTTCTCTAGAAAAGCATATACTGCCATACTCTTTTGTGCTAACTCAACTATGCTCCAATAATATGGCTGAGTACCAAGCACTCAAAATAGGCCTCCAAATGGCAATTGAAATGGGACTTAGAGACTTAGACATTCACGGGGACTCCCAATTGGTCCTAAAACAACTGTCGGGTGAATACGAAGTCAAAAAGAATGATCTAATCCCTTATCAAAGGCAAGCATCACAATTGCTTGACAAACTTGATACCATCAAGTTAGATTATGTTCCAAGGAGTGCCAATAAGATGGCTGATGCGCTCATTGGGCTTGCAGCCACTTTGGCACTGGGGGCAGAAGAAATAATGTCTGTACCTGTTTGCAAACGATGGGTTGTCACTCCTGATGACGAGGATGTTGACGAATATGCTGAAGAAGTCGACATAATCTCAGTCTATCAAATCGACAAGGAAGATTGGCGTCAACCATTATTTGGAACATAAAAAATTGCCAAGTGATCCAAAACATAAGACAGAGATTCGTCGTCGAGCCTCGCGGTTTATATATTATAGGGTAAATTGGTGTGAACAACACCAACTATTAGTTTGGTGCACAAAACAGCACCAACTAAACGAGATGCGATTGACAACACAAACTTCAGAAGCTGGGTGCACGTAACAACATAAATGGGACTTTTGGCTTGAGATTCCATCTACGCCGGGGAATCTTCAATATTTTTACATTTTTAGGGAATCTCTCCCACTGAATCAATTTCCCTTTTATTTTCCCTCCCTTTTGCTCCCAAAATCACGTGAGGGTCACACCATACACCAGCTTCCTCCTCTCTGTCTTTCTTTCTCTCTCCTCCCTGTCTCTCTCTTTCCTCTCCAGTCTTTCGCAAATCCCCAACTTTGCAACGCCTCCCTCTTCCTTTTCTCCCATCGTTTCGCGGTCACACTTCTATGCTATTCTCACTCTCTTATTTTCTCTCTCCTCCCCACTAAATCAATTCCACTTCGATTTCTAGGGTTTTCCGACGACGCTTCCCCCCCTTTTTTCGAGCTGGATTCTCTCTCCTCCTTTAACTCATCTCTATGTGTCGCTGGTTTACTGGTTTCGCTGATTGAGCTCCTACGAAACTACACAACAGATTATATATTATATAATATAATATCCTTTTGATTAAATTATACTAATTTGGGGCAAGAAAAGGAATAAAAAGAGAGTTTTTTTTGTTTAATTTCTTTGATTGCATTTATGTAATTAATTTTTTTTTTGGAATCGGATTGGTAAAAAGGGGAGAGGGGGGATTTTTAGGGTGTTTGATTTGGATGGCATTGGGTGATTTGATGGCCACTAGGTTTGCACATTCTACAGTTGTGGTGTCTAATCATTTGGATGAGTATTTGAGCCGTGATGAGGTTGAGTTGTATCGAAATCGAGACCATTCGGAGACCGCTAGCACGAGTGGCGGTACTGGTAGCAATGTTATTGAGAATGTCATTACAATGTTGGCTACTGTTGCAGGGACTACCAATACTACTACTAATCCCACTATTGCCACCACTATGGTGTATTTTCCGCAAACGATGGGAGAAAAGGAAGAGGGAGGCGTTGCAAAGTTGGGGATTTGCGAAAGATTGGAGAGGAAAGAGAGAGACAGGGAGGAGAGAGAAAGAAAGACAGAGAGGAGGAAGATGGTGTATGGTGAAGTGTAAATTTTGAGGGTTTAAAAGAGTTTAATGAGGGTCACGTGATTTTAGGAGCAAAAGGGAGGGAGAATAAAAGGGAAATTGATTCAGTGGGAGAGATTCCCTAAAAATGTTAAAATATTGAAGATTCCCCGACGTAAAATGGAATCTCAGGCCAAAAGCTCCATTTATGTTGTTACGTGCACCCAACTTCTGAAGTTTGTGTTGTCAACTGCACCTCGTTTAGTTGGTGCTGTTTTGTGCACCAAACTAATAGTTGGTGCTGTTTTGTGCACCAAACTAATAGTTGGTGCTGTTCACGCCAATTTACCCTATATTATAAGGGGACTCTCTATCGACTATCCTTCCATGGTCTTTGGTGAAGATGTCTCGGAGATGAAGAAGCAAAGCAAACCATGGAGGAAGCTCACTCTGGAGTTTGTGGCGCTCATCAGTCAGGTCCAAAACTGCATGACCGTATTAAAAGAATGGGTTACTATTGGCCAACCATGGTACAAGATAGCATGGACTATGCAAAGAAATGTGAAGCTTGCCAATTTCATGCTAACTTCATTCATCAACCTCCAGAGCCATTACACCCCACAGTCGCATCTTGGCCATTTGAAGCATGGGGACTTGACGTAGTTGGCCTAATTACACCAAAGTCATCTGCTGGACAAGCATATATTTTGGCAGCGACTGATTATTTTTCTAAATGGGCAGAAGCCATCCCCCTACGTGAAGTGAAAAAAGAAAATGTTGTTGACTTCATTCGTACTCACATCATCTACAGATATGGTGTACCCCGACGAATTGTCACTGACAAGGGAACACCATTTTACAATAAGTTGATGAAAAGCTTATGTGAGAAGTTTAAATTCACACAACATAGATCATCAATGTACAATGCACCTGCGAACGGCCTAGCTGAAGCGTTCAACAAGACACTTTGTAGTTTGTTGAGCAAAGTGGTTACCAAGTCCAAACGTGATTGGCATGAAAGAATAGGGGAAGCTCTATGGGCATATAGGACGACATATAAATCAGCAACACAATCAACTCCATACTCGTTGGTGCATGGCGTTGAGGCCGTTCTCCCCTTGGAACTTCAAATTCCATCATTGCGAATTGCCATACAAGAAGGCTTGACTTCTGATGAAAATGATAAACTTCGACTTGCTGAGTTGGAGGCGCTTGACGAAAAAAGACTCCAAGCACAACAAAAATCTGAGTGCTACCAAGCTCGTCTGTCACGCGCTTTCAATAAGAAAGTTCGACATCGCTCCTTTCAAGTTGGAGACATGGTCCTAGCCATTAAAAGACCCATCATTATTTCTCGCAAGACACGAAGTAAATTCAGTTCTAAATGGGATGGTCCATACGTTGTCAAAGAGGTATACACTAATGGGGCATATAAAATTGTTGACGCCGAAGGATTACGTGTGGGGCCTATCAACGGCAAGTTTCTGAAGCGCTACTACTCATGAAAAGTGAGAGCGTTGTTAAACTCCTAAGCAAGACGATAAACTGCATATGTTGAAAGAAAATATATGTAAACTTGAACTACGTTGGCTTGATCTTGTAAAAGTGATTCGATAATTCTTTTGCAAGTACGTAGGCAGCTTGGGTAACAAAAAAAATACTCAAGTGCACACACACACACACACAAAAATGCAATACTCCTGGCCCGCAAGAGTATAAACTGTGAACAGCGGAAAAAAAAATTGCAATACTCCTGGCCCGCAAGAGTATAAACTGTGAACGGAAAAAAAAATGCAATACTCCTGGCCCGCAAGAGTATAAACTGTGAACGGTGAAACAAAAAAAATGCAATACTCCTGGCCCGCAAGAGTATAAACTGTGAACGGCGAAACAAAAAAAAAATTCGATACTCCTGGCCCGCAAGAGTCTAAACTGTGAACGGCGAAACAAAAAAAAAATCTAACTCCTAGCCCACAAGAGTGCAAACAGTGAAGGACGAAATGACAACTTAAGCCAAAACGTTTTCGTAAAAAAAAAAAATTGATAAAGCATTAAAACAAAAGCAATTCTTCGGTTAATGAACAATCATTAAAAAAAACATGGGTTAGATAACATACCTCGAGGGTGAGACTGATTGTCAAGGGAATGTCTGGAGGTGACATTATCGCAGTGCTAAAGACATACGAATAACACCCCTGACAGGCTTATAGTCGCACATATGGCCCATCGCGATGAAATCCCCATCTTCGTCTTCATGGGACTGTCTGGAGGTGACATTGTCGCAGTGCTAAAGACATACGAATAACACCCCTGACAGGCTCAAAGTCGCACATATGGCCCATCGTGACGAAATCCCCGTCTTCGTCTTCAAGGGACTGCCTGGAGGTGACATTGTCGCAGTGCTAAAGACATACGAATAACACCCCTGACAGGCTCATAGTCGCACATATGGCCCATCGCGACGAAGTCCCCGTCTTCAAGTGAACCTGTCATATAGTACAAAAAAAAATACACGGGCACACAAAAAAAAAGGGGATATGCAGATGAAATATTTTAGACTAAAAGGTGTAAAAAAAATATCATCACCTCACTAGTCTTGAGTTTCTGGTGATATTTCCACGGCAAATCTAGAAGTTCAGTATCTCACATAATCCGATGTACTGCAAGTCGAACAAAGTGTGTCAAAATCCAGATTGTGGGTAAAAACAAAATGAAATCCAAGTATTACCACCAGATTGATTAGAAAATAAAAGAGGCTTTTACCCTACTAGACGCAAGTTGAGAGCTTTGTACACATTAATACTATGGAAGAATAGAGTTTCCAGGAAGCATACAATACAAAGCAAGTTGTTGGTATCATATACGATAAATAATCCGAAAGTCATAGGAACAAAAAGGAAGCCAAGTATGTGTAATACTCGCAGGAGTATTCTAGTAAAAAATATATTAAGAATTCGACTTTGCAATATGTCGAGAATCTTCAGCTCAACACTAGCCTATTGGTAGTACTAATCAAACAATAAAAAAAAAGAGAACTCAGTAAACCATGAGAAATTGACAGACGGCAAATAACATAGTGACTCGCATCAATAACCATAAGATAATTGTATTACTGGACTAGTAAATTGACAAAGCATCCAGTACTTATTCCTAGCCGAGACAGTGTGAGAAAAAGCAGGAATTTAATATCTAGCAGCAACGTTTTTTTTTTACTTTTAAAGAAAGCAGAAAAAGGTGATCAAATCCAAAAACTGCTATGTTGATTTCGTGATAAATGGCGCTATGATGGAAAGAAAATCAAACAGGAAATTTGCGTTGCTAAGTTTATAAGTTGTCACATGTATTACTAAGCAAATTCCTACTGTCCTACATGTATCACACGAAGCACCGCAACAAAATTTGTTTAAAAATATTACAATAAGTCAAGCCAAGTTCGCATCACAGTGGTATGCGAGTCAACAACGACAAATACATGGCAGTGAGAAGCAAAGATCACTCTTTTGTATCTTTGGTGATGATGATGATGTTAGAGAACAAAGAAATCAAAGTAGTGTTAGTGCTACATGGTACTCCACATTAATCATACAAAAAAAAAGCAAGATCAAAGAATATTTGCACTGCGGTGATTATATGGAAGCCAAAGAAAAAAAAATCAAAGTATCATTGCTTGGTGTTGTAGACTACCAAAACGAAGGCAATAAAGAAAGCAAAGTGATTCGATGATCATGATCGTTGGTGATGATCATGGCAAACAAACAGACAAGTAATACAAACAATAAAAAAAAAATCTCATCTTCTTGTATTGGTCTGCATACCAATGACGGCAAAGCAATCAAAAGGCGCAACAAGAATAGAGCAGCACATGAGTTGGATCACTTGTACGGATATTAGTTAAGATAACAAAAAAAGATCAAAGTTGCAGCATGATATATGGAGGAAGGCAATGTCCAACAGCCACGTATGACATATGGATATTTGTTGAGATTACTTGGAAACGAAATTAAAAAAATCAACTCACCTGTATGTGTTAGTCTTGAATTCTTGATTTGCTTGACAACTTGATACTCACTGGTATCCTCAATCAATGGACGGTGAATTCATGGAGGTAGCCGACGAGGTTTGGTTAATTTATACCAACATGTGATGAGATTTGTTTTACTCGATAACAAAGAAATCCGAATCGAAATAAGATCAAAACTCTTGAGTCCAAGACTTGATAGAGTTGTAAAAATTCAAGATTTTACTAAAAAAAAAATCAAATAGTACGGTGGTTGTCAAACCATTACCAAGTCAAACTCAAATTTGTCGAGACGTTATCACGATTAAACACTTCAACTCGTGTACGTGACACTGTCTCGAGGGGGCAATTTGTCGACACTAAAAATTTATTAGTGTTTTATATAAAAATAAATTAATTATTATTGAGCTGAAATAAATATAATTAGCCCAATTTAATTAATTTAGCCCACCTAAATAAAATATCCAAATTAAATCAAATAAATATAATTTGGGTTGTCAACTATTTGGGTCAGTCAATATTATAGTCCAAATAAGATGGTCAAATGGCAAAGGTAAAAAAGACTTCCAAGTCATAAACGGCCCAAGCCCATAAACTACCAAGTCCGTGAAGGGATGTACATTCTCTATAAATAGACATCACCTCCTTCAGTTGAGGAGGGCAGAAAATCATTATTCTCAAGAGCTCATAAAATTCTCTTGGAATTCTCTCTGCAGATAGTCAACAAGCACATCAAATTTGTGTCGTCTGTTCAGATACACTCAAACACATTCGACTGAGATTCAAGCTTTCGTCAGCCCTCATTCGAATACACCCAAACAAAACTCAAACTCAGGTTGACGTTGACAAAACGTCAGTCTACACTCAACTCCACGTCGACATCAACACGTGTCACTCTCAAGCTACGGAACAGAATCAGAGGACTTAGTTTATTTTCATTATAAATTGTTTACAGAGATTGTACTCAATACATTTATTGAAATATAATTTCTTTGTTACTTTGTTTCTTGTCTTATATATATTTTGACTCGAAATTTGTGTATACAGTAGTATGACCACGATTAGCCATCCAATCTGCAGCAAAATTTGCTTCTCTAAACACATGTTGGATATTATAACAAGAGAATTTCCTAAGGTCCTCCACAGATCATTAATAAGGGCATTAATAGAGCAGGGGATCTTCCAGAGACTTTCCTGGATAACTGAAAGGTTGTCCCCTTCCACAAAAATATGGGTAACCCCCAAAGAGAGGGCCCCCCTAATCCCTTCCCTAAGACCCTAGGCCTCAGCTACCAAAATAGAGTTAGAATCAGCAATGGCATTAGCACCACTTAAAAGGAGATTGCCTAAACAATCCCTAATAACAAAACCATAAGCTGACACTTTGCAGTTTAGACCCATCAAAATTCAGTTTAAGATAATTATGCGGCGGAGGAGCCCACACCAAGTTAATCCTTGCATGGTTAGGAACTCTAGCCCTAGGAATTTTAAGATCCATACTAGCAGAAAAAAAGTTGAAACAATCAATATTGTTCATATAAGCTCTTATCATAGCCCCTACTTTGGAAGGAGAGAAGCTCTCCTGACGAAACATAATACTATTTCTAGCATACCAGATAAACTACCACACTATAGCATAGAAACAAAGACTTTTAGTACTCATCATGGACTTAAGTTGACAAAAATAATCTATGAAAGACATACCTGGGCCTTGATAGGAAGGGGATTGAAATTCCCATAAACCTTAACTATATCTGTAACATCAGTCATAAAAGGACAATCCAAAAAAATGTGGTGATCATCTTCAGCATGAAAATTACAAAAAACACATTCTAAGGGAAGAAAAACATGACTCATCTCTAGACTTTTTTAGAAGGAAGACCATTTTGACAAATTTTCCACAAAAAAAAATTAATCTTAGGCGGAATAGCTAAGGACCAAATCCAATTATAACTAACCTGAGTCGGAGGATCCAAACCATACCCTTGAAGAAGAGCAACTCCTGACTTGACCGAATACTCTCCATCCCAAAACACCCTATCTGACACTTGATTCGAAGGAATAAAGATTTTCAAAATAGCTTCCACTACATTCAGAGGAACAAATTGCAAAAGAAGGTCCTTATTCCATTGAGTATCCTCGGTGATGAAATAGCTAACCCATAGATCTTCTGTACCAGAAAGAGGAGAATTTTTTTGCTAATAAGGTATTTAAACACCCATTTATCATACCAAAAAGAAACATCAACCCCATCCCCTATAGTCCATCTAAGACCTTGTTTAAAAGGAGTCCTAAACGTCATGAGCTTACGCCATTGCCAAGAAACATTAACCTTAGTTTTATAGGAGAATAAGTCCTTATGCTTTAAATATTTTTATTTAACCAATTTGACCCATAAATTATTAGGCATTCTTATAATTTTCCATAATAATTTAAACTGGAGAGCTATATTATTTATTTTAGCTTTTCTCAGACCTAGACCACCAAACTTTTTGGGTTTACATATTTTATCCCACCCAATCAGGTTGGGAGCTTTCGAGCTAGGATCCTTATTCCAAAGAAAATTTCTATAATTTTTATCAAGAAAGGAAAGGATAGCAGGAGGTAAAGAAAAGCTTTCCATTTGGAAGTTAGCTTTAGTAGCCAGATTAGATTGGATCAAAATAGTTCGACCTGCTTGAGAGAGAGAATTAGCTCTCCATTTTGTTAACTGCGCAGAGACCTTTTCTTGAATGTTTCATTTAGAATGAAATTTTGTTCATGTAAGCAAGCAAATATGTTATGGTTACAAATGATGATAGTCTTTTTCTTTTCATTCAAAATATTATTTATATGGATGAACCCGATTGCAAAATCGAAGTTAATAAAGGCAGTACCATAAAAAAATTAAAGCCGCGAGCTCGAGGACCCACCAAAAGTAGCATTAGTGACCTTATCATTAATGATAGGGCATCCCAAATAATTACCTAAAGATAGAGTTTTTTTAATCTGAAGAATAGAAGCGGATTCTCTTAGAAGACCTACAGGAGTGTTTTGAGTACATTGGAATGCTGACTTGTGAAAATTAACTAATTGTCCTGACATGGAACAATATTTATTAAGTATATTTAATTTTTAATAGCATGACATCTACTTTAGCTTTAGCAAAGATCATGGTATCATCAGCAAAAGTTAGAAACGGGATATTAACTCTTGAATGACCAAGAGTGACCCCAACCAATCTTGAACCAATAGAGCTACCTTGGAAAAGTTGACGAGCCAGAATTTCAGCACACAATATAAAAATATATGGAGATAGAGGATCTCCTTGGCGAATGCCTCTAGAGGGAAAAAAAACATATCGCCTGGAATACCATTAACCAGAACTGAAAAGGAAACTGTTGTAATACATTGATGGAGCCATAAAATCCATTTTTCACAAAAAATCCAGTTTTCTAAAGGTTGCAAAGATAAAATTCCATTCTAACCTGTCATAAGCTTTTTCCGTGTCTAATTTAATAGCTAACCATCATTCTCTTCCTTTTTTATTTTTAAAAGAATGGAAAACTTCATGAGCCAATAAGATATTATCTTGAATTAACCTTTCGGGGACAAAAGCCCCCTGCAAAGGATGGATAATTCGACCCAACACTACTTTCAGCCTATTAGTCATAATTTTAGAAATAATTTTGTAAATAGTTGAACAGAGACTAATAGGTCGAAAATGATTTGGATTAGATGGGCATCAATTTTCGGGATTAAAATGATAAAAGTATGATTAATTTCTCTTAAGATTTTTCCTGAATGAAAAAAAGCTTTAAGTGCCCTATAAACTGAGTTCCCCACAAGCGCCCAATATTTTTGGTAGAAGAAAGGAGTAAACCCATCAGGCCCAGGGGATTTATCAGGAGCAAGATCAAATAACGCTTCTTTGACTTCTTCCATAGTAATATCAGCACATAATGCTATAATATCATTTTCAGATACTATACATTCTAGTAAAGATAAATCATCATCAACATTGAAGTTACAATTTGTATTTGCAGTAAATCTTTTTTAAATGCATTTGTAATACATTCTTCTACCAACTTTGGCTGAATTATGACATTATTCGAAGGATCCATGATTGAAGTAATAAGATTACGGTTTCGTCTAATAGAAGCACATGTATACTTCGTATTCGCATCTCCTAATTTAAGATTATTAGACTTAGTTTTAATTTTCCACGACAAGTCTTGGAACTCTAATAATTTAGATTGCTTAGCTAGTAAAAGATCTTGTTGTCTAATAAGTTGCGGGCATTCATTATTTTCTAATAATCGAGTTTGAATTTTAGCTAATTTTTCATCAACTTTTTTTAGTTGTCTAATAATATTGCCAAATCTTGTGTTAACCCAAATTTTAGCCTTGTCTTTTAAAAGTTTGCATTTCTTAGTTAAACAGTACATATTTGAGCCTTGAAATTTTTGACACCACGGTTTCTTAATTAAGACATCAAAATCTTTTTGTGTTGTCCATAGTTTATCAAATTTAAACGGAGGTGCTTTTAGCCTACTTAAGATTCTAATTTCCAACGATATTGGGTAATGATCTGAAGAAGTGAACGAATGGTGGGATATTCTAGAATTAGGGAAGGCATTTAGCCAACTTAAACTTAACTTGCTGCCTCCTTGTCTAACCTTTCTAGTATATTGTTAGGGCCATTTCTAGTTTTCCTCCAAGTATAAGGATTACCTTCAAAAGGAAGTTCTACACAATCAATAGCCGAATAAAAATAGTTCATCATAGCTAATCTAGAGAAACGGAATTCAGCTCCTCCTAATTTATCTTCATGTGAACTGAGCTCATTAAAGTCGCCCAAGATAATATAAGGAATCTCAAGAGTTCTAATAAAAGAGATAAGTTCATCCCAAAATTCATATTTAAGATTATAATTGGGAGGAGCATAAATGAAAATAGTGACAAAACTAAAGTTAGTAGCTAATATTTCAATTTTACAAGCCCAAAAACGAGAAGCTTTACTAATCACTGTAAGATTAAAAGAATTACAATTTTCATTCTTCCACAAAATCCACATCCCACCTGCTAATCCCATCGAAGGAAGAAAGTCAAAATGAGTGAAACCACAATGCCTAACACATCCATGAGAGGGAGGGTTTTGCACTTTGGTTTCACTAAGCATCATAATACTAACTTTATTGGATTTACAAAAAACTTTCACTTCTTCCATAGCTAAAGGCCTCCTCGAACATCTAATATTCCAGCTACTTATAATCATAAAACATTTAGCAGATGGGAATGAAGCTAGGTCTAAGACCTACTCTTCTTCAGCTCAGATGAAGCTGAATCTGCTTCAACCAAACCCTTCCTCCTTTTTGCTGAACTTGAAGATGAGAAGTGCTCAGAAAAGCTAGCCCCTTCAACCCCCAAGCCCTCAATTTGCTTGACTATTGAATTATCAGAGTTAATAGAGTGAAAGGAGTTTTCAGGCTGAGATAGATACTCATCTACCATCTCATCATCAAAATGTTCACCCATAATGTAAGTATCATCATCAACATCAGACTGATCAAGTTGATTAGGAAAAGCATCATCATCCTCATCAGCTTCAAAAGGAGCTGCTGGTAAGAATTCAGCAGCAAACAAGTCCTCAGGGTACACCACTCTAAGTGGGACGGGAGCAAGAATAGGGTCCTGAGAGTGAGGAGAGGGGAGGGGCAATAGCTCCACCTCACAAGGGGGCACTGGAGTGTGCACAACCTCCTGAGAGGGAGCACTCTCATGAACAGCAGGAGGAGAATTTAGGAGCACAACACCATTGTCTGACTCATCATCAGAGGAGTTAACATCAACAACAAACTCAGATTGAATAACATTTTTACCTTTAACAGATTTGTTAGGCAAAGAAAGAGCAGCTTCTTTAGGATGAACATCAACTGAAGGCTTATTAATGACCACCCCCTTGGTCATTTGGGCCTTAGGACCACCAGCAAATACTTTGGCAGGAAATTTTCTCATAGAACCAGCAGCATGATTAGCAGAAGAAGGGGCAAATCTAGGTCTTGAGATGTGCATAGGCCTAGCCTCCACCACATTAGCTTGCTCAGCCTATTAGCAGTACCCAAGAACTCAGCAAGCCACTTTTTCTTTGGATTTTTCAGCAATAAAACCTTTCTCACTTTCTTAGGAGGATACATAACTGAGCAATTGTCAATAATATGATCATCACAGCCACAAAAGGAGCAGCCAACAGAAAAAAATCTTAATACCATATAACATACCCACACTCCACACCACCAGCATGTTTAATTTCAGCATATTCTAATAAGGGAGAAGTAATATCAACCCTTATACAAGCACGGACAAACCTTATCTTGTGCCTCAAAAGAGACCTAGGGTCAAGTTTGATTAAAGAACCAACATTATTTGAAGCCAATACATTAGCCACATATTCAAAGTTGAGCAATTCAGCAGGAAATCGAGGAATCCTCGCCCACAAATTAACCCACTTTATCTCTTCCACAAAAGGATCAAAATAAGCCCTCCATGGATAGATGACAAACAATTCACCCTCAACATGCCAGGGTCTATCAGACCAGACCAAGAACAGATCACCAGGATTAGCAAAGCGAATTAAAACCCAATTATTTCCTATGTCAATATACTCAACATCACCTTTACAGAACTTCCAGTCAGCCCTAGTTCTTGAAATAATAGTCCTCATATCAACAGGTTCACCAAGCATTTTGCCAACCAGACAAGACTTAGACAAATCTATAATATCTTTTTGAACTTGAGTTAGTTCATCTAAAACTATAGCCTCAGGGAAAGATGGGGGACCAGAGGGATCATGACTAACATTACGCAGATTATCATGCAAATTTTCAGAAGAGATAAACTCACTACTAGAGATAGGAACATCACCAGCAGAGCAGCCTTCGCCAGCCTTTTCTTTCAAGATTGCTTCCTTGAAAGATTTAGGGCTTGCCATTGCAAAATAACACACCAAAACTAGAAGAAACTTTAGAGAATTTTTCAGAAACAAGAGATACTTTAATATAGAGATAGAAGAAAGACAAATTGGGAGTGCATAAGAAGATACCTGTAAAGTGTTGTATTTATAGAGCAAAAAATTAGGCCACAACCAGATACCACAACAAGCAATGCGACTTTCACCAGAGAGTTTTCTCTTCGTATTAAATGCGAATACCATATTTATGAGCATAAAACCAATTTCAGCAAGCAAAAGTAAATTGAAACGCACAGCAGACATCTTTTTGAGGAATAAAATGATGAAAGAAATCCAAAAAACCTTAATGACACTCACACTCAATAGGGGAAATAAATGAACAATCCCATCAACCAAAAGCAAAACCCTAACCCTAGCTTGAAATTTGTACTTGAAACCCAGAAATTGAATCCACCTAATCAAAATTGAAGGCGAATTTGGTAGCTTAATGATGATTTTTAGAGAAATAACTTCACAGATAGGGTTATAGCCCTGACAGGGGACTTCAATGGGGTTAATAGCGTAATAACTAGCTACTAACCTATAGCTAAACTGACAGAAGAGAGGGAGCCATTTAGCTTAAAAATTGGACAACCAGAACACTGCAATTAAGGCTAAAAACAGAGATTTCTTGCATCTTATACGTTTTGATGAAGGAATTAGGGCAGGAGAAGGACGAAATTGAATCGGGGATTTTTGTTTTCGAGCTAGGGTTTCATAGGGCTGGGTAGTTGGGAGCTTTTTTCTCTTCTTTCTCTCTCTTACTTTATCTCTTTTTATTTTTTTTACTCCCTCAGTTCTATAATGAAACAATTTATGATTTTAGACCATTTTAAAATAAATCAAAGATAAATTATATTTGCTACTTTTTTCGAAGGAATAATTATATTTGCTACTTCTCTAATCTCTATCTCTCCTTTCATCACATGGGCCTTTCATTTTTCTCTTTCTTCTCCTAAATTTTTGTGCCGAGATTCTACGTTTCATTTAAAACAGGTTGGAGGAAGTATTATTATTCCCTAAACCTCTTTCGCATCTCTAAACCTCTTCATTACGAAAAATGAGGAAAAATGAAAGAAAGTGGAGGGATTTAATAGGTCACATGAGCCCCGAGGTACGCGTGACTACGTGAGTCAAAGCTTGAAAATGAAAACCAATGACAGAAATCCGATAAAAAAATTTGTCTCGCACAAAAAAAAAAATCATAGAGAGCGGTTTCATGCCAAGTTTTTGTTAAAAAACTTAAGGTAATTTGTTACAAAATATGACACATAAAAGTTCATTTCTGACAAATTTTCTTTATTATTGTTCCCTACACTTTTAGCATCTCATTACACGGAAAAAGAGAGAGTAAACCTGAAGTACAAGAATTTAAGGCGGAAAACCCAACTATACCCTTATTGAATAAAACGTACAAAAGATGAAATATTAGTCAAAAAAAGGCAAATACAACCAGCATACTCCAAATTAAGTACCTAGTTATGAGTCGTTTGGTTCAAGATAGGAATGGAAAGGGAATGGAAACAAATAGATAAGGGGAATGGTAGCAAAAATGGTTACCCTTATTGAGTGTTTGGTTCAAGCCAAGGAATGGAAATAAATGGTAACCATTACCACCCAGCAATGGATTTTGTTACTTGAGGGGGAGGGGAGGGGGAGGGGGAGGTAACAAATTGGAGGAATCTATTGCCATTGATGAGGGGTTGAACTAAACAAGAAGAAAGGAAATCGGTAATTGATTGAACAATAAGATTTGTTAAAAATGCATCAAGTTTGCAACTGTATTGTATGACAACTAATTATATGTTGAGATAGTAATTTAGGTAAATTTGATTGCCCTTTTCATGGTATGACACACAATAAACAATAAAATGTGCCGAAAGACTCGAACCCACAACCTCTCTTTTGAAACACAAAGACATTAACCAACTAATCTACAATTTTATATTGGTTTTTGTGGGGGAAAAAAGTGTTTAAAGACAAGATAACATACATCCCACAGCTATCGAATTCGGTATCTGGTAAACAAATTAAAAACTCACAATTACATCTCATTATCCCAAAATGACATTTTCATATCTTAAAATACAAATCGAATAATTTGAATAAAATAAATTTATGTTGAATCCATTTTTTTAAAAAAGTATGATGATTATTGTTGACCATCAATCGTATGTTTAGCTTTCATCATCATGTTTCATAAAGAATTTTGACTGTATTTGTTAGATCAGTAACAAAAAGTGAATACAATCTAAGCTACAAAGTGCTTTTAAATTACAATTCTACAAGTGTGTATCAAATTGACTTATCGTTATTTCTTTGTTGTTGAAAGGTTCTAGTTTCGCTTTCACAAAAAATATATAAACAAAGGTTTTAGTTTTGTGATTGTCCCGTAAAATTAGGACTCAATTTCCTTAGAAATGAAATATGGCTAATTGATTCAAGTTACTCTATTACGCTACTACAACTATCACAAATGTGATATTTCATTATTATTTTAAAATGTTATAAAATCTAATCTCACACTTTAGTAAATAAAATGATCCGGACCTCCGAGACATTGCCCGGGTCAACAATTAGTTAATGTCTAAATCCAACTATTAAATGCTCAAACAAATGGGAGAAATAAGGAAAAAAATATACAAAAATAAAGAGAAAAACAAAAAAAAATGTGATGTGTTTCATGACCTAACTTGATAGGAAGTTGGGTTTTTTTTTTGACGACAAGTACAAACACACCAATGAGCTACAAGAGTGCATTGCCTTGCCTAGCAGAGGTAGCTAAGACATGGGCTGGATACACTTCTTGTCGACTTACCTTACGAATTTCATAGTAAAGAAGCTTACTACATATAGCTTTAATATCATGGACTAAAGTGGAAATCTCAAACCGCTGTTGATGACTTCTAATTGCCCGAACTAACTCAATGCAGTCCGTGTGAATTTGAACACACCTGAAACCATTATTGAGAGCTTCACGAAGGCCTCGAAACAGCGCCTGGGCTTCAGCTTGAAGAGACGATAAGGCCATAGTTTTGTCATTTCCTTCGAAAACCTTGTTACCATTTATTGAAGCCAACCAACCAATTACTGCTCTGGGATGCTTTTGTTTTTGACACTTCCATGCACCATCAACTAAAAAGTTGCAAACTTCCCTCTGACGCGTTCCTTCTAAAACAAAAATATCGGCGTGGTTAGCGATGTCTGTTCGAAATTTATTCAAATTCAGCCTTCTGATCTTATCCCTTTCCTGTGATTCCTTGATTAAGATATCTTTTATTGTTATGATGGATTCTGGGTTCTCTTCCGAATTTCTAAACACTACATTGTTTCTATATAACCAAATTGCCCAAAGAGTGGCTATGAATTCTTTAGTTCTCGTTGGATTTACTCCATCCTTTTTCCAGAACAAAATGAGGAAGTTTTTGATCCACTCTTCAATAGGGATGAAGGTTGCAGAAAGGTTACTAATCCCCAAGGAAGAGCACGCCCAGACACGAGCTGATATATCACAATCCCGAAAAAAGATGGCTTTCATTTTCCTTGTGCGCATTACACAAATAACATCTCTCTTGGACTGGAATATTTCGTTTTATCAAATTGGAATTGAGTGCTAGAGCATTGTTGAGTAACCTCCAAATGAAAAACTTCCATTTGGGCCTGATATCCGAGGCCCAAAACTTATGCCAAAATTGCATAGTACCAGATGACGTATCCAACTTCCCGTCTTGGACCAGAAAAAACGCATAAACATCCTTGACTCTTATGCTACCAGATCTTGTCTCGCTCCAAATATAGTCATCTTGTAAATCCTCAATCGGGATATGGGAGGATAAGATCCTAATAGCTGATTCTTTGGCAAACGAATTCCAAATGAGAGATGAATTCCATTTTTTATTATCTGAAATCATCAAGTCCTTCACTTTATGGATACCTAATGTGTAATAGCCCGCATTCTTAAGCAGTTTTAATTAAAAGCTAAATATATTTTATCTACTTAATTATGCGATAATATTGCTATTATGAAAAAATTTATGAGATATATGCATTTTTTTTAAGTTTTTTTTTAGAATACTTTATTTTTCAAATAAGTTATGAGTTATATAGTTTTTTTTTTTCAATTACAACTTTTATTAAACTCATTCCTCAAATTATAGTGTGTAGCTATTTTGAGTTTTATTGAAACAAGTCAAAACTAGTCAATGTCTATTTAAGAAAGGAAACCCAACTCCTTATTTTCCATATATCTCTCATTCTCTCTCCTCTCTCAAAACTTCATCTTCATTTTTTGGATACTCCATAAGAGCAACCTTTGCTTCCTCAAGTTAATCTAGCCAAACTTCATTCCTCAATCAATTTTCCTTGCAAATTCATTCATACTTCATGGAATGATATGAAAACCTCACAATTCTACTTGTAATTGTTTAAGAAAGTTTGCAAATTCAAATAAACCCAAATTCCATTCTCTTTCTTGAATTGACCCTAAAATGTTTGCCATACATGTAGCCAAAAATAAAATAAGAACCTTCATAAACATTCTTGAAAGCTTGAGCAAATTGAAAATTGGAAGAAAACCCCCAAAATCCATTGACTCTTTCTCTCTCCTCTGTTCACGACCTTCTGTTGGCTCAATTATCTTCAACTTGCAGTCTGAATTTAGCAAATGTTCCTTCTTCAAATTTGTAGATCTCGAAAAGTTATTGAATTTTGACTTAAAAATTACTCAATTTGGAGTTGTGTGGTAGGAGTTATGGCCATTTGAATTTTTCTGCTGTTGCTGCCATTTTTCTTGCGCTGATGTTCGTGTAGAAACAACAAGCTCTTC
Source organism: Beta corolliflora (assembly GCA_947648045.1). Classification (NCBI taxonomy): domain Eukaryota; kingdom Viridiplantae; phylum Streptophyta; class Magnoliopsida; order Caryophyllales; family Amaranthaceae; genus Beta; species Beta corolliflora. The sequence goes on along the minus strand of CANSZD010000418.1, from coordinate 218,219 downwards.
CATTGCTTCTCTATATTAAAACTCTCTCTGTTATGTGCAAGAGATGACTCAAATTTCTTATGATCTATTGCATGCAAAGGTAAAACTGGTCTTCTTAGTTTTTACTCTTATTTTCAAAAAGAATACTTCAAATAGTTTATGGGATAATCAATTTTGTTATAACTTTTAGTTAAGTTGTTACAAATAAGTTTTGTATAAATTAATAAAGCATTTTTTTTTAAATGGGGAAATAAATTAAGATTTCTTATTTAGTTTATTGAATGAGTTACTAATTTCTTCCAATTATTATTTCTGAAGTATTATTGAAAGTGAGAAGGATCATTTGAGGTAATTGGTGATAGTTATGGAGGTCAAGCAATAGTTGAAATTCTTGGGTTCAAGATTTCATTGGAAGCCAATTATTATTATTATTGGAGTTTGGTATTGATAATTGAATTAAGGTACACATTGTCCTTCCACTTTCTAATTAGATTTTGGTTCTTGATTTCTATGAAAAGTTGGCTTGTGGATATTATTGATTTGATTTGCTTTCTTGTGTAATTTAAGAATGATTTGATTAAGCACTTAAGTTTGAAATTGATATTTTAACAAGCATTTGAGGTAACATGTGAATAAGATTTATAGTTTAGAACTTGCTTAAAGTTTATGATTCGAATAACTAAATTGCTTAACTCGTAATCTAAGATGTTTTGTTTTAGAGTTTCGTTATCTTGAATATTGGTCTCATGTTGAAGTAAGTTTAAAAGCTAGTCTTGAATTTATGAATTATGTAACTCGAGTATACATACTATTTGAAAGCTGAGATGGAATTGTTTAAGTGAAATAGTATTAGGATTGGAGGTCGCTTGCACAATTGTAAATTTGATTCAATTTATGAACAAGGTTATAATGTCTTATTTTAAGTTATACCCAGGTTGAACTATTGTTTATTAGTAGTCATACGTCTATGGAATTTGATTATACTTAGGGGTAATGTTTCTCTAATTTCGATGATCTATTTTAAAAGTGTTTCTTTCTCTTACTTGTTACTTATATTGTTGTCTTCGAAGCACATCTTAAGGTTCTACTATTTAAGTTTTGAGGATTAGGTTTTTATGGAATTGGAACCTATGATGGGATGTTTATGCAGTGAATTAGTTGTTAGTGTGGAAGACTAAGAAATTCTAGTTTAGGAATACAAATTGTGATGTGAGAATGTTGGGTTGGTGAATAGAGTTGTGATTCGGAAGTGAGTTGAGAGTAAAATTTCGTTAATGGGTTAGTAAGCTGGTATGAGAAATTCATTGGTATTAAAGTGAAAAAAACCGAAATAAGTATGCTGGGGATGAGAGATATGAAATGTTGGGAAGTATAATTCAAATGATAATGTGCTTATATGGTATTATGAAATCAGGTATCAATGCCGAGAGTTATGTTGTATATGCATTACGGTCAACTAAATTAATTATTCATTATAAATGGTGATATGGTTATGAAAAGGGTGTCTGAAGAGTCAAATATAAGTTGTTATGTGAGAACATTAAGTCTAGCGATTAAGTGAATCCAAGATAAGTTTTGGAGTTAATGTCATTTAATGGTTTATTAGGATTATTACTAAATATCATGTGTATGTGATACAATGGACTGAATGAAGATACATCAGGGATCAATGAACCTCGAATATTGGGGAATAAGATTTGAGATGTGAATGTCATGTTAGTGATATAAAAGACCCAGATCTAAGCAATGGTTCGAAGTTATATCAAGTAGTAAATTGGAACTCTATTGTTTGAGTTACGAGAAATTATATTTGGTGGGCGTGATACTATTTGAGTTGGGGAATATCTTCAATTCTTATGAATATTGGAAAGAGGTAAGCTATAAAGGTTAACGGGTTCATTTACTAATGTAAAGTATAAGACTAAAAGAAATTGAAAGTAAGGAGAATTTCTTGGAATTTCTGAACAATATTTTGATTAGTATTTAGAATTAATGTTTATTTCCAGATTTTTAGAGGAAGGTTTAATACTGATTTTGAAAGAAATAAATTTCAGATTTATCGAAGCTAAAAGAGAAAATGTTTACCATATATGTATGACTCCTAAAAGCTCCAACCGCTTATTTTTGGAGCAATCTTTTATAAGTATTAATCATGTTTTCTAACTGTAAAGCATATGAGGATTTTACATAAAGTTTAGGACGTTAGTAAAGCTCTTAATAGTCAATATTTAAATTGTTTTGTAGTAAGTTATATCCAATTTGGACAAGTTCATGGAAGTTAGAAAAAAACCAAAAGAGAAGAACTACTTCCCAAATTTGCTTAACAGTTTTGTTTTTTTCCAAGTTGAAAGCTTAATTTATTCTTACAAGTTATTACAAGTGATTATTAGTCCCAAGTGTTCAGTAAAAGTGTACGACTCAAACAACAACTATTCTACGCAAGCCACAATCTCTGTTAAGAGTTAAGTTAGTTTTATCAAATTATGTGTATCAAGTAAACCTTGTTGGAGTTTATTTGTATGATCTATATATACTTATTCAACACAATGTTCTTAAATGACTTATCTCTACCAAAAGAACTCGAAATAATGATGGAATAAAGATAGTTGAGAATTTGTATAAACTTGCTATGTGCAATGTGTAATAGACTAAAAGCAATGGGGGAAAGTAGCCGTGGAACGGTGAGGAACAACAATTGCAGGCGAGCGTGGTGCTCGTAGCTGCCGGTTACTGAATTAAAGATTGCAGGCGAGCGTGGTGTCTCGTAGCTGCTAGGGGCATGTCCTGAAAGTCTTGCAAGCATATGGTAAATAGGAGGGTGACGACCCCCACAGTTTAGAGACAGTCGGTCGTGGTGACCCCTCTCTAATCGTGTTCACTTTCCCCAATGAAATATATATTGATTGAAATTCTGTAAATGCTTAAAGAACGAGCATCAAGAATGTTATTGGACATGTGAGTCATGGTACATGGTGTACAATAATATTTTGTTATACAAGTACATACACAACATGACCCGTTATTATGGTCACTTTGGGCAAGAATTTTTAGCTCGTTGAATAAATTGCTTAAAAAGTACTTATATTGATTAAGAGTCATGTGAACATATATGTAGGTTAGTGTCAAATGGTTGAATCATGAATATAGGACCTTCGTGTGTTATGCTTGTCACCTCGAATATGAAATCGAAGTACTCTACTTAAAGTATGTAAAAGTCGTTTAATCCTAATAGTTTTAAGCTTTGTTGTATGACTGTTGTGAGTTATCTCTTTTATATGTTCTATTCTTAATGTTTATCTGAAATGTGTGACATGTTGTGAAATTTTGAAAAATCCACTAAAAAGAATTTTAGGTTGGACAGTGTGTGCTCAGCTTTCGCTGATTTTGTTCTCGGAACCTGTCCTGGTGGGGGCAGATTTCCTTCTTAGTGATTTTTGCAGGTATCAGATGGTCCATGATTGAGTCAATGGCAAGGGCATTCCTTAAGGATCATTGCAAGGTCTTATTTGGTTCATAACTGTAAAGTACTATAGAAGAATTCAAGATGTGATTACGTTAGGTATAAATCAAGGGTTATTATATTGGAGTTGTGTATTTTTATTCAAATATATATTCTAGGTTATGGTCGTGTAAGTTCATGGTGCCCTCGTCCAGGATGAGAAGATAAGTTTTGTCATCCTCTCAATTTAAACTTGATTACTTAAAGGTTTCCTAATCTTAGTTAGTAGCTCGAAAGGTCGGGCTATTACATAATGCATCCAGGTTAATTCCTTGGCGAAGCTTGATTGGGTTGCCTTTGAGCCACTTATCAGTTAGGATATTTGTTTGCGAACCATCTCCTATTCTTTTTGTGAACCCATTTCGACAATCATGAATTGATCTACACAAGCCCCGAAAGCCCCAGGAGACTCTACCAATCTTGCTGTCTCGGAGAGAAATATCAACCGGGGAGCCCTTGTACTTAGCACAAAGGATTTGCGAAATCAAAAAAAAATTTAAAGTATGTATCCTTACGGCTTGCTTAGCAAGAAGAGCTTTGTTGAACAGATGGACGTTCCGAATGCCGAGTCCTCCTCCTCCTTTTGGAAGTTCAAGGGTTCTCTTACTCTTCCAGAAGATTGGTCTAGTGTCGCAAGATCCTGTCCACAAGAATCTAGCAAAAATAGAATTTATCTTGTCAGCTGTTGATTTTGGGATGAGAAAAATACTGAGAACGTTTAGACTTAGCATTGCAAGAATGCTATTTATTAGAATAACTCGCCTTGCATGCGATAAAGATAGATGATGCCAACTCGAGACTTTCTTTTCGACTTTCTCTATCAATGGGTAAAATTTGCTAGTGCTTCTACCGTCCACTTCAATGTTGCATCCCAAGTATTTGCCCAAGGATTCAGCAGAGGGGGTACCTATAATACTCCTCATAAATCGTTTAAATCGAGGAGGAGTATTGGGACTGAACATTATATGAGATTTATTATAATTTATCACTTCCCCTGATAACCGGCTGAACTTAGCTAACAAATTCTTCACCGCTTCACATGCTCCTGGGGTAGACTTGAAGAAGAATAATGAGTCATCAGCGAAGAAAAGATGAGACACAGAGGGACACGATCTTGATAATCTTAGCCCTTGAAGAAGGCCTTCGTTCTCTGCTTTTGTGATCATTCGAGACAAAATTTCCATTACCAAAATAAATAGATAAGAGGATAGAGGGTCTCCCTGCCTGAGTCCGCATGTTGGGTGAAAACGTTTTGAAGGTTCACCGTTGATTAGAATAGAATAAGAGACGGTAGTGACACATTGCATAATCCATTGACGACAGATGGCTGGAATTCCCATTTGATTAAGTAACCAGTCTAGAAAGTCCCAATCAACTTTATCGTATACTTTGAACATATCTACCTTGAGTGCCGCAAGATGTTGTTTACCTTTCTTTCGATGTTTGATTATGTTTACTAGTTCATGTGCAATGAGGCAATTGTCAGCCAAGAGACGCCCTGGGACGAAAGCATTTTGGTAAGGAGAGACTACGCTCTTCAAAATTGGTTTGAGCCTGTTGGTGATAACCTTCGAGATAACTTTGTAAATCACATTGCCTAAGCTTATGAGTCTGAATTGACTCGCTTCTTCAGGCCTTTCAGTTTTAGGGATGAGGCAGATATTCTTTGGCCAAATAGTCACCGGTTCCATTTTTAACTATCCCATCGTCATCAGACTTATTTTTTACCATATTATCGCACAGGATCTATTTTTATTACCACATTGGTCAATTGGTCCATTTATTATACCTAAAAAGCTAGATACCGATTAAAATGGCCGTCTGTTAGTCCTATTTTTTGTTCATTTGGTGCTATCCTCCTATACATTGTTAGCTGCTTAATTATTGTGGCTCCCACAGTACATATATTTGCATAAAGATTTATCAAGCAGCAAACGTGACTCTTAACCCACCAAACTATGGCTTGTTAATTAAGAAAAACCTATCAGAGAAGCATTCCATACAAAACAATTATTTGCATCTATATTCTTTGATTCAGTCATTGTGAACTCATCCAGGCTCTCATGCTCAACCTTTAAATTTGGTGTGCTGAAATGAGTAAAGAAATCAATTAGCTGAAAACGATATAAACCCTCTGGAGACAAATTAAAATACGCCGAAGCAGCATACAAGGGGCCAAATGAAGCTGAAAACTCTCTCCTCCTGCATTATATTTCGTATACACACAAGGATGAAGCCATCTGCAGGTAAGAGAAAATCTCCCCCACCATTGGGATCTATGGAAAGACCGGGCTTCATCGCACATATGCCCAGGAATCAAGATTTGGAGGAGAAGCATGCAAGCAAAGATTTGGCACCAAAATTTTCCGGTGATGAAAAGATATGATCAGAGACTTCGTCATTGCACCTGAAACGAAAAAATAACTGATCTTTGAACTAAATGTATGATTGTGATCCTCTAATTTCTCTATCCATCTTCATTCTCTTTGCACTCTGCATTTCAGAGATACTAGTAACTCGTTGCTGAGCCGACATGTCATGCTGATAAACACAATTTGCGCCATGTCGACAGCCCTTTGAAGTATTGAAATACATACAAGGTTTCATGATCTTATGTTTTGCATCCCTTGGTTTTGAATTATCTACAATATCTTGATCTACTACACCTGCATGATGGATGGGATGGGTTATAAATGGAGGATGAGAGTCCATTTGCCTTTCTCCTCCATGTTGCTGAATCAAGTTCTTGTAGTAGTTGAGGTCCTTCAGATGAGAAGGAGGCTGTGCAGGGAGCACTTGAGGGACAACTCCAGACAGCAGTGGAACGGATTGCTGATGGGTCATACTCATGGGTCCTGTGCCATTTAAATACGGGTGAAAATGCCCATTTGACATCATTCCTGACGAGGATGATCCTGTTTCGGCATTGTTATACTGAGAAGGTGGTGGATCCATCTTGTACACAGGTGCTCGAGGTGATAGAGGCCTAGAAATTGTTTGTTGGTTACCCTCCAATGGTTTAGGTAACACAGGCTGGGACCCCATGCTCATGCTGGAACCCTGTTGTCTAACTAATTGTCCTATTATTGTTGGATCACTGAGAATTTTTACAAGCAAGTCGTGATCAATCTGCTCATTGCTCTTCGCCGCAGCGGTAAGAGCAGCCTTTAATGCATCCTCTTGACCACAACTAGCCACTCCAGCTGCCGATATCCCACTGCTAGAATTAGGAGAAACACCAAATGTCCTACTGTTAGAATTAGGAGGAAAACCCTGAGACGAAGAGTATGACCCTTGGGACAGCGAATTTGAACTAATAGCAGCACTGGAAGCAGCATAATCAGGTGAGGGATCTCCTGATAGATCTTCTTCCTCAATGGGAGTAATGGGGACTGAAGGTAATGTTTTGTCATCCTGAATAGTACATTCTACATCTGGTGCTACAGCAGGGCTGCAAAGTAAAATGAATGGCATGCATCAGTTTCCAATACACAAGAGCCAAAGCAAAGCTAAGCATTGTTTACAGGTATAGTCAAACTTTGGAGGAATTGCAGATTGGCGTGGATAATATGCTTCAAGCACTCTCAATTCTCTTCGATTTTGGATTTCCACTTCTTTACTTTCCTCCCCACGGACTACTTGCCACTCAACATCCAGTATAAACTGCAAAACACAAATACAAAATACAACTTAGCTTCCACTTATACATGTGTTAATTGGCTTACCATAAACCACTCTCAGTTTTACTCAATTAGATACCCTACCAAAATAAGCACCAGTGCCCCTCCTTTCCCCTCCCCCCAAAGTCCACCCCTTTGGAATAAGAGAAGAAAAGAAGGGAAAAAATCCCTTCCAAGTTCCAACCAAAGAGATGTAAGAAAAAGGAAGAGGCCAGACATTCACCACAACAAATGCATAAACAAAAAGGACAGAATATATCAAAGATGGAGCTGCAAGCAAATCTTAAACCACTACTAAGATATAACAGCCACTTACTTTTGGAGGGGACCGCCATTTGACAACAGGAATCTGTGCTACCCTGTTCTTCAGTTGATTTGAAGGATTGAAACCTTCAAACCCAGGTGGAAGATTGTCGTCCCCAATTAATCCATTGACAGGCAAGCCTGACAAAATTTTCTTCGCTTGAAGTTGATCTTGAGCACTTGCCCCGACTTGTGAGGGACATTCTTCTGATAGAAATAGTCTAACCTGTTCAAGGCATTAGACCTATGTTACTTATACTTGTCCTTCCTGACCAAATCCTTGATATTTTAATAAAACCACATACCAGCAGCAAAAGTCAGCAAATTGTTTTGATAAATATAACAGCATATAATGCTCAATAGGATGCTCTACTTACACAGATAATGACAAAAGAATCCTTCACATTCCCCTCAAATAGTCATAGCCTTAAGGCATGGCACAAAGAGCTTAAAAACTTGGCCTAATTATGAAAAATTACATGTTTCCAGCCTAACAAGAAGTGGCAAAGTATCCGTACCAATGTCAGGAGTATTGAGGAACTCACACAAATACTTGGGGTTGAATGAAGAGTCCGAGTAACACGGGCTCAAAATTTAGAATGAAGCAACCTTCATATTTATCCGACATTACTACACACTGTAAATTAATATCTAAATCTTAAAAAAATGCACAGCATGCTTATTAGGGTCCCTTGAGCACCTCCCCCGCTCCTGCCCCCTCCTCAAATATCATTGACCAAATACCACAATGCGAATGCTAAATCAGATGGCAATGAGATGTCACATATCTCATATAAATAGCAAAAAAAAACATAATATTCCCATCTTTTTCGGATACAAAAGGCACTGACTCAGATTGCTAGCAAAAGATGAGTGCGCATGATGACAAAATTCCCAGTAGCAGAACAGGGAAAAGGAATCAAAGGCAAAACATATATGAGAAGAAGAGGTAGAACAATTCGATCATAATGTTTGTAATTGTAGCATAAGAGAATATTGATCAGGAAAATAAGAATTCCAAGGCAATCAAGTACTTCCTAGTCTGGGCAGCACTGCTTCCAGCTGCTAAACACTTCCACAAGCGATTACTTCAGAAATGACTTCTGTGAAAACATGTATTGTCCAAATACCAAGTTTAGAGTTGGGAGTTGTGTATACTATAATATGCACAGGCCAGCCTTAGTACATCATCACATGTATGTGCTAACACTATGAAAATTTTCCACTAAACAAATCTTGTTGCAATTACTAGATAAATATTCTCAAGCCCTTATTGTTTTTTCACAGATGCCCTTCTCTTCAAAGAAACAGCACAAAAGCCAAAAAAAAAACAACCCAGTTTAAATATTTAAAAAAAAATCAGAATATTAAACTGCAATGTCATTATGCGCCCCATAAGAAATGCAAAAGGTCTTTGATTTTTCTTTCATTTTATGATTCATTTCAGCCTCAAAAAGATGAAGGGTGGTTGAAAAATGTGGAAGATTGATGAATTGCAAAAGTTTGTAGATGCCTAAGAGAAGGTTGGGATTGATTGGTTAACAAACCTACTTAGCAAGATTTGGAGGACAAACAGAATACCCAGAAGACTGGTAGAACAGCATCTTGGTACCAATTTACAGAAACGAAGGAGAACTCCAAGGCTTCTCAAAGTATCAGGGCAGAAACTTAGGAGTCACACCATAAAATGGTGGAAGAGAGTTAGTAGGTAGAATACAAAAGAACTAAAACATGTTTGAAAGAGGTGGCGGTAAAAGCTATTTACAATTCAACCTACCTATTCAACACAAGCGTTTTATTCCACCTAATTGTTTCAACAAAATTGTGTTACATTGGCGAATGCTTGCTAAAAGAAACAGTGACACCAAATCAAATCAATAAGCTTGCAAAGCAAGAGAGCTTGATTCTTATAGCATATATTAGAGGACAAAAAATATTAGAAAAAAACAAATATATGGAGATAGGGGGGCGGGAGTAATTCATTGATGCATATTTGAACTAAGAGAAAAGGGAAGGAGGGCTGACGAAAGCATTTAGAGAGAAAGAAAGATAGACGCTTCAGATTTTCATTCAAAAAAGCCTCATATTTACTATCACCAAAGGTATAGTTGTAAATTGCCACCAATACATCAACAATGCCAGTGCCTTAATGCTTAATCTGAATCAGCAGGGGTCCGGTACATGACTCAAAATTTTATCTCCAATGATCATCCACATAAATCTTGTGCCTCCATTGCCTTCGGTCGAATATCATATAATCGTGCAAACCTAATTTCTTCATATCATTACTAACGTCTCCCATCCAAGTCATATTTGACTTCCCCTCATTTCTTTTATTATTTCTCATATCCCAACTCTCCACGACCCTAAACGGTGTATCATCTAATCGATGTCTCGTGAAAAACAAGAAAACTCCAGTATCTTATAGAGCAATAACATACATTGTATTTCTTTCCCTTTCCTATTGCCTTTATTTGGTCTAACTGCACATCAAAGTTAATAACTAAAAGAGAAGGAAACAAAACTAGATCCGTCCAACACTACTTTGCTCTCAGAAATCAACAATGTGCATGCAAGTACAAGAGCATAAACCTTGTTAGAGATACGGTGGCTATTACTAGCACATCTACAACAACAAAGCCTTAGTCCCAAAATGATTTGGGGTCGGCTAAGATGAACCGTCAAAAGAAATCATTTCCATGACATATAAATCAACCAAAATAAAGGAATAACTTACAGAGAGTAAACGAAGAAAAATGAGAACGTGAAATTCAGGGAAGGAAGAGACAGAAATCAATAAGGAACAAGAAACCGAATGACACGTAAAGACAAAACCAAAATATGAGGATACAAAATTAAAATTTGACAAAGTTCTACAAAAGAGAGTAAAGAGAAATGTAAAGAAAAAAAAAATGGAAAGGTTTTGAGAAAGACTTAGAAGGAGAATAAAAAAACTTGCTTTCGGAAGAAATGTTTGCAGAACACAAGGACAAGGGGTAAAGTAAAAGGCATAAATATAGGAGTCAAGTAGTGACAATATACATGGACTGCACTAGACATGGCTATAGCTAATCTCTGTGTCTAAGTAACATAGGTAATGACCGTCTATATAACGGCTAGTTGCAACATAACCTTCATCACCCTATATGCATGGAAGTACAAGAACATAAGCCTCAAGACATACATGGTGACTATCACCAACAGTAATAAAACCTTGAAAATAGCACAACTATGAAGGAAGGAATAACATAATAGATGGACGTACTATATATGACTACAGATCATCTCATCGCACCTAAGTAACATAGGTAATGCCCATCTGGATTTGCAACATAACCTTTATCATCCTATATCCCAAGCAAATAGGCAAAAGCACGATGAAACCATATCATAGCCATCTATCATACTATCACTAAGAATCCTGATATAATCATCTAATACCCACCAAACACCTATGGGGCATTGGCAACTCTTACGATGAACCTGTATCCAGTTTCCTAAACATGGAAACTCTATGAAAGCTCAAATATTAACATTTACACATGACATCAATACTGCTGCAATTTAAGAATCCATCTATCAGATGAAAGCTAATCGATATTATGGGGACAAAGTAAATGGCAGTCAGAGAAGAAATCCTAATCCAACTTTCTCTAGAAGGAGATAAATCTTGAATACCACTAGCAACTTCCAATGATTGTAACTCTTTAAGACCCATCATTTGTAAAGCCTATCAGAACTATCACAACAATCAACAGTAAGCACTCTAAAGCTAAGTTTCTTTAGCATCAGTTCAAACAACTGATATATCAAATTCACAACCAGAAATCAATAAAACTATCTTCAGAACTGGACTTTGTCATGCAGCATTTCCAATATTCCATACCATATTTGAACTTCAAATGCAAAAATTTCAATATTTATAATCAAAATTCAAACTTTCATTGCTCAACTCATAATTTATGCGCATCAAAAATGGGTTCTTAGTACATTATCTTATATCTTTCACATACATGTAAGATTCAATTGTGGCATATGCTATCTGTAACTTCACATAATCCTGTAAAGTCCAAACTTACTAGTTACTTCATTGAAAAAATTTGCTAACTAAGCATAATCCATCTGTTTAAGTTACTACATTAATTTGACCACCCAATTCAAAGATTAATTCTTTAAACTTTCTCACTCAGTAATAATATCTGAATTTGGGTGCTCAATCTCTCTCCATTAATTTTATAAAATTTCCAAATGAACCCACAAAATCTTTTTTTTTTTTGTTGATTAATTTAATTTTTGGCGTCTGAATTCACAAATTTGACGTGAAATCTTGAAAATTGGAAATCTTAAATTTCATTTTCACCGGGAAAAATACCTGACAAAGATTTCCATCAGATGCCCATGAAACCCTTTTTGATTTCTGCGATCCTTGCATAATAATCGGTAACAAAAATTTTAAAAAAGGGGGAAAGGGGAGCAAATTTAATCTGCTTCTTATCTCAAAATTGTAATTGGGGGCATTAATCAGATGGATCGATTGAGATTCGCAGCAACCCTAGTTAAATTCATAAGAAAACACTTTTCAAAGCAAAATCCCCAAATAAGAAAAAAAAACCCTAATTTGTTAATCAAATGATGAAAGGGTATTGAATCGATGAGTGAAAAAGAAAAAGAGGGGGTAGAAATGGGGAAGAAGAAGAGGTTGGATAAAGAGATTCGAGGAACCCTAGATCCTCTGGAGCTTGTTGAGCTGTTACACTTCGACTCTCTTTCTCTTTCTATCTATCTACTTCTATCTCGCTATTTCTTTTTCTTTCTTTTTAACTAAACGTACTTCCACCGTTTTTAAATTAGTCACATCACATTTCACAAAATCTAAGGGCTCGTTGGTTATCGTTTTTTGTTTTCAATTTTCAGTTGTTTTGAAAACCAAAAACAAAAATATGAAAACCACAAAAAGTAGTTTTTAGTTGTCGGTATTCAAAATTGACATGTTTAGTATAAGTATGATTAATTTTAAGTTTATTATCCCCTTATATCATATAATTTTTATATTCATAAAACCAAAAACTGGAAACTTACAGTGATGCCGAACGAGCCCTAAATATTTTAGAAGTCAAATTTTGGATTGACTATACTTCTTCATAACAAGGGCGGCTCTTAGCATGTTCAACCGATACCCCGCACAGGGCCCTAAATACTCAAAGGCTCAAATTTGGTATGGTCCGACTGGAAGAAAAAAGAAACTCTGTAAAAATATTAGCAGCCGTACACATGAACACATCTTCAACTCTTCTTGTTCCGTATTCAACCAGAAATTATATCTCTTCTTATCTAAAAATCCAAAAAAAAATCAAAAATTCAACCCCAGAAAATCCTGAAAGATTTTAGTGGACGATTTTTCGCTTCAAAGAGTGCTAGAACGATGACTCTGTTTAAATAAATTATCCTACTTTTTTCTTTTGGTTTATATTTTAAATTGTAAGAAATGATCTTATTATGACTTAACAAAAAAAATTATTTTAATCTATTATTTTTTCTTCATAGATTTGAAGGGCCCGACTTTGTTGACTAATATAGGGCCTCCATATGCTATGATACGACCATGGTCTCTATTATTATTACACCCTCCATCTATCGGCCTTTACCCTTGACATTATTTTCAGTTCTTATCGGAAAAAATAAGTTCAAATTAATAAGTCTCATATAAAACTGTCTTACCATAAATCGGTAAGACGTGGGTAACTTGTTGTCCTAAAGGGTCACTTGAATGACCCCTTTAAGACACAAGGTGACCCACTATCTAAAATTGACCCCTTTAACGCACAAAGTGACTCTTTTAACTTACAAAGTGTTAACTTACAAAAAGAGGTGGACATACATTAATTTTATGAAAAGGCGGTCTTACAAAAGACTTATTAAGTTCAAATAAGGTCTAAGAAGGACTAATAAGTTCAGATAAATCTATTTCAGCAAAAATAAGGTTTGACACTCTTACAAAATAAGTTTAAATAAATTTCGATAAGCAGAATTAAGTTGAATAGAACAGGGTCTATATTTAGTTGCTAAATCTCCCTTATAAGAGAGTAAACTATCAATTCTAACTGATTATTTTGTTTAATTAAAGTAAAAATATAATTGTATGTGGTGTTGTTAGATTCTTCTGAATGTGTAAATTTATAATATCATTTTTTTATAATTTTTACTCACATTAAAGAAAGATATTAGGAAAAATTAGCGCGAATAGCACCAACTATTGGTTTGGTGCACAAAACATCACAAACTAGACAAGGTGCGATGTACAACACGAACTTTATAGCATGAGTGCATGAATCAACATAAACAATAATTTTGGTATGGTTCCACAGCACAAACTTTAAGGCTTGGGTAAACGAATCTCAGGCCAATATCGTCATGTATGTTGATTCTCGCACCTATGTCATAAAGTTTGTGTTGTGCATCACACCTCGTTTAGTTCGTGTTGTTTTGTGCACCAAACCAATAGTTGGTGTTGTTCACGCTAATTTTTCCAAGATATTAATGGTCAAAGAAACGTCTTAAAAACTGTGTAAAAACAAGCACTCCCTCTGTTTTTTATCTTTCTCACTTTCCTGTGCGCGTCTCCCAATGCACTTCTTTGAACTTAAATATCTTTCATTATATATTTGTAAAAATTATAACGGTTGAATATTAAATAAAGTACTAATTGAGACTAATCAAACAAGACCCCACATGACTATATTTTTTCTTATAATTTGAGAAAAATTGAGAAAATTCTATCTAAGTATGAATAGTGTCAAGATTCCAAGTGAGAAAGATAAAAAAAAGAGGGAGTAGCAAATAAATAAAGATAGAGGGAGTAATTGTAATATGTAAGATTGGATAATGAGTATTTTCATCGTTCCATATTAATTGATACACTTCTCATATTCGTATGTCCCATATTAATTTATATTTTTTTAAAATAGCAAGATTCCACCAATTATATTAATTTTCTCTCTTTATGAGGGGCCCAATAATAATAAAGAAATACAATATCCCATTCATTATTCAAAAATTTGAGGCCCCATAATCCACTAACTAGAGAAAAAAATATCACTACCAAATATCAACTGTAAAATAAGAAGTCAAATAAAATCCTAAAATTATGTGTTAGTCAGAGTGTATTGATTAATATGAGACGGATGGAGTACTCATAAAAAAGTCATATGAAGAAGAAAGCATAGAAACAGAAAAAAAAAAAAAAAAAAAAGTATGAGTATTCTACAAACGGTTTACGGTGAACAATGTGGTAAAATGACGAGTTTATCATTTGTACTTTTTTACCATTTTTTGTTATATTAATTATGAAAATCTTGGATGCACAAAACAGCAACGATGAATTTACAAAACAACAACGATGGATTTACATAGAAAGAATTTGGATGATCAATTGATCACAACAAAATTGTGGATATACATTAATGAATTTTGGATAGAGGTGATTATGAGTCGGGTCGGGTTTTACCTTTAAGAGAAATGGCGGTTTCGGGCCAAGGCCTCGGGGAGAGTCGTGCCAACATTTTCATGCCAAAAAGCTGCCATTTCGGCACAGACCATGCCGACTTTTCGGGACATATTCAACCCGGGCAAAAATTTAGCTTGAATTATATTTCCCGATTTGGCTTGTCCATGACCCGTATTTTTTGCCCTAAAAATCGTGTCGGTTTAATGTTGATCAGCTCTAATTTTAGACGAATATAAGAAAAGATGGATGTGCGTACAAGGCATCTTGGATGGTACAAACAAAATAGTGAATGTACATATAATGAATCTTAGATGTACAACTCAAACTAGTGGATGTAATTATGATTTTTTTTAATGAAAATAGACGAAAGTGTGGATGTATATAAATAAAATTATTTGCATGACCTTAAAAAAATTAGATGTATGAACTTCAAAATGGTTATAGATATAGAAGGACATCTTAATAGATGTACATACATAAAACATATAACGGGACAGTTTAATAATTTTGCGAAATTGAACAGCTTATTAATTATCTTTGTTCACCAGCGAACTGTTCGCTGTTTATTCTTTTTCTAGATATAGAGAGGGTCTCGTGTGATAGGAAAGAAATAAAGAAAACACGTTATTGAATAAGGTAAGGTTGCAATTTATGTTAAACTTCTAAATAAGAGAAATGTTGTAATAAATATGCAATTAAAAAAATTATTATAAACCACGTGTCCCCTCTTAAAGTTCTCATTTGCTTATTTGCACGGTCTACATAACACGATTTTAACCATTAATGTCTTTATTTATTGAATGTAAATAACATTGTAGTATTACATTGAAGAAGATGGTACTATAAAGAATTAAAATATGTTATTGTATAAATTAACTTGTCAATTGGAGCATATAACTATAATGAATTTACATCTTCATAAGAGAATCAGTAATGGAGGTCTTTTAGGTAACTCTTATGAGAGAGAAAAATATAAAAGCCAACTCTTACATGTGAAATGGGAAACTCTTAACAAGAGTTAGGTGGAACACAAATTCTTGGAAAAGACGGACTCACGTTAAGTTTTAACGTGAGACCTGCCTAAGTCCAAGAGATATATGTTTTTCAAAAACAGACCGCGTCTCATAAATTCTCACAATAATATTTTTGGCAAATTAGTTAATATTTTTTGGCGAATTAGTTAAGTATTTTAGCACAATAGTTTAGAGCTGGTAATCTATATATAGACTTACATTATTTTTTAGTTAACATATCCAATACATTAGTTAGTATTGTTCTATAATTAGTTAAGATCTATTGAGCATTATTTAGTTTTCAATATAAACGATTTTTTTATAAATCTAAAATGTCAATTATAAAAGACAACCTGGAAAAAGAACTTAAAACAACGTAACATTTGGAGTAATTGTACCAATTACAGTTTTAAGTCTTCTCAAAATGACTTTTCTTCCTTGCACTTCTTCCCTTTGTTTTTGCACGATCTGGGTCTAAAATAACTAGTGTAGTTGTACTTGATGAATGTTGTTCTTCTACAATGTTTTGTAGTTAAGACTTTGTTTATACTTGCAGCAGTATTTTCGTAGACTTCTTGCAGTACCTTTCTTGCATCTTCATTGTCTTGATTTTTGAGAATGATATTGTAGAACTTTCTTGCGGTTTCTTATTGCCATGGGGTTACGTTGTTTGTAACTTCTCAAGAGATTTCTCTATCCATTTCTTTTTTCTACACTTCACTATTTCCAAATTTAGTCCACCTTTTGCACATGTACCTATGTGGTATTGTTGTGATTGAACGCATGTGCATGATTCTCAAGGCATGAAAACATAACAATTCTAGCAGCATAACTTTTACATCATGTAATTTAACTATTACGAATAAATTAATAACTAATAACATTTAGGTAGTAGTTACTTTTTTCATATAAAAAGTTAAACTTTCAAATGCAAAAGTTAAGTTTTCGGTACCAACAGTGATATGATCTGTTTCTTCAAAGTTTTTGCAAATGCAAGTTGTCGTCTGATCATTGGCAGTATATATTATCCTTTGTGATAATTTTGTGTCAAACTCTTCTTTCACTTCAAACATGATAGTCACATCTTGTGAGGTGAAACAGCAACAAAGTAAGTGTTAGTTTGTGGACATTGCCATTGCAAACTCGTGCTCAAATATTTTACTTACATTCAAAATAAACAACGAATTCAGGTTGTAGGCAGAGAATGGAGGAAGAAATCAATGCAGGTTTTAGGGTGTCTTGATGGATTAGAGAAGAAAGAGAGAATGATTTATGCTTGATATTGAAATTAGGGCCAATAAAATGCTTTATAATCTGGTTTATATGATATAACTAATATACTTTAGCGCTTAACTAATATACTTCAGCGCTTAACTAATTCACCCAGAAGCAATTTAAAACTAGCATAACTAATAGGTCCAAGCGCTTAACTAATTCTGTTGCTGGTTTGATGCACGCGCGTGATGTCAGCATGACATTAGCTGGTCTCACGTTAACACTAACGTGAGACCGTCTCTTCAAAAACAGACTCTAGGTGGAAACTCTTATGTAGTACTCCCTCTGTTTTTTATTAGTTTACCCGTTTTGACTTTTGACACTATTCACATATATGGCTTTGACTATCTATTCTGATTTGTACTTAAAGAGATATATAGTCATGTGAGATCTTGCTAGATTCATCTCAATGTGTATTATCCAAATTGTAATTTTTGGTTATTATATCGAGGTTCAAATTAGAGTTTCGGCAAATGTGCCCCAAATAAATGGGTAAATTAATAAAAACCGGAGGGAATAAGAGTTAATTCTTACTAAGAGTTAGTGAATAGATCACGTATTGTGTGACACTTGGCAAATGGAGGAAGAGAGGTGTTGACAAATCGTGTATGTTTCTTACTAAGAGATAATGCATTTCTTTGGATCTATAATAGGCGACTCTGTTTTTTTGGAGTGAGACGAGGTGGAATATGAGAGAGACTAAGAGATACCAAAATAAGAGACATTCCATTATTGGTGCTCCAAGGAAATTTTAAGAGCTCTCTTTGAAATAGATCATGAGATATTTCATCGTGGGGACCATGGCATAACAATAGAAGGCAAAATAATATGTCAATCACAAATGACATTGATGTTAGAAACTTGAGCATTTTATGTCACAAATTTGAAACCAATACCATAAATTATAGCGCAATCAGGCTCATTCTCTATAAATTATTATATTTAGATTATTTCCATATAAAGAGTTATAATAAGGGCTTGTGTACCACCAACTTGTTGATTCCAAACTACAATTTTACAAATGCTATAGAAAAAAGATTTTAGACTTTGCTACAAGTCAAAATATATTTTCTAGAATTTTACATAAATAATCAGTTGTATGGTCACAAATTAGCTTTCTTTCTATGTAATAATTTAATTGATTAATTTATTCAACTATGGCACAAAAATAACAAAGTCGACATCTCAATATAATCTAATGCAAGACAAACAAATTAATAAGCAAATAAAGCTAACCCAACGAAAACAATAATATAGGACCAAACATTTAAAAATATACTTATTACTACAATAATATTGTACTTTAAACAAAAAAGACAATAACAAATAACAAATTCCATATAACCAAGCTTGGCTTGACTCACTAGGTGGGGATTTCACCTCATGACCTCAAGGTTAGGGGTTCGAATCCCACCAAGTGATGGGCACTTGGAGGAGGATACCCCTTATAATTCCCCCTCATTCCAAGTGACTGGACCTCTAGGTCGGACCCTGTGCGAGGGCAGCCCAGAGGTTATTCATCTTACCAATTTGTTTAAAAAAAAGACAAATCACATAGTGTCAAGTACTGTAAACTATTCCCACCTCTTGACTCCTGCTACATTGCTAAGGTGAAACATTAACTATTGCAACATTTGAGAATCACTACCCAGTCTCTTGCCTCTACCAAAAGCGCTACATTGTCGAATTCTTTGATTTTTCCCAAATAGCGTTTGAATTTTTAACCCTATCCAACTTTTATCTGTTCTATATATATATATATATATATATATATATATATATATATATATATATATATATATATATATATATATATATATATATATAAAACGAAAAAGAAGATTTGAGCCTTTTTTTTTGTTACAAGAAAGGAAAAACTAAGCCTGCATCCTAGAATAGGACCAGCCTACAACATCCTTTTCGGATGATGGAAGAAAACAACAAATTAGAAGAAGAAAACCAATACAATAAATTTGGCGCTTCATGACCCTTATGCGCCATGAAATCCGCTGCTTGATTTGCTTCCCGAAAACAGTGATTAATGGAAACAACAGAAACATTCTTCAAATCTTCAACCGAATCCCTAATAAGCCCATAAATCTCCCAAGGAACTTTCCAACACCTCCTTAGAGAATTGATAAGCACCAGATTATCCCCCTCAATAATAATGGAAGACGCATTCAAGCTCCTAACCCCCCTCACACCTTCCCGCAAACCCGAAGCCTCAACAGATAGAATAGAACAACCTGATGAAAGCGCCATTGCACCGGCGAGACAAAGAGCACCAAAATGATATATCCCGAACAACGAACCCAAAAGCAGCACGACCATCCGAAAGCTTAGAACCATCAAATTTTAATTTAAGAACCCCCTACGGAGGAGGAACCCACGCAACATCCACAGCCTTAGGAGCACCCTTAGGCCGAGAAGAAGGAACGAAATCAACATATAGCATCAAGAATTTGAGCTTTGGACCACCCCTCAAAATTTCGGGCCACACTATGAGCAACCCCCCGATAAGAAGCCGAATCTTCCTGAAAAAGGACTTTGTTTCTCGCATACCAAATAAACCACCAAGTGATACCAAATCTTGTAAACTTATACAAAGATGAATGATCCTTAATAGAATTTAAATTCACTAGTGAAATAAACCTTATATGTCACAACACAACAGATCCGGTTTTAACAAAACCGGATCTGTAAATCGTCCATTTTTTGGGACGCAAAATGCGGAAAATTTATTGATTTGGTTCTTTAGTGAATCGGATCAGTTTGGGCTTCAAATGGTATATAACACGACGCGGCCCACCTCACAATACCACAAACCCCATCCCATTGCCCCACTCCTCTCTCATTCTCTCACCCTCACTAACCCTAAAGTTCTCTCTCAACCTCTATCCTCCTCGACGCGTCCTCCTCCCTCCTCCCTCCTCCCAACTCAGCGACGACGCGTCCTCCTCCATCCTCCCTCCTCCCTCCTGCATCCTCCATCCTCCATCCTCCCTCCTCCCAACTCAGCGACGAACGAGGCGTCCTCCTCCCTCCTCCCAACTCAGCGACGAACGATGCATCCTTTCTTCCCTTTCTCTCTCCTCCATAGCCGGATCAATCTCGCACTAGAGAAGAAAAGAGGAAGAAGCACAACAGCATCGAAAAACTCGCATCTCAACTCAACAACATCGACGTCCTCCGCTCTTCTCTCTCCTCCACTATATCTCTCCGCGTGCGCCACCACTGGATCTAGGGTTAGTTGAGATTGTTGTGAATTGAGAAACACACGAATTTGCAACTTCAATGGTTAGCTAAAATGATACTTGACTAAAGATGCCACATCATCATCCTTTGCTAGTTCTATCTTTAGCCAACTTCCCTGTAGTGGATTAGCCAAAGTATTTTGTTACTTAAATAGGTCCCACAATCATCTTTTCTTTTCTTTTATCTTATATATAAATTATGACTTATTGACAAGTTATTTGTTGTGTGGGACCCAATATTTTGGCTAAGCCAATATTCTCTATAGAGCCAATTTGCTTAGCAAAGCAAAACTCCATTTTATGCTTCAATGGTTAAGCAACTAGCTAAGTATTTTGCAAAATTGCAAGTCCTTCTTTTGCACCATTGAGTTGCTCTAATTTGCAACAACCAAATGTAAATACTCAAACTTGCAATTGAGACACCCATTACATGTGATTGAACACAAGGAATAATAGTACATACATGGCATTGGAATACAAAAACTCATTTTATGTAGACTAGAACAGTGGTTGTGCTTACATAAACATTAAAACTTGATTATTATATTTAGAACATTATCCCTGAAAATAAGTAACAACAACTGTAACTATATCTAACTACATCCATTCGTCAAACCCCTTTTATCATTCCTCTATAACATTTTCATACTTTTTCAAACAACTATTATCTCCCTCCAAAATAGCCAGATGAAACCAAACACTTCTTTCCCTCGCAAACGAAAAAACCACTTGTTTCCCTCCAAAATAAAAATGACCAAATTGCAGCCTTCTTCCACGCTTTGAATCTCTTACCTGTGCAAAGAATATAAATTGTACCTGAATTAAATTTAACCTTCGAAGGATACAATAAACATAGGATACAACAAACATAACCCACTTACCTCTTCATCATCATGAGGCTCATCATCATTCTCAGGTACATACTCATCATCTTCTTCAGTTACATTACCATCAATTTCAACCTTCAAATTTAAATTTTTTAACCCAGGGTATTTAGTGGCAACATTAGGTTCAAACCATACAATATAACTTTAAGTAACAGCACATAAATGATTCAAGTTGCAACATGTTCTTTCTTCTTATTGCCCATCACTGATGAAGTCCAATTCTTGAAATTTTACAAATAATTTCTTAATAGGTTCACACCACACCACAACACTTTTAGGTTTTTGAGCTTTAATTCACACCACTTTAAGGACTTGTAAAATCCATGCATTCTTACATATTATTTGTCATGATTTTGCGATTACTATTTTCAAAATTCCACCAATGTTTTACCATTGCTCAATATTTAAAATTTTACCACAAATCACATAAAACGAATTTACCAGTTTACAAATTTTAGAATTTTACCACAAATCACATAAACGGATTTTACCATTTTACAAAATTTATAATATTACCAATTACATGATTTTACCATTTTCCAGAATTTCAAATTTTACCAATTACATGAATTTACCATTTTCCAGAATTTCAAAATTTACCAATAATTACATACTCTAACTTCGCAATACCTAAATTCATCGAAATACCACAAAGAAATACTTAACATAATACACACTAACCTCGAACCTCGAATTCTAGCAAAATTAGCGAATTCCCCTCAAATTTTCCGCTTCAAATAATTTTTCCTCCGGAGGTGAGTAGTGAGAAAAAAATGAGGAGTGAAAAAATTTACACAGGTTTGACATAATAGGAGGAGTGAAAAAATAGGAAGAGTAAAAAAATATTATACTTGTCAAAAGTACATACTTTTTTTTAACTACAAGTACATACTTTTTTTTTATAGGGACCCAACATATAAGGGGTAGTGTTTATAATTGGACCCAAGTGACTTATAACCTTCTATCTAGGTAAAATGATCTTTTTCATATTAAATCTTTTAAATTTATTTTCTCTTCCCTTTCACCTCCCTCTGTGTTTGAGAACCAATACAACGCCTGAGTCCACCACGAGTCTATCCAGACTGACCTTCAACAACCACCGCAAGAACCACCAATGAGGACCTAACCAACCTATCTTGCTTTGCTTTTCCCTCTTGCCTCTACTCTGCTTTCTCGCTCTTCCTCACGGGCTCACCTTCTCTATCACTTGCTAGTTGCTACCCTCATTGTATAAATTGAGAGATATGGAAGACAAAAATAATGGTCGAAAGGGAAGACGAAAGGAAAAAAAAAAAAAGAAAACTCACTAGTTACTAAGTGGTGTGGTGTGTGGTGGCGGTGGTGCCGCTATTAGGCGACGGCGTGGGAGGAGAGATATGAACAAAGGGGGATCAAGGGAAGCGAATGTTGCAGCCACAAATAGGCGCACAAAGAGGAGCGAAAGGACAAGGCAATTGCAGGTGATGTTGGGCGCTTTCCAGCAAAGAAATAAGGACGGTTCCGGCGAAAATGAGTTGTGACAAGTGGCGCGCAAAGGTGAAGTATAATAATTCAGGTATTTTTGTGGAATTTCGAAAAATAGTTGGTTATTACAGATTTCGATGTATAAAATATGAAATATGTAAATGAATTTTGTTTGTAAGCTTTCTTATGTTGATTTGTGTTTTGAGATGTAGTGGTATGAAGTGAATTCTCATTTGCTAATAGTTGAAATTATGTTTTGTTGCTTGAAGACCACGATTCAATTACAAGATTTATTTTTGAATAAAGCTTTCATCACCTTCAAATTGAATTTGAATAAGAAAATGAGTTTTCTTGAACTGTTCTTTCGAGTGAGATTGGTGCTCAAGGTTGTGGTTATGGTGGAGTAAGGTACACCAAAGCAAAGGAAGGAGGAGAGGTTTAGGGGTAATGAAGTAGAGAGAGGAGGGGAGTCACGTGATTTTTTTATGAAGTCACGTGAGCATGAACCCGCTTACTTCAAGTTAAACCCTGAAGGGTCCATTCAAAAACAATACCCCTTATAATTGGGACCTCCACGTAATAATCAATAATTGAAAAAAATGCACATAAGTTGACACCGCCAATTTTTCCTTTTTTTTAAGGGGAACTATAAGTACAGACCTAGGAGAGAGAGGGAGTGAGAAAAATTGTAGACTATACCTTTTGCTTTTCAGTACTTTTGTCATTGTACTTGTCCTAACTCCTAACCCATTCCCCTCGTAAAATTACAAATTTACCCTGGATAGTGGTTTAAGATGAATATCCCTTGGAATGAGTAACATACTACCTCCGTTTCATATTAATAGTTACACTTACACTTTTCACGCATGTCGATGCACTACTTTGAGCCTTTATATCTCTAATTTTGTATTTGTAAAAAATATAAAAAGTTGATATTCTAAAACTACATATCGAGACGAATAAAACAAGACCCCACATGACTATATTTTCTCTTAACCATAATTCACAAATGATAGTCAAAGAAAAATTTGTAAATAGTGTCAAAAGTGAAAGTGTAACTATTATTAATATGAAACGGAGGTAGTATATGTTACGAAGTTACGTACATACGTACCTATAAATCGCGTGTATAGTTGACAGTTGACTATTGAGTGTTGTCAACAAAACTTGAATCCTTACTTTGAAATGGTGGCATTTCCAAATTCCAAGGCAATGTGGGCTGTGGGTGTTCTTTTCCCTCCATCTCGTCAGTCGTCCCCATGAAATATGAATGCATTAAAAACCGATATAAGCTAAATTTCACCTATCCAAGGGTTTGAGCTTTCATACTTGTACTTGTACTTGTACTTGTATTTTCATTTTCTCTCTCCTCTTTACATACTTTAATCAGGCCAAGGCTTTCTCACCATTAAAATCATTAATTCCATATTCCAGGTTCTTCTTCTGCTTTCCCTTTTCTTTTCTTTTTCTATCAAGTATATATCTTTTTAAATTTGTGCTTTGATATTGAATATATGAAATTTCTCATTTTCTTTTTTTATTTTCTTGAATTGTAAGTGAATATATGTCATATCATCATAAAATTTGCATCTTTCAGTTTATCTTAATCCCACATGCTCCCTCCCTGCAAAATTTATTCTTTTGATAAAATTTTAAGCCTAAGGAAGTTAGGAACTGGAAATGGTCAGAGCTGAAAAAGTTGTGAATTTTTAGCTAATTTTTTCCCATTAATTCACATTTTGTGGAGATTTTATATGTAATATCTAACACCCATAATCTAATATCAGTGTAACATAATTTCCTAATCTCCGCACGAATTGCGAACCGTGAAGCAAATTATGGTTAGTTTTGGGCTATTTTTGGCCCATTTTGTGCGAAATGTGACTTGGAAAAGCGAATTATATAGCGAATTATGTTACACTATTTAATATTGTAAAAATTAACAAATTGTGTATTTTTAATCTTACATACATCTCTAATCTTAGAGCAATTTGATACTCTACATATTTATAGCATGTGTTTGAACTTTGAATCGTTTCAGCAAATGTTAGGATGAATTGATGTTAAGTGGTTAGTGGTGGCAGTAAGAGTACTGTAAATGGGGAAGAAGCATGGAAGAGTTCCGAATGTGTTGTGGAGACAATTCGGAGACAAAGCTCGTACTCTTGTAAAAACCATAATCTCATTGATTCCTAGAGATTGTAATTGCAATGCAAAGGGTAAATGCCTGCGTTGTGTTTTCGGTGATGGTGAGGAAGCTGCAATGTCTTGTCTTATCAGGCCTCATGATCCCTCCGGCTACCGTGATTTTATGACTACTTGCTTTGTCGTAATCCCGCATGATGCTCCTCCTATTTCTGCTCTACTCGGCTTCACCCGGCATTGGTCTCAACTCCAGGTCCTTATACTTCTTCAATTTTCTTTTTCTTTTGCTTTAAAGTTTCCGTGTTGATTAACTTTCTTTAGATTTTACTTACTTTGCCAATATGCTAAGTTGATTGATTTGTGTGTCGCTTCTAGTGTTATTGATGTAATGGAATTGTGTAGGTTTCATCTCACAAATCAACTCAACAGCCCCTCTCCCAAAAAGATAAAGAGGGAGAAAAGAATCATCTAAGTGGTTCATTAGTAGACATGGCAGCTAAAGTGTATATCTTTTACACGCGGGATAATCACAAGGAGATGCTAGTTAGTTATAAGTCCATAAATTTTTAAGGAGTCTCTTTCATTTCACATGCAGATGATTGTTTTTTAGATGCGCTAATGATTGTTGGATGTCAATTTGTTTGAGCTTCTAGCTTGCTTTAATGGCAACGTTCTATATGAGTGAATTAGTGGGATGGTAACATAAAATGGTACTTGAATTGGGGCCAACAAGTAGGAATTGCATTTTGCATAATTAGGAGTATTTGCTAGTAGATATGTTTTCATGCTTCCGTTGTTGTGGAGGAAAGTAGGTGGTAGTGTGTCGCCGAGTGAAGATTATTAATATAGTTGCTTTTTAGGATACATTACCTTAGACAAATGAGGAAAAATTTATGTGATTAACATGAAAAAACTATTTTGAAGTCATATGCATAGTTTATTCCGAAGATAAAAACATGAATTGTCTTTCAAGGAGATAAAAGAAGGTAGCACAAATTAGAATACGTTCTTGTTCTAAAGTAAAAACCCACCATTTAAGTCTTGAAATTTTTTAATATGGAAACTAAGTGACAGAATGCCCCATATATTGTCCTTGCTTTTTGGACAATGGTACAAATCTGTAATTGATCATCAAGCGAATTTATCAACTTCTTATGACTTGTGAGCTTAAGATTATCATGAAAGACTAATACTACAATTGAGAAGAAGACGAAATCACATGAGAGCCGATGCTATGACATGGCCAATACAGTTCATCTATTTTTGTGTCCAAAAAATGCTGCTTAAAGTTGGCAGACTCACTGGAGCCTGACATTAACTTGAAAATAGGCGTAACCTCTTCTATGCTTGCCGGCTCTTCTCAAATGACCACTTGTTAGAAAGCTCTCGAGCTGTACTTCATCTCCTAGTGAAAGAACCTTCAAAGGGTTTCTAAAGAAATTATTGATGAGGTTGACTTTCGTGCAATGA
The DNA here is from genome assembly GCA_947648045.1 of Beta corolliflora. Classification (NCBI taxonomy): domain Eukaryota; kingdom Viridiplantae; phylum Streptophyta; class Magnoliopsida; order Caryophyllales; family Amaranthaceae; genus Beta; species Beta corolliflora. The sequence continues at coordinate 191,746 of CANSZD010000418.1, read as the reverse complement.
CCTAATTCTTGCAACTTCTTTCAAGTTTTATTATACTTAGCGCCATGTTTATGCTCCATACTTGAAAGCTTAATATCTCCTTCGATTATGAAGCCTAAGGAACTACTAGATGTCAATTGAAGGAAAATGCATCTCTGATAGACTTTGATTACACAAGAAAATGGAAATAAGGGCTAGGTCATCATGATCTATTTAAGTTTTCTTTGGGCTGTTTAATACATAACCTCATAAGTCATAACTACAGGTTTTCGTCATTGGTTGCTAAAAAATTGATTTCTTTTCTTCTTTGACCTGGAAATGCATTTACGAACCGTACATAATGGCTATTTGGGTGCAAAGCTAAAATATATCTTGCTAGATTAAATTATGATTCATGCCTACTTTTTATGAGCCCTTACTATTTTGTGCATTTAGATTGTTGAAAGGACCATTCAAGCCTTTTTTAGCAAGAAGATTGCACCATCTAATGTCATATGCCATGGTTATAAGAAGGTAGCTCTATCTCTGTGCATCTTGATTATGTTATTTTTCTCTTCAATATTTCTCGAAGGTTTTGGCTGATATTGACATGTATTTTTTTTTTTCAATCTGAGAATAAGACCGAAACTTCATTGATATACGAAAAAGTAGAATTTACTATGAGGGGCAGTAGAAGTTCTCCAAACTCTATAAAAAGAAAAAAAGGGAAGAATTCCACTCCTGCATTGCAATAGAAAGGGAAATGCCAAGGAGAAGCCCAATTTGGGTGAGCTTGAAGAGGAGCTAGATATGTTACCCTATTCCATGATCTCATATCCAAAATGAGAATAGTAGTCCCCTCCAACCAAAGAACTCACATAATAGGAAAGCTTACATGTCACAAGGTTTGTTCATCTAGAATTTCAACTTCTGGGTGGCAAAAAAGTACTCGGGGTAACACATTGAATCCAAACCAACTATTTAGTCTATACCGCTGAAAAGTCGTCATCTCCCAGTGCAAAACTAAATGGTTCATTATTTCCTCATTAGCAAAACACAGTATGCACACATGAAAAGACACCTTTTTTCCCCTCTTTTTCAACCTGCAGATTCTTGCAAGTATTGCTACTTGCTACAATTGATACATTTTTTATATCTGTTAGACATCCACTAGGTCACATCTCCATAATCATTTTCCCTTTTAGCTCAATTTATGCAATGTATTGCTCCATGCATGTTATTTTGTCAATTATCATGTCCAAGAGAGAATGGCTAGAGCTTTTGCTTGTATAGTTTGGCTCAACACCCTGCAAATCGGTGGTATAATTTGACATTTCTAAGTTAGGCACCCTTTATTTGAAAGGCTCCTCTGAAAAAAAGAGTTAAGAGAACCACTAAAGTAGTAATTATTAATATCTTTAAGATGAATTTACAAAAAATACTGTAGTTGCTAAAAGTCTTCTAATATTACTTACTTTCTTATGCTATTGAGTTTTTTCTTTTATTCTTCAAATTCACAAACCTTCAATTCAGGATGGAAGGAGTACTTTACAACATTGTGAGTGTGATTTCATTTCTGATCCAATATGGTTAATACTAATTAATCTTAGTTGACCTACAATGAAATTAAAAGTCGAACTTGAAAGTTCTTGTTGTGTGCTGATGTGCAATTTGGTTAGTATGGAATGGACTTAAGTTATCCTATTCCTATGGTGACATATTTGGAGTAAGCCTTTGATTCCATTCTATTCCATAATGATATTGGAAAGAATAAATTAATTTCATTTTCATTCTGTAGTTTTCGTTATAATTCCATTCTATATCGTAATTTTAAATCCTTACTTGCTTGCTTTGTAATATACTATATCTTAGTTTAATTTAGTTACGATTTTCTAAAACTGAATCCACTAGTTTATATTATGATTCAGAGGTAACTTATATGAACAATAAACTTTGATACATATAGAGAGAATAGAAGAACATATTGGTGACTAAGTTAAGGCTGAGATCTTCAGTATTTTTATTAATTCAATATCATTATGAATATTATTTATCACTAGTTTTTGGCCAGAGCTAAGCTCGACATGTAATATATATAAGAACATGCCTTTTTATGGATCACATTTGAATATTATAATTTTAGAACTTCATAATCGATTTAAAATCTTAACAAAATTAGTTTGTATAATATAATTATAAGAAGATTATCAAAGATTTTCTGTCAAAAAGAATATAGTTGTTTTAATAGAATATCTATTTTCCAAAATATTTCACTAATGATTTAGGCGGGAAACTTTTTGATGAGAGAATGACATGTGTCCCTCTTTGCCTTTTGATTTAATATTATGTAATAGATAGGCATTTAGTATGAACCTCTAAATACTACTTTCAATTCCACTACAAATATTAGAATCCAAAACTTTAGATTTTCCATTTGGTGTCAAATTTCGTATTCCTCATCTAATCCTAATTCTTTTTGAATTGTATTTGGTATGTTCTGAACCAATTTACATTCCGAGCTATTTGTTTGAGACCTTGTGTTTTTGTATTTTAGCTCAAAGTCTCGTGTGGCAGATAGCAGAAGTTGTAACACTATGTGGGTGGGGGTCTAAATATACAAGAAGGAACATCTGTAGTGGTTGGGTCATTGGGTTTGTAAGGGACTTTGTAGAAAGACAACCATCTTGTTCCATTTTATTCAGCAGCTTCATTCTTAGCCCTTAGGTATATTTTTTGGGTAATGTACAAACATTTATGATGGAATTCGGCTAAAGAGAGGGAAGGATTAAAGACAAGGACACACTGAATGAATGGTTGACTGGCTTTTTTTTTTTTTTTTTTGAGGGGGGGTTTGAGCGGGTTTCTAGATGTTTAGATCTGTTACCTTCTTCAGTAACTACTGATACTTGATTCTCTCCATATCAGACACCATGGGTCTTGGAGCTTGCGTGGAGGATGATGGGGATGACAATCTCCAAACTAATTGTTTGTTGAGAGGGTGGCTCTTTTTTTATATTTTATTTTAATCATCTCTAAAGTTTGCATATAGTCTTAGAGCTGTTGATATTTTAGATTAAATTACTTCTTAAGTTTTTCTTCATCTGTTATCTTTTACCTTATTTTAGGATGTTGTGACGAGTATACCTTGTCATAGCCTTTGGAGAAGAATAGTGTAGGAAGGAAGGTGAATGTTTCATTTTTGAGAGATATCCACAATATAGTAGTAATACACACATTTCCTTTCTTGTCAATTTGGCAATATTTGGTAGTGCATTAAGGCTTCCTTTGAAGCACCTTGGCTTGGGTACTCTTGTCAAGAACTTTTGTATACATGTTTATCCATATCCTTCTACACTTATACTAATTGTTTATTCACATATATATCATACGTCACTTGGAACCGGTTTCATTAATGCCGTTATATTAAACAATGCCGTTATATTAAACAATGCCGTTATATTAAACAATACTGTTATATGAATAGGATCACTAAAAGAGGAGGGGGGTGCATTGTAGTGTGACTTATGAGCGTATTTTTTGCGGAACATAAAAACTAATGTAGGGGACAACAAAAGGGAACACGAGATTTTACGAGGAAAACTTTCCTAAGCCCAATAGGAAAGAAAACTTTCCTAAGCCCAATAGGAAAGAAAACTTTCCTAAGCCCGATAGGAAAGAAAACTTCGACCACAAGGGATTTTAACTCAGCTTCACCATAATATGGCAATGGCTTTGTTTCAAACCTATTACAATCTCAAAAGCTAACAGTTAAGTTCCTCAACTATTCTCAGGACTTAACTATAAGTCCTCTCTTGCTTCTCTCAAGCTCACAAATATAGGATTTCACTCAAAAACCATTAACCCCAAAGTAATACAGATTAATAATATGATTGGAAGAGTAATGCAAAGGCATAGAAGTAATGAATTCTTTAGGAACTAAGTCACTGACTTAGCTTTGTTCCTGAGACCAAGTGCCAAGGGAACAATTCCCAACTTTGGAACAATTCCTAGTTCCTTAAAAAAGTTAACTTTTTCTCGTAGCCATTACCTTTACTCAAACCTTACAAGAAGATTAGATGCAACCTAATGCATACTAAGCTTCTTTCTTGCGTGAATCATCATTTGTAGAGCATCTTCACTTGAATCTTGATTAAGTCTTTTCACTTGAAAGTATTCTCTTTACTCTCTTCAACAATGATACTTTGTACAACATTAAACTAAAACATATATTAAATATAACTAGTTTTTCCTTTGTTTATAAGTCATCTTCAAAACTAAGGGTAAAAAAATATATCATCTGCTGCTAGAAGATTTAGTGGATTGATTTTTTTGTCTAAAAATAAGGTGCTTTGTTAGGTTAATTTTCAGCATTTAAAGTCAGATGGCCCCTAACAGTGACAATCTTGAACTTACTGTTGCAGTTCAAATTGAACAGCACCATCGTAAAGGTTCTAACTAGTTGGGCCTGGGAACTGGCCTTAGAAAGGGTATGCTATCTCACATTTTAGATAATTTAAAGAGAATAATTATGGTTTTCTGTCCACTTTCTTTAATTTCAAATGTATATTCTGTACAGGCTGGGGACAGTGTCATGGCTTATATACTCATGCACACATTGATCTTCATTCCTGTCAAGGGCAATGCACACCAGCAAGTAGCAGGTCCTCTTGTTAATCGGCTATTTGCAAGGTTTCCCGTGCCCATACTCCCAGATGACTCAGGATCTTCCGTACATGCAAGTAGGTATACACTAGTGTGATGTAACTCTACTTGTTTTAGTTCTTCTCTTGTTCTTCTTTTGGAATGCTGAGGATGTATATGTCCAGGTAATTAGATAACGATTATAACTGAACATTCTATACAAGTAAAGGATCTTAATTTTTTTAGAGTGTCTTTTTTGTGCATTATTTGGTAGAGGTTTTTTTTTTGTGCATTATTTGGTGTATCTGACTGGAAAAGAACAATTTGTTTATACAAGTTCCATGCATTAAGTTTGTATAAAAGGGAAATAATCTTTCCCAGTTTCTTTATATTTCTCCCCCCCCCAAAGAAAAAAAATAAAAAAATAAAGCTCCTTTTATAGCTGAGGGCTTCTGGTTTATTTCAGGGATCAATTATCTGTATTTACAGTTCAATTGGGATGCTTAAATGTGTAACTTCTTTCTACTACCTAACTGGCGAAGCTATGAAGGGGCCAAGGGTGGCCTTCCCCCCCCTTTTTTTTTTTAAAGTTTGATATTTATATTATATATTACAATTAGATTATTTTTCAATGGGTGCATTGGAATTATTGATTATTGCCCCACCCACCTCTGAAAATGGTCTGGCTTCGCCTCTTACTAGTCTACCTCCCTCACCAAATAGATTGCACACTTGCTATTTTGGGTGCCTGAGAAAAAATTTCAATTGTTCTTTGTCTTTACCCACTTTCACTTACTGTTCTCTACTTCTCTCTACCCAAATTTTCTTACATTTTCTCTCTCTCTCTATTCACTTTCTTTTATGCTATGCAATAATATCTTATCTCTATCTTTCTTCCCACTTTGAAATTTCTATTCACACTTAGCAAGTAGCAACTATTGTTATCTTTGAGAAAATGAAGTTTGCAATTTATCTCGGATGGAGGGAGTACTATTGTGACTTGTGAGAAGACTTGTGTCTTTCAACTCTCTAAACCATTTCATCACTTGTTCTTTTTTGTCCTTATAACAAGGATTTATGCTAAAATTATAGAAGATATGAAGATTTAGTTTGCATTTAAAATCCATCGTGTGATGATTGCAGTCAATACTCAATAAGCTTGCTAAAGGAAATGATGCCGACTAATAGCTCAAAATGTGCACAAGTTCATTTTGTAAGATATGCAGGCTGTAGGTGCTTCCTCTTCTACCTGGAATTCAACCTTTCCTTAGAGGAGGAACATCAAAGATTGCAGGCAAACTTATGAGATGTACTCATGCTTGTATGTTGGATAGAAGCATTTTTCGAATTGGAACTGGGTACCTATATGGAGCTAGCAATAATAGAAGACATGCAACTTTGATGAATTTCTCAGGATATCAACGAAAGAGAAGAAGAGGCAGTGGAGAGATCTCAAATCTTGAAGAGCCTGTCAGCAAGGTGCCTTGTAGAGCTAGTCAGCAGAATTTACTTGGTTCAGCTGGCTTTATAAATGAGGATTATCTGGCTACACGTTGTCCCAAAGCGAGCACTGTGATATCTGAGAAGTGCTTACATGAACAGCATGTTCCTGAAGAACAAAACATTGAGAAGCTCAAAGTAAAGCCTGGGAAGCACTTGAGATTGCCAAGTTGGCAGCGCAGGAAGAGACGCAAGGGATTGATATTGCAAGGCTCCTGTAGTCAGGAGCCTTCCAAAAAAGTTTTGAACAACGAAGATGTTATAAACGAGACTTGTCAGCATGTTGTGGTCAACATTAAGCGCTACGGTCTCGTGGTGCCTACTTCAGATACAAATTCAGATAATCAAGAGGGTGCTGGTCTTAGATCTAAACAACTGGTAACCGAAGCTACTTCCGTTTTGCTTTTTCTTGATTTTGAATGTCTTTTCATGCACTCAAATCCGTAAAGGATTTCTTATAATGCTACATTGGAAGTTTATGATCAATGCTTGGGAGCTGGCATGTATTCTTCTTGTGCTTGTTTTGGCTTGACATGTACACTCTGTGCTGTAATTCTCTAATTTTGCCATACTTCTCTTTCTGGGTTGTTCCAGACATTTGTCAAACTTTTCATATTTCTGACTCTGAGCTCCATCATATATGCAGTGAGGATATGTTGGGTCAATAATGCTGCTCTTTAAGTTGCTTTACCAATTTTTTTTGATAAAGTTCGGATCGAGGGTGTATCAAAGTCTGTCATGTTGATTATTATTCCATGTTGAATTTCTGATGTCAGATTGAGGAAACATCTTAATTTTCTTAATAGGACTTCAAATCATTGGTATTGAGGACTTAGCTTCCTTTGTTGTTGGGCATTGATATTTGCATGTTGCTGAGAAAGTGTCAATAGGTCACTACATTGAGAATCTGACATATTAACAACTCTATTTAGCTTGGAAGAGATTGATTTTCTGAATACTTTGACTCACGTGCATTGAGGACTTGTTTTCTTTGTGTTTTCAGATGCAGTTGTGCTCCTGTTGCTCTGTGTTTCAATCATTATCAAAAGTCTCTAAAGATGCCGAAATTGTTAGGAAGCTTATGTTCTACAATTTGAAGTCTTCAGCATCTCTATTTTTGGAAAAGCGTATCCTTTGTTGCTCTGTGTTTCAATCATTATCAAAAGTCTCTAAAGATGCCGAAATTGTTAGGAAGCTTATGTTCTACAATTTGAAGTCTTCAGCATCTCTATTTTTGGAAAAGCGTATCCTTTTAAGTCATGTAGTGCATTTAATATATTCACCTTCTCATACATATGATTCTTTGTCTAACATTATAAGCTATAGATGTTACTGATTCTTCCTTCTGTGTCTGCCTTTTCTTCTCTTCTGTTATAGTCATTTCTTAATCTTTCAGATGTCCTACACGCCATAAAACCTGATTTTGCTGGTGTGAATGATCTTCTTCTACATATCTTTGGTTTGTCAAAGACGGGTACAAATTTACCCACGTCATGCTTCCATAAACATGGAATTTGTTCACATGGGTCTTCATGCTTGTAAGTATAACAACTCAACTGGAATACTTGTCTAATTGTCTATTGTTTGAATGACACGATACTTGCATTTTGTATATGTAGAAGGCATGCCAATGTTTAAATCTTTTATCCACATAATATGTTCTTTGCTCTTCTAATAAAGAAATTATAGGATGGAATTCCGTATTACATGGTGACTTTAAAATAGGATTAATTAGACTCTTTTTCCATGCATAAAGTTTTTTTTTCTTCTTTTTCACTTCTGTATTTCCCTTTGCCTACAGTGTGTGTGAGGTACTATACAGGGATTGCTTAAGCGATCTTGTCTGATAGAAATTATATCCAAAGTTTAATTGTTAATAAAGAAGATGTTTTCTCTTTTTCCAATTTTCCTTTAGATTCATGAGAGGCATTATTAAAGTAAATGATATTAGTTCCAGCCTTTGATTACCATTTCCCCCCCTCCAAACATAGCTTGCGTTATTGTATTAGCTCATAAGTCGAGCTTTGATGTAATGTTTTCTCTTCACTTGCGTTATTTGAAGTAATGACAGTTACTTGAGGGCCTGAGGCTGCTGACAGATGTACTTAGTAGTTACCGTTCCATTGGCCTTGGAAGATTGATTCTCTCTGATTATTTATAGAGGTTAGTCAACCAAACTTCTCAATTGATTAAAAAGGCATTACATGGTTATTTATTGATGAGTTTACCTCGATACTCACTCCTAGATACTAAGCTAAAAAGACCAGTTTCTTGATTGATTGATGAGCTTAGTATGTTTTAAGCTATGTTACATGGACACGGGTACGAGTATCCGACACGGGTACGGATCCGAGTGTCCGATACGTTATTTCTGAAATTTTTGGGTACGGGGATACCGTCCTAACTTTGGACACGGGTACGGGTACGGCTAAAAAAATTATTATCTAGCAATTTTCTTAATGATAATCTCCATTTTAAATCTCACATACATAAATTATTAAAAAAAATTAAGAATGTTAGCTGACAGCTAAAAAGTAAAAGAAAGGTGAATAATATAAAAAGAAAAAAATACAAATATAACAGTTGGCAGTACACTATATTTAAGTAAAAGATTCTTTTTCTCTTTCCTCTCTTCTCTCTCATGAGTCATGCCTCTCTGAATTCTTTTTCCTCTCTCTCCTCATACACGTGATTTATTAAAATATTCTTTAATTCTTTCTATTCTCTCTCTCTCCTCTTTCTACTCTCTCTCCTCCTTCACGCCTGGATTTCTTTTCTTCCTCTCTCCTCTCTCGCCATGGAAGAAGAAGCTCCTGCAACAGCAAACTGAATCTAGCCATATCCGAGTGCAACTTGAAGGATCTGGTACGTATTTCGTACCCGTATCCGTGTCGTATCGTCTGGACACGGGTACGCCGGCGATTTTACCGTGTCCGAGTAACATAGGTTTTAAGTTTATAGCTCAATCTTCTGGAAGTCTCAATGTTGTTATTATCAAAGCAAATGAGACATAATGACAAGACTGTGGCAGACAAAAGGAGGACTATCTATCCACTTCCTTTAGGAACAATGGCAAATAACAATTCAAACAGTTAGCTTCCAGCAACGAGAAATATAAGTGTTATGGCAGAGTGTAGCTTCTTTATGTCTCTTTCCCTTGGACTGGATGGGTCTATATCTCTGATTCTGGGTAGGCCACAGTAGCTGGAGATGCATTATAGGGTCTGCCATCTATTTGATAGAATTAGTTGCGGAAGGTAAGGGGGGATAGCAGGAGCAGATGTGAAATGTGGAAGGTGAATTAGAGGAATATCAGAAAGAAGGAAATCAGACAGGGGAGGAGGGACTTGTTGGAGAAAGAGCAATCTGCTTCCAGAGAAACTATATCTAAGTGATATACATATACTCCCAAAATTTCTTATTTTAGGTTTTTGTGTACTGTCATGACCTATCTGGCTATACAATGTGTATTTAGAAGAGGCAGAAGGAGTTAGGTTCGACATTTCAGAACTTCAGAAGGCATGAAAGCAACCTTAAATGTACAGAAGATTGCTTCAAACGACCTAATATTATACACTCAATAAGATGGTGCTCTACACGACTAAAAGTTCAATTTTGGCTGAAATTTTAGTCTTCTGTTGTGAATAATGCTATTTTTACCAGCCAGTACAACTCTACTATTGGAACTTAAGAATTGATGTGCCATCTGAGACTTTCTTTGATAATCATGATCAAACAATGTGGCAGACATAGTGCTAAAATGATACAATTCTTGGTGCATTGAAGGTGGCAAGGAAATGATTTATCAATCATTTGACAGGCAAATATTTTAGTGTTAAACCTGTAGCATTTTCACCTTACAAAGTAAAAAAGTCCTTGTTTTCTTTTTTTTGAATATTAATGGAGAGGACTATTTGACCTTTCTACATTTACATGCAATTTCGATACTCTATTACTAGCTTGTTGTCCCTTTATGGAAAACATTATGTATTATTAGTGCATTTTTGCTGCTCATATATCTGAAGGTCTTTTTATATTATTGAAGCTGACTAGCTTTACATCAGACTTCAGAGATTATCAAATATTCAGCAGTTATGCAAGTTCTTAGCGTGCATATCTATTCTTCTTTGAAGCAATACACACACACACACACACACACACACACACACACATTATTTTTGTAATAACTGACAGTTTATAATGAATTTTCCAGATACCACTCTCTCTTTAAGTTGCTTAGAGAATTTCTCCACAGAGCTAAAAGATGCCCGCATTTAGTTTTATTGAAAAAGCACTGCTCTTCTGAACCCCCCTTTCAGTTTGATGGAGACGGAGATGTTGGTTCCACTCTTCAGGTCTACTCTATCCCATATAATTGTTCCTAATTTCAATTTTGAGAGATGTCCAACTCGTGTTACTAAAGATTAATCAATGTACAATTCATTCTGCCATTTTGCATACAGTGTTCATTTAATTAAGCATAACATTAGATATTAATATGCTTTTGTCAACTATGTCAGGCTTTTTTATGTCAAACTAAGTTTGTCGAGAATATCATGCATTGCATTTCTTCATCTGTCTCTTATGTGATGGTGGGAGTACTTCTCTTTTTCTTCTAAGCAGTAAACATGGACTACGGTACTAATTTTATTTGGTTTTATCTTCTGGGGGTTAAAACCAAGCTGATCTTTATATAGGATTCTGTAGAAAATAAGAAAAAAAAATTAGCAAGAGTAATTTCAACTTTCACCATTTTTATCACATCTCGTTAAATTTGTATTGTCATAAAAAGTGAAATGTGATCTCTTATAATACACGTAGAGAAGTCTTAAAAAGCCAAGTTTTTGAAAGGTTGAGATTATTATGTAGCCGATCCCAACCTATTGGATTGAGGCTTTGACTTTGTTGTTGTATAAATTGAAATAAGACGCATTCTTTTTTGCTATAAGTAAGACCGTATTTTTTAGGAATAAGTATAATCATGTAACTATCCTTTCATTATTGGCAAATACTTAGTAAAAAGTAAAGTCCTAAGATAATCTATACAGCCCTAAGATGAAGCTGATTTCCTGCCGATGATCTGCCGCAACCAAGCTGGAAAATCGCCGGTCATGTCCACAGCGTTAGGTACTATGTACCTGCCAATTCATATCCTAATTAACCCGACTAATATACACGAATCCAAACAGTTCTAGAACTGAGTTAATAGCTGCTTCTCGCCTGGAACACACGCACAAATCAAGCAGCACCAACTACCTAGATTGTGTAACATTAGGAATTATTTCTGTAATGCAAATTGAAGTATTCCTCTTGTCTTAGCCTTATTAATCAAGTCAACTCCTAGATGAATTTTGCATCTCTTTCCGAAGGGAAACATGCTGGAACTTTAGCCACGAATGATAATACAAACTTCTACAGCAGTTAGAATCGGAATGTGGAACTCGTGTATTCTGCTACCATGCAAATTTATTTGACATTGAGCACGTCATTCCATGATTTATTTGCTGTAACTTATGATTATTAAATTAATGAGCCCATCAACTAAAATCTTAGCTTTGATATTTTTTGCACAGATAATACTCTAAACGGCAAAGAACAAAATCGAATTTGATTTAATATCTTGAATCTCAAACAAGAATATCATACCTTCTAAATTCTAATGTGTCTCCATTAGTGCCATTGATATCCATATCAAGCTAGGGTTTATATCTAGATTTAGGATACAAGAAAATCGAATTCCATTTTGAACTTTCATCTCATTTGCATTTATATTGTTGAAACAAATTTGTGACCGGTAACCACACCTATGGGACCTTCTTGCAAAAGTTGACAGTTAGAAGTGCTTAATCAATATGTGATTTGAATAGTTGGAGCTGGATTGGTCAGAAATCAGCTTGAGATTATGTTATGGTTTGTGTGGTATGACAATGGCTTTAAGTTTAACCCTTCTTCTTACATAGACAATAACCCTCGCCTCTTTATTTTCTCTGCATTTCATAGGGTCTACAAGGGTTTGAAAATCATCAAGATCCAAAAATGATCAAGTAACAGCAGTTCCGCCTTTACACTATGCTTAGATACCAACGATGGAGGGAAAGGTAGGGAAGGGAAGGAGAGGGACAGGGGATAAAGGAAGAGGAGAGAAGAGAGAGGTTACATTTTCTTTTCAAAACTTTTCAACAGTGAAAATACTTGGTTCATTAAGAGGGGAAAGAAAATGAATTCTTACAATTTACTTATTTCCCCTTTCCCCATGTATCCAAACAAGGGAAGATAAATCCCTCCCTTCTTCTCTCTCTCTTTCTCTCCAAATTCCCCTATGTAAACAAACTTCTAAAATTAGGATGCAGTATTAATTCCTAACATCATGCTGAAGCATATGCTCCTTCCATTTTCCCCTCTGTTTTTCTTCAGTGATATCATGATTGCAGAATAATACATAAACAAGTCCATCCAAATTGTCTATGGTAATTACAAAATTGTCTATGGCAAGTTTGTGCTGCTGTGTTTGAGGGGCTTGTGTACTTCATTTGGTGGGCTAGAAATGAAGCGTGTTGGAATCAAGTGGTTTAGAATGTTGGTAGGATTGTACAGAAAGTAAGTTATACTGTCTTGTCTTTACTCTAGAATACACACTATAGTTCCAAAGAAAATAACAGATGGGGATAAGGAGTGGTTAAATAGGTTAAATAGTTGATATTGTTTGGATAGAGATGACTGTGTGTCGTTCTGTTTGTCTTCCCCTCTGGGTGAGGAGTCCATCCTAGATAGTTTGTCCCCTTAGGGTGAAGCTCAGGTTGTATTGGCGTTGTTAATGCAATATATCTCACTTAGCAAAAAAAATAAACAACGGAAAGATAATTACATAAGCAGTTTCCTTGTCAATAATAAGAACCTTGTCAAAATTTTGGAACAGTCCCCAAAATATAATTCCTTACAATGCTACAGGTTGGAGGGTAAAATATACTCCCTCCGTCCCATAATATAGTGCCTACTTCATTTTTGGTGGGTCAAACTTTAAAATCTTTGACCGAATATTCTCATTTGTATATATAAAAAAACATATTCATGTGGGATCTTGTTAGATTCGTCTTAATGTGTAGTTTCATAATATTAACTTTTTATATTTTTTATTAATACAGAATTGAAGATATTAAAGGTCAAAGTTACGTCTTGGAGACTGTAAAAAAGAAACAAGCACTATATTATGGGACGGAGGGAGTAACTTTTAGTACTTTCTAACAGCTGTAATTAGCATGTGCCATTTAATTTGATGTCTTGGTGAGCAACTAAATGTGTCTTCTAATAAATAATATAATGAATTATGTCTTAAGAAGAGTACATGAAAGGTACGTAGCACACAAATGAATCAAATTCTCATGGAGTATGTATGCTTATTCTTCCTATGTTTGTGACCTTAACATTATTCTAAATGGGTTAAACTTGAAAGGAATGTGGCTGATGACCTTCCCAAGTGATGGACAAAGGGGGTGAGTTTGTGGGGAGGTGGAATATGGATTTACATAGGGTGGCAAGGGATTGGGACCAGTTACAGAATCAGTGGGAGGTTGGGATTGCGACTGGTGAGAAACCAGTTGTGTGGCTGATGAAGATGGTTGTTAATGTCTCCAGTGCAACAAGGCTTACTTGGTGCACATTGGCAGAGAGATAATAATGAAGTGAGGGCTTAAATGATCTTAAAGATCGATGATGATGCCACAGTAGGCCTCCTAGACTTGTACTAACTGATTGAGAGGGAGGAGATTGCAGAGTGGGAGAAGAGACTAACTACCACCACCAACCACCCCCTTCCCTGTCTGGCGCTCAAGAAAAAACCAAAAAGAAGGAGAAGAAAGAAAGTCAAGAGGGAGAAGAGAAACTGAGAGGGAACATATAGTAAGCATGCGAGAATTAATGAATACATTTAGGCTAGGTTGTTGCTTGTTCTCCTTATCAAAAAAAAAAAAAAAAAAAAATTTAGGCTAGGTTGAGACTTGGGACCAGGTATTTGACTTAGGCGCTGGGGTCATGAGCGTAGATTCCTATGAGCTAGAGGTGGACTGCTTTCCTGCCACGTGGTTAGTTGTCGCGCTTAGGAATGCTCTTAGTTTCGAAGCATATGCAGAAGTGTCCAGAGTATATACGTCTGTCCAATTTTGTTTCTGTGTGTTTTGAAGTTGAACACTGAGCTGCTACATGTTAGTGACTCGATTTCTGTGCAGGCTAGCAATATGGAAACAGCATTATCAAGCTCTAAACAAGAGCTGAATCTGAAAACTGGCCAGGTTCCCAAGACGAGTGGCTCTAAGAGAACAACTGAAGTCATTCAACGTCAATTTGGTCTGAGCCGGCCGTATTGCTTGAAAGAGGAAGTTGTATCATTTGTATGGGCTGTTTGTCGGAGCATAGTCCCACCTGATCTTTTAGGATTACCATCCTGCCACAGAATCTTGCGAAGAAATATCTCTAGATTTATTAGGCTCCGACGGTTTGAGAAGTTTTCTTTAAAGCAATGTCTGCAAAAATTAGACGTGTCAAAGTTCCCAGTGCTATCAAATATGGAGTCGTTCAAGTGCTTTGATGCCTTTTCCTCTAAGCTTGCGACTAAGCAGATCACGGGGCTGTTGCCATATTCACGGAACACTAGCCATTGTGCTCTAAAACAGATGCTTTTGGGACGATGGATCTTTTGGTTCTTTTCTCATATCGTTGTCCCCCTCATACAGGCGAAATTTTACTTAACAGAAAGTGAGCATGGTAGGCAGAACGTGTATTATTACCGCAAATCAGTTTGGCAGAAGCTGAGCAACACAGTAACCACATCGCTGAAGGATCAGACATATCGTTCTTTGGATAATGCATCTGTAGCAGAGATATTGAGCAAGAGGTCTTTTGGTTTCTCAAAGGTTAGGCTTTGCCCAAAAGAAAATGGAGCCAGGCCAATAGCAAATCTGAAGGCACCATCCAGATTTTGCTTTAAAAGATCACTTCCACGTGCACAGTTGAGTGAGGTCCGCAGAAAAAAGAGGAAGGGAAAAGTAAATAACAGAACCCCCTTTATGAAGTCTGTAAATACAGTTCTACGAGATTTGCATGTTATATTCAAAGATCTGAAGGTCAAAGAACCAGAAAGGTGGGGAACAACAGTTTTTTCTTATAATGACATCCATAGAAAATTATGCTCATTTCTGAGGCATGTGAAGGAAGGACGGCCAACCATGCCTACTGTATACATTGTAGTTTCTGATGTACAAAAAGCATTTGATACTGTCAAACAGGATAAGCTTCTATCCATATTGAATGAAATAGAAATGGAAGACCAATATTCTTTGCAGAAGTCCTGTGAGATCTTCTGCAGGAAAAAATCATTGTGGATCTCTGAGAATCTAAAGCTGATGATTCAAGGCAACACTGGTGAACCTACAGAGTTCGCTCCTATTCGTCAGAGGATTTCTCATACAGTTGTCGTCAATCAGGTAATTAAGTTTAGAACAACTAGCTCATAAATTGGATGATGCGTGTTTCCTCTCTATAGAATTCATGTAATTATTCAAGAAAGGGTGTTTTTAATGAGTTTTTATGAGTATTTGCGCTAGAATCAGGGTTTTGCTTGTCCTTCATAGTCTAAAACTCTGTGTTGAAGTTCTTGTTTGTTTAGGTATGAAAAATTAAGAAAGGTTCAGAAAATTCAGAAAAATTAAGTTTAAGTTCAGATTAGTTAAGAAAATTTCAGTAAATATAAGATTTGAAGTTCGGAAAAATAAGTTAAAGCGAACAAACCCTTAGCATCGGAAAATAAGTTGAAGAGAACAAACCCTTATAAGTGGTGCCATTAAAGGAACTGCTAGAGATGATATGTGTTGCAATTCCATCACCTATGATTACTTCTACGAAAGATGCTTCCTCGGTTCCTCGAATACAGATGTGTTTTGTGCAGCCATACAGGGCATTGTGAAAGAACCTGATAAATATACTATATTGTTGCAGGAGCAAAGTATAACTGTAAGGAGTGAAAAACTCAAGTTAAATTTGAAGGAGCATCTAAAAAACAATGTGCTCAAATTAGGTAAATGTTTTTTTCTGCAAACTGTTGGGATTCCTCAGGGCAGTATTTTGTCAACTTTGCTTTGCACGCTGTACTATGGACATCTGGAAACAAATATTATCATTCCTTATATTGCAAATAATGCTCATGACTCCCTAGTTCGGGATGACAATAGCTGTGCTACTCTTGAAGTTGCTCCAGATGTATCTTCCTCATCTCCCAACAATCTCTTACTTAGGTTTGTTGATGACTTTCTTTTTATATCAACATCCAAAAAGCTGGCTGCTAGTTTATTCTCCAGGTTGCAAAGAGGATTCTTAGAATACAATTGTTACATGAATCCCGAGAAATTCTGCATGAACTTTGATCCTGGCGACACGAATAAGCTTCATTCGCAGAGGATGTTAATAGGAAATGATGGTGTCTCATTTATGCAGTGGAGTGGCTTGCTTATCAATAGCTGCAATTTAGAGGTTCAGGCAGACTATAGTAGGTAAATTTTATATATTTGGAAAATTAATATATCAACTAGTTACAAGTTATCTTCCGATTTGTCATCACTTTTTTTTCCTCTGATAAGAATTCAGAATTCATCATTATTGATGTGAAGTCTTGTTACATTATATGATAGTGAATTCAGCATTATTTTTTCCTCTGGTAAGAATTCGTCGTAATTGATGTGAAGTCTTGTTACATTATATGTTGAATTGGGGCTTCCTCTAACCAGGTACCTCAATGATCATCTGAGTTCGACATTGACTGTGAGTTGGCAGCGTAAACCAGGACGGCAATTGAAGGCTAAGTTGCGTGCTTATATGCGACCTAAATGTCATCCTATATTCTTCAATACAAGTATAAACTCGCCGGCTACCATCAGGCTAAATGTGTACCAAGCTTTTGTGCTGTGTGCAATGAAGTTTCATTGTTATGTTCGTGCATTATCAATCTGGTGCAAGCTTCGTCCACATATCTGCTTGTCTAGCATAGAGAGCTCATTAAGGTACATCTAATAAGTTAATCTTGTCTTTTAATTCATTTTTCTCCTTAAAGATGCTTCTAAGTTTTGTTGAAATATCCATAGTCATGAATTTTGTCTTCTTTCTTTCATTGGCTTAGTCGAAACGTACTTAATTCTGACTTATAGTTTTGAATATGCCCGAACAATTATGCCTTGCAATAACCAATCCACGCAAATTACCCTAACATATTTCAATTAGGGGGCGTTCTAGTTACCTGAATTTTTTTGACTTATCTAAACTTTTTGAATCTTAAGTTATAACCTATTGGAACTTATAAGAAATTTTTTTAAAGGTGGAGAGAACACACTTGGCAATAGTTCTTTAAGGGAAAAGTGAACACAAATAAATTCAATTAATGTTAGCCAACAAGAATAAACCCAACTACAATAAATATATAATTATAAATCCAACCTGTTAACTTCGTTAGGAAAAAAATCCAATAAATATGATCGATAGTATATCTGTCAATTATAGCCATAGGTTTAGTATACAAGGTTCTTGGTTCATCTTGGGCTTCTCTTCTTCTGGCATCTTGTACTTGCCTGAGATTTTAGTGCACGTCTCATTCAATGACTTTTTGTTGATGAAGTGGTTTTATTTTTTTGGTTGGATATTTATTTGATGGAGTAATGTTCTTGTATATCCATGTAGTTGTATTGATATTTGGCTTTCTGTGTAACGCAAGTACCATTTCATTTCACTTGTTATCCTGAAGATTGTCCTGTCTTGAGAAGATGTGAACAATATCCTTTAACCTCTTTGGTTGTCAGATATATGTACAAACTGATGAAACGAAGGATGTATAAGGTTAAGTGCGCATCTAGCTGCCATCACGTACTTCAAGTGGCGGAAAAAGAAGTTATATGGCTTGGATATACTGCATATATCCGGGTGCTGAGCAAGAAAAAATCACGACACAAAGAATTGCTTCATCTCTTAAAAACGGCGTTGGCGCCAGTTTCCAGAATTGGGCGTTTCTCGAAACTGAAGTATGCTGTTGATGAATCTCATTCCTCTTTTCTGTGGAAAATTAAGTACTAGTGAAGAATTTCCTCTTTACACTTATGTCCTAAGAATACTGGTTAAGTCTCAAAATGGCATGTCTTTCTACTGTTGTATCGAGAAGTGAACTTCTTTTCATAATGTATTCCTCAAACCTTATTGTATAAGGCTTGCTTTCTTGCTAGTGTTCGTCGGAGTTGAATTAAATGGTCTACTTCCACCTTAAGATTATGATACATTCATACATAGGTTAATGAAAATGATAAAAGGGTTGAAAATTCATTCCATTAATAATAATCATAAGAAATAGCAACCCTAGTACTTTTGTATCTTAGATTCTTTTCATTTTTCCCCCTCTATTTTCTACCTCTGTTTGGTATTTGGATTTGGTGATTAGAATTGTGGAAATATTATGGAGTATTTCAAGGATAATGTTTGGACAATGAAAATGCTAGGAATGTGATATTTTACCCGTTTTAGCGCTCTCTTTATATGAGAAGTTGTAGCTGGGGAAAAAAATCCCAAGAAAAAACTAGGAGGGGAAGCTGCTAAAAGTGTTCCAAGAACACACTATGCCTATCAAATGCTATATGACAAGTACATGTATGTATACTGATGGTGCAGGGAATGGGACACCTTAGCCCACCCTACTTGTTTAATGGAACTATATTTTTTATTTGAGATTACAATCGGGAACAGAATGAGAATAATGTATTGATAAGAATGCTAGACCGTACATATCCCATTAAAGTTGAGCTAGCCTCGCTTTAGAGTTCAGGGTTCTCTACGTTTCATACTTTGGGTCTTTATGTTTCACCGTTGATTTCAAGGGTCAATTCTGGCCTCGTGGCTACATGCTTAAATCTATTCATTTCTATATAAAAACAAATCTTCTTATTGGCCAATGCCTCAGATCGTTGTAAAATGAGGTAAATAAGTTAAAGTTAACAATGTTAGTTCATAAAACTTGATTACTGAATTTGGAACCAATTGATATGATTATAATTGATTTATTCAGCTAAAATTAAGGGATTCGTGGGTTGGTTTGGCACGTAACGCAAACCAATCAACAAAAAAAATGGTTTAGCATCTTTCCATACCAAACCATTTTTTTTAATTTGTTATAACAATTTTCTATACGGTTTGGTGTGGTGCGGTTTACTGTATAACCTTTTTCGTAATTTGTGATAATTTTTAATCATTACTAAAAAAATTATAATAAAATTAGCTAACACTATCTTAATCCCTAAAAAGGTAAACCTTTAGTGACACAAAACTGGAGTGACATAAAGCCACAAAACCTAGCCTAAAAACCTTTCTCGCGAAGAAACCTCATTCCCCACAAACACAAACCCTAAAGGCGCCGCCCAAGCAGGCTCGCTGGTGGACAGCCTGAGCGCGCGTCGCTCTACTGGTCGCCAGGGAGCCTGCACTCTTGTCCTTTGCCAGTAGCGTAGGCTAGTTGTTCCACTGAAGTGTCGTTGTGCGTCTCCCCTTCTTCTTCCCCTGCTTATGCGTCACACCTTCCCCTTCCCTTAGTGTTTTGTCAGTTTAGTGAGTCACCCCTTCCCCCTTCCCCTAGTGTTTTCGTCGAACTTCTCTGTTCGAGTTAGTCGTCTTCGGTTCCCCCTAGTGGCGTAGTCACTAGCTTCCCCTCCCCTGTTCGTGTTTTCTCGGCCACGGGCTTCCCCTTCCCCCTCCCACTGGTTTTTTCGGGCTTCCCATCCCCCTCCCCCTCCCCCTCCTAGTCAGTAACACAGGTCCCCCCTGTTTCCCTTAGTGTCAGTTTTTGGGGTTCCCTTTCCACTCCCCCCTGGTCTTGGGCTTCCCTTCCCCCCCTGGTTGTTGGGCTTCCCTTTCCCCCCTAGTTGTTGGGCTCTTCTCCCAAGTTATGTTAGAATAAAGTATGTTGGTGTTTTTCCTAGTTTGCGTGGTAAGTTGCCACATAATTGTAATACGTTGTTTCTTTCATGTAGCTAAGGCTGTTATTCGTGGTTGTTTATGGCAATCAAAAAAAGTTTGCCAGTTGGATAAGAAATGGTGGTTTAATACTTTAATGTAGTAGAATATGTGGTTTTTTCGGAATTTTTAGGGTGCTTCAAGAAGATGAGAAGTGTGAGCGTGGTCGAGGCGATGAGTGGATTTCATGGTTGGGACATGTGTTTTCCGGTTTCACAAAACGGAGGTGTGTTCGAGAGTTCAAATTGTTTAGCTCTCTTGTTAGCTTGGCATTGATCTTAATGGTTCTTGCCTTGAAAAATTCAATTCTGAAGGTGGCACCCCAATTGCATATGGTGGTTTTCAGCACGCCCACTCAACTGTGTTTCTCCTGCCTAATGGAGAAACCTGAAATACTCTGGAGAGAGAGAGTAATGAGTCACCAAGGAATGTGACTATTCAAAACATAATGAGCCCAGAATCCCATGCGATAGCAGATTGTTGGGATTGCTCATGCAGTGAGATGCGAAGCTCGTCGTTGATTGTTCGTTGTTCGGATCGTGAACGACGTTTGCTTCTCCTACCACTTCCATCAGCCATCAGAATTTTGACTCCACCATCACAAACATTGACCAGCGACACCCTCCTTAAAATGCGACTTTTTATTAGTTTTACTTGTTTTTGTTTTTTATGGCGTGTAAGAGCTTATAACGCTCATTTAGGTTTGTTTATCTTGTTTTATGTTTGGTTGTATTAGCTTTAGACTGTACTTCCTCGTTTAATTAATGCAAGTTTTCTCGTTGTCAAAAAAAAAAAAGTGGAGTGACATGACAAGAAACAAGCTAAAGATATTCAACTTTATTTTAAAAATATTTTCTTCATCCTAAAACAATTTACGATTTGCGATTTAACTGCATGCATCTTACATTTTGTAAACTATATGATACCGATATTATTATAGAAGTTTGAACTAAGTTACAGACTAGCATAAAAGGGAACAAAATATTTTTTATTGATACTGTAAAAATCACTAATGTGCTACATAAAAAAATCAATACACAATGGCGCTTTCTTGATATTGTGCTACCTGTAGTTCCTAGAACCCACAAACTTTTTGACCAAATATGGACATTAAAGTATCTGTATCTGTCATTGTGAATACACTACAAAATGAAAATTGGAAAAAGGGGGAGATGGTGATACAAGGGAGAGTAAGAATAGGGAAAATATTCACATATGAGACGACTATTAATTTTCAATACATAAACAGCTTTTAAGAAACTTGGAATTACATATATTTCAAATATTAACCAATAAAAAGATATCATCTTGGACCAGATAGTTCATCTGGCCGGAGATTAGAAGTAGAGTCGACGATCCATTCAGTATTAGGGTGGTGGGAGAGATTGATTTCTTGGCGAAACATCTCTTCTTTTTGCCATTCCTCCCACCTCTCAGTCAAGCCATCACCTTCCAGCATTCTGACCACCTCCGACATCTTAGGTCGTTCCGTTGGAGAGCTCTGTGTGCAAAGCAAAGCAACTTGAATAAGCTGCTCAACCTCAGCATCAACATAATTGCCCTGCAAATCACCATCAACTAAGGTCTCCAGTTTCTTCTCTTTAAGAAGCCCTTTTACCTGAAAATTTTCAAGATCGATAACATTAGTAGGGCAGGAAACCCTAGGGGTAGCTAGATAAGTGTGCCAACAAAGGGAATATAAAATTTCCCGATGATTAGAAACAGAGAAAGGCTAAATATCTAATTGTTAGATATCGAAATTTTGAGATATGAGTGTGAATTAGTTTTGCAATTCCACTTGAAGTGGGGTCTACCAGCCTTTCTCATAAAAATATGTTTGTAATCCAGCAGGATTCCTGTACGTACCCAATCTAGCAACATAACATCGTCATCATTGGCTAACCGGGCAAGATCAAAAGCCCTTTGTCCAGTGATGAGCTCTAGAAGCATAACCCCATAGCCAAAAACATCAGTTTTCTCTGATGACTTTCCAGTTGAGAGATACTCTGGTGCTATATGTCCAATCGTACCACGTACAGCTGTAGTAACATGAGTATCTTTGTAGTCCATAAGTTTTGCCAGCCCAAAGTCCCCCACAACTGCTTCATACTCCTCATCCAGTAGTATGTTAGCAGCTTTTACATCACGATGAATAATTTTAGGATCACAATGATCATGTAAATAAGCAAGCCCTCTAGCAGCTCCCAAAGAAATTCGCTTCCTGATCTCCCAATATCAATACTACATGGATATACAAGAACATTACTCCATCAAATATCCACTTTATTATTCAACCAAAAATATAAAACCACTACAAAGTCATTGAATGAGACGTGCACCAAAATCTCAGGCAAGTACAAGATTCCAGAAGGAGAAGCCCAAGATGAACCAAGAACCTTGTATGCTAAACCTAAGGCTATAAATGACGGATATATTGTCGATCATATTTATTGGATATTTTTCTAACGAAGTTAACAGGTTGGATTTATAATTATATATCTATTGTAGTTGGGTTTATTCTTGTTGGGCTAACATTAATTGAATTTATTAGTGTTCACTTTTCCCTTAAAGAACTATTGCCAAGTGTGTTCTCTCCACCTTTAAAAAAATTTCTTATAAGTTACAATAAGTTATAACTTAAGATTCAATAAGTTTAGATAAGTCAAAAAAATTCAGGTAACTACAACGCACCCTAATTGAAATATGTTAGGGTAATTTGCGTGAGATTGGTTATTGCAAGGCATAATTGTTCAGGCATATTCAAAAACTATAAATCAGAATTAAGTATGTTTCAACTAAGCCAATGAAAGAAAGAAGACAAAATTCATGACAATGGATATTTCAACTAAACTTAGCAGCATATTTAAGGAGAAAAATGAATTAAAAGACAAGATTAACTTCTTTAGATGTACCTTAATGAGCTCTCTATGCTAGACAAGCAGATATGTGGACGAAGCTTGCACCAGATGGACAATGCACGAACATAACAATGAAACTTCATTGTGCACAGCACAAAAGCTTGGTACACATTTAGCCTGATGGTAGCCGGCGAGTTTATACTTGTATTGAAGAATATAGGATGACATTTAGGTCGCATATAAGCACGCAACTTAGCCTTCAATTGCCGTCCTGGTTTACGCTGCCAACTCACAGTCAATGTCGAACTCAGATGATCGTTGAGGTACCTGGTTAGAGAAAGCCCCGATACAACATATAATGTAACAAGACTTCACATCAATAATGATGAATTCTTACCAGAGGAAAAAATAATGATGAAATCACTATCATATAATGTAACAAGACTTCACATCAATAATGATGAATTCTTATCAGAGGAAAAAAAAATTGATGACACATCTGAAGATAACTTGTAACTAGTTGATATATTAATTTTCCAAATATATATAATATTTACCTACTATAGTCTGCCTGAACCTCTAAATTGCAGCTATTGATAAGCAAGCCGCTCCACTGCGTAAATGAGACACCATAATTTCCTATTAACATCCTCTGCGAATGAAGCTTATTCGTATCGCCAGGATCAAAGTTCATGCAGAATTTCTCCGGATTCATGTAACAATTGTATTCTAAGAATCCTCTTTGCAACCAGGAGAAGAAACTAGCAGCCAGCTTTTTGGATGTTGAGATAAAAAGAAAGTCATCAACAAACCTAAGTAAGAGATTGTTGGGAGATGAGGAAGATACATCTGGAGCAACTTCAAGAGTAGCACAGCTATTGGCATCCCGAATTAGGGAGTCATGAGCATTATTTGCAATATAAGGAAGGATAATAATTGTTTCCAGATGTCCATAGTACAGCGTGCAAAGCAAAGTTGACAAAATACTGCCCTGAGGAATCCCAACAGTTTGCAGAAAAAAACATTTACCTAATTTGAGCACATTGTTTTTTAGATGCTCCTTCAAATTTAACTTGAGTTTTCTACTCCTTACAGTTATACTTTGCTCCTGCAACAATAAAGTATATTTATCAGGTTGTTTCACAATGCCTTGTATGACTGCACAAAACACATCTGTATTGGAGGAACCGAGGAAGCATCTCTGGCAGAAGTAATCACAGGTGATGGAATCGCAACATATATCATCTCTAGTAGTTCCTTTCATGGCACCACTACTAAGGGTTTGTTCTCTTCAACTTATTTTCCGATACTAAGGGTTTGTTCTCTTTAACTTATTTTTCCGAACTCAAATCTTATATTTACTGAAATTTTCTTAACTTATCTGAACTTAACTTAATTTTTCTGAATTTTCTGAACCTTTCTTAATTTTTCATACCTAAACAAACAAGAACTTCAACACAGAGTTTTAGACTATGAAGGACAAGCAAAATCCTGATTCTAGCTCAAATACTCATACAAACTCATTAAAACACCCTTTCTTGAATAATTACATGAATCTATAGAGAGGAAACACGCATTATCCAATTTATGGGCTACTTGCTATAAACTTAATTACCTGATTGACGACAACTGTATGGGAAATCCTCTGACGAACAGGAGCGAACTCTGTAGGTTCACCATTGTTGCCTTGAATCATCAGCTTTAGATTCTCAGAGATCCACAAGGATTTTTTTCTGTAGAAGATCTCACAGGACTTCTGGAAAGAATATTGGTCTTCCATTTGTATTTCATTCAATATGGATAGAAGCTTATCCTGTTTAACAGTATCAAATGCTTTTTGTACATCAGAAACTACAATGTATACAGTAGGCATGGTTGGCTGTCCTTCCTTCAGATGCCTCAGAAATGAGCATAATTTTCTATGGATGTCATTATAAGAAAAAACTGTTGCGCCCCACCTTTCTGGTTCTTTCAGCTTTAGATCTTTGAATATAACATGCAAATCTCGTAGAACTGTATTTACAGACTCCATAAAGGGGGTATATCTGCTATGTACTCTTCCGTTCCTCTTTTTTCTGCGGACCTGACTCAACTGAGCACGTAAAAGTGATCTTTTAAAGCAAAATCTGGATGGTGCCTTCAGATTTGCTATTGGCCTGGCTCCATTCTTTTGGGCAAAGCCTAACCTTTGAGAAACCAGAAGACCTCTTGCTTAATATCTCTGTTACAGATGCAGTATCCAAAGAACGATATGTCTGATCCTTCAGCGATGTGGTTACTGTGTGGCTCAGCTTCTCCAAAACTGATTTGCGATAATAATACACGTTCTGCCTACCATGCTCACTTTCTGTTAGGTAAAATTTTGCCTGAATGAGGGGGACAACGATATGAGAAAATAACCAAAAGATCCATCGTTCCAAAAGCATCTGTTTTAGAGCACAACGGCCAGTGTTCCGTGAATCTGGCAACAGCCCCCGGGATCTGCTTAGTCTCAAGCTTAAAGGAAAAGGCATCAAAGCACTTGAAGGACTCCATATTTGATAGCACTGGGAACTTTGACACGTCTAATTTCTGCAGACATTGCTTTAAAAAAAACTTCTCAAATCGTCGGAGCCTAATAAATCTAGAGATATTTCTTCGCAAGATTCTGTGGCAGGATGGTAATCCTAAAAGATCAGGTGGGACTATGCTCCGACAAACAGCCCATACAAATGATACAACTTTCTCTTTCAAGCAATATGCACAGGAGACACACATTCCTCACCCTGCCATTATTCATATAGAGTATTATTCATATATGTGAGTCAATAGCATCCTGATCCACTACCATCAGTATTTCTATTGACCCCAGCATCTTCATTTAAGCCATAATTCATCCTTTGTTTTCTTCCTTGTTTTCGTTCAAACATTCAATTCACAATCTGTCAGTTTAATATATGTTCAGGAGTTTCAGACCCCATAACTGTACAATGAGAATGCATCTAATATCTTGGATATTAGTAGTATCCCTAATTTTAGTGACTCAAGTGATAGTAATAATCAAGTCAATTCTGGTGAAATTACATCAGAAAGTTCAGATAACTCATGCAGAGTGAAAGATTCCAATAATAATGGTATAATACCTGCGGGAGTTTCTTCAGCTGTGGTAATATCACTAATGTCGGGTTTCCATTCTGGGGAGGCGACACTAGGCCAAATCTATGTGGGAACACAGAGTTAGAGCTGATGATGATCTGCCAAAAAAAAAAAAGAAACCAGCATTGTGAGACAGAAAACTTAGCTCATAAATCAGCATGCATCAAATTTAACAGCCAGATAAAATAATTAAGCACTCACCTAGTATTATATGAGAGACAGAGTATAGAGCACATAACAAGTTAGAAATAAACTTAGCTCATAACAAGTTTCGGTTCCATGGATTCATAAAGAAACACCTCGCACCATCACCAAAGGCGATATGGAAATAAATCAGACAATTAAAGCTCAGCTATAAAGAAACTGAATACCTTGGTACTAGCTGTGCAGCACTTAATATAGAACCAACCAGCATACCTACATCGATACTAGCTGTGCAGCGGTGCAGTCTGCATAATTTGCACATCTACACAGCATTCTCAACTTTAAGCAACCTGTTACTTCCTATCAGCTAATTCACCTATATCAATAGATGAGATGAACTATGACCATAGTGTAGATTATGAGGGAAATACCGGATGTCAAAATCAACTTGATTGAATTTGCTACTGTCAAAAGTCAAACATATAATCTGCATGTCTGACAATCTAATAGTGACAGCAAATTCAACTTGCTTGTCCTAATGATTAAAGCTACTTATTCTTCCGTAAAGGGGGAAAAAACATAAAGGATTGCTGATGAAAATCCAATTTCTGTGTTACTGTGGTGCTAAGTTGGTTTTAGACCTTGTAGTAAACTCTGCAACAAGTTCAGCAAAAGATGATGACTTGTTATCGAGCAACCTTGAAGGAGAATCACATTCCTCAACAAGCCCGTTGTTTAAAAGCACAACCATATCACTATTAATAACAGAAGTGATCCGGTGTGCTACTGTAATCACAGTTGAGTCTGAGAAATGTTTCCTTATTGTTTGCTGAATCAAGTTATCTGTTGCTGTGTCAACTGATGCAGTCGCTTCATCAAGAATCAGTAATTTGCTTCTCTTGAGTAGCACGCGGCCTAAACAAACAAGCTGCCTCTGCCCCATACTCCAGTTTTCTCCACTCTCGGTTACTGAAATGCCAAAAAGGATTTCCTATAAGTTGTAATTGAGCACGTACACATATAACAACAACAACAACCACCACCACCACAACAACAACAACAACTTATATAACATTTCAAGAAATATATATTAGAATAGATGAAGGAAAGGGGAAAGATACCAATTGAATCAAGCTTTGCTTCATTCTTCCTAACTTCATCTCCAAGTTGGCATTTATCAAGGGCCTGAAAACATCACACTCGGCTTTAAATTTAGGGGAAAATGGATAACATAAACAAAGGAAGAAACACATGTAAAAGATTGTGAAAATGTGAAATTCACCTCCCAAATCTGTTCATCAGAGAATTCTTCAATGGGATCCAAGTTGCTTCTGATAGTTCCTTCAAACAAGGTGGGATCTTGTGGGATTATACTTAATCTGGACCTTAAATCATGCAGACCAATGGAAGAAATGTTGATACCATCTAACATTATCTTCCCAGCTGCAGGTTCAACAATGCGAAAAAGTGCTTGCATGAGGGTTGATTTACCACTTCCTGTCCTTCCCACAATCCCAGTCTTCTTCCCTCCTTCAAAAGTGCATGTAATACCCCGCAAAACCATTGGCATATGGGGTGCATAACGAATCTGCATATATCCACCACAATGTTTAAGTAGGGCTTGTCGGTATCATTTTTGTTTTCAATTCTTTTAGAAAACAAAAAATATGAAAGAAGAAAAAAAAGTGGTTTGCACTTATTAGTTGTCAGTTTTAAAAAATTCTGTCTCCAATAAATTTGAACGATTTTGTATTCATTATATGACACATATCATATGACTTTCAAAAACAAAAAATCAAAAAATAGTAAACCACAGTAATACTGAACGGGCCCTAAAATGTGCAAGTAAATTAGCCTTTTTTCTTTGTTGCAAAATCAAAAATCACCTGAAGATTTTGGACAATGACTTCTCCATAAGAAGGCCAAAACAGGTTTGGTCTATTATCTTCTATAACAAGTGGAGGTTCACTTGGGATACAAGTATACTGTAGGATTCTCTCAACTGAGATGATCTTATTCTCCATACTACGTAGATTCGAAATCATCCAGCCTTGATACATAGTCAGAGTAAGTCCATAAGTCACAGATAAACTGGCAACACCTAATAAGATCAAGAGGGAAATCATATGTCAGTACGAAGGTTTAATGTTGTAGGCAAGATGGCATTGAGATAACAAGTAATGGTGCGTGCTGACATACCGGGATCAACTAATCCTACAGGAATGGAGATCACAAAAATCAATGATGCAGCAAATGTAATGGAAGATAACAAGTCCAAGCGAATGGAAAGCCATTCTGTTGCAGCAGCATTGTAAAACATTGGTCTTGAATATCCATTTACTAGATTCATGCTTGTTTCACAAAATCTTGATTCCTGATCAAAGCTCCTGATAGTCATAGCTCCTGATATAGTCTCCGAAAAATGTTGTATCACTGGAGCATTAGTTATCCCTACCAGTCTACTTAATTCCCGAGCTGATGGTATGTAATATTGCTGCAGAAAAATGAAATAAGTAAGATGTAAGATGATCATGGTTTTATGTACATTATTAGTAGAAAAAAAAAGCAATTCCTAGATTATAAAGATACTGGCCAGATATTCAAGGTACATCAGAAACTGTAGTGCATGAGACAGACATATATTTGCACGCAAATTAGCCTCTTCTTGATCCGCATGTACATCAGTAGGTGCAGCAGTAGATTTAACAAAGACATGAATAATTTACATGAAAACCGTACAAATAAAACATTCACATATATAGCCTATTTGGAGCCACAATGATGTAGCAGAGTAATGCAGATATTATAGACATAGAAGCTAAGGACAAAAAACAAAGATATATACATAAGAATTGTTTGTAAATTAAGTACAGTAGCATGTAAGGCAAACCTCAATTTTACTGTAAAAACCAAAGAAAGGTCGTACAAATTAAGCTCACCTGATACCATAGAGAGATTGCAGTAACGGGGATAAAGATCACAAAAATCTGCCATGCAACTTGTGACATCACCACAACAACTGCAAGAAGTTGTATAACTGAGAATGCAAATGTGCCAACTATATTTGCAATGTTCATGTCCACAGCACTCTGGTCTGTCGATGCCTAAACCATGAACAAGATAGTTTAACGAACTATTTCGAGTCATTCTAAGTGCAGCAAATAAGGTATGAAACTAACTTCTAATATGAAGTAATAGTTTATGTCATCTCAAAAAGTTCCATTAACCAAAAAAAGGGCGAAATTACAATAGCAAGCAGAAGTGTGTGTACCCGGTTTAAGATCCGTCCACTTGGGGTGGCATCAAAGAAGGACATAGGAGCACGAAAAATGCAAGAATGCATCGTACTGAAAAATGAAGTTGCAGTCTTAAAAGCAGCAGTTTGAAGGAGAGTTTCTCGGATTAGGACACAAAAGGCACTTCCCATGGCCAAACCAACATAGACAAGCAATAACATTTGGGGATCAACAGTAGGTTTAGCATCATCGAGTGAGATAGGAGTTGCCCAAGTCATCCAGTAATCGCTAAAGATTTGAAGAACCTGAAATAGGATTTGAGCTACCAATATGAATGGTACCAAAGCTCCTCCATATGCTGTTGTAACGTATCTCCAATACACCGAAAGTCCAACTCTGCCTTTCTCTCTTTCTTCTTCTTGAACAATTTGTCCTTTATTAGGCCCCATCATATCATCAGCTTTTACAACTTCACCTTCCTCTTCGAAGGCTTTCTCATCAGTATAGTCTTCATCAACTGAAGGCGTTATCACTTCGGACTCAACTGAATTAAACGAAGATAAGGCTTTGTTGTGTGCTCCTACAAGTTCCATGAAGTCTGTTCCTGAAGCAAGAATATCATTGTACTTTCCTGCTTGTGATATCCTTCCATTTTTCATGACCTACAAATGATGATGAGTATATTAAACAATGATTGAAAGTAATTTAATTACAATATGGCATTATTTGGAGAAGGAAGCAAAACTTTTGATGTTTCCTTACCAAGATTACATCAGCAGCACATAAGAACTCCACCTGGTGTGTGACATATATCACAGTCTTGGATTCTGGAAGGCCCAACAGACATTCCTACACGATACATAATTAAACTACCATTATAGTGTCGTAATTAAAAAGCACCAAAGAATCTATAGGAAAAGGCGGCATCAAAGGAAACATTGCATAAGCAAGCACGGAAAACTTTGTTACCAAACAAGAGGTTCTAAGAAATACACTGTAAACCAATAACGTTGCAGCAGCACAATCTCTGCTTAACCAACCAAATGACAAGATTAAACAAACAAACATGCAAACAATTAGCATTATGTGCTATGAACTACTACTACACAGGAAAAATAGATGAATTATTAGAATGTAAAGATAAGTAAAATGGTAATACCTTGAACAGATGACTACCAACATGAGCATCAACAGCACTAAAAGGATCATCAAAGAGATATATGTCAGCATCTTGGTACAAAGCACGAGCTAATTGTATCCTTTGCTTCTGACCACCACTCAGATTGATACCTCTCTCTCCAATAATCGTCTGGTCTCCAAATGACAAAATCTCGAGATCCTTGTTCAATGAACATGCCTCTAGGATTGAATTATACCTTTCATGATCCATTTCCTTCCCGAACAAGATGTTATCAACTATCTTTCCACTTTGAATCCACGGTGATTGTGGGACATAAGCTTTTGATCCACTTACCCGTAAAGCTCCAGAGATCTTTGGTACTTCACCCAAGATGCAAGAGAGTAAAGTTGACTTACCAGAACCTACTGTACCACAGATTGCCACCTTCATACCATGTTCAACTCTAAGATTGATGTCCCTCAATGTTGCAGTAGTAGTACTTGGTGATTGATCCCAACTAAAGTTTCCATCAATTATCTCGACAGCAACTTCAGAGTTAGCCCTGGATATTCTTTCCACAATATCTTGATCCATCTCATCGAGACTAAGGAAGGAGGCAACTCTATCCAAGGAAACTTTTGTCTGTGTCATCATAGAAACCATGTTTGGTAGTTCGTAGATTACTCCTTGAAGAATCCTGAATGTTGCAAGAGCAGATAAAATCTTTCCTGTTACAAGAGGGATGCCAATCAACGTACATGTCCCGAAAGTAATAACAGCTACAAATGTTGGGAAACCCCAGAAGAGAAATGTTGTCACGGCAGAAGTATAAAGGAACTTCTTCAACCAACCATTCTCAATGTTCCTAAGCCCTACAACTTTGGAAAAGAATTTTACCTCCCATGCTTGAAGCTTTAGAATTCTCATGTTCTTTAATATCTCTAAAGTAGCCTTCATTCTCTTATCCTTGGAGTTCATTATCTCTTTCTGATACTTTTCAAGCAAAGTTGTCAAAGGATAATTCACAAACAAGATGACAACCATAGTAACAAATGTGGCAATTGATGCAAGACCCAAACTTTTATACAAGATCACCAAGGCTAATACAATGTTCAATGTGAACATTAATGGATAATGGAAGTACCAGATAAAACTAGTAACTCTCTCAGCATCAATGGACATAAGGTTGATCATCTCACCACTAGTATGAGCTTGCTTAGATTGACAATCGAGTTTCAATGCTTTGTTATAGATGCTTTGTATAAGTACAGCTTTCGTCCGAATCCCAACAACTCTAAGTCTCATCATCCAATGCCTATGACAAACAAAATCCACAACTTTGGCAATGAAAAATGCAGAAACCAGTAGATAGCCTTGGTATCTGAATTCCTGTTTTCCATTAAGGAACTTGATAAAAGCTTCAATGAAATAAGGACCAACATAATCAGCCAATGTAACAATCATGCAAAGGAAAGTTGTGAGAATAATATCAACCCATGTTATGAAGATCAAAGATTTCATCAGTTGCATAGATGTCACTCTTTTATGACTACTACCACCTTCTCCTGCAACATAATCCTGCATGCTGTCTCGAAACAGCACATAGGACTCAAAAACATTATCCTTTCCCGAAAGTGAAGGAATATCTTCAAGATCCAATGTCTTGTGATAACCTTTAGAGATCAAATCGCCAATCCATGAGAAAGTAAGAGTACTAAAGAATCCAACATTCACATAAGGACTATAATTGTTTTTTCGATCATGTCTATCAAACAAAGGCTCTTGAAGATCATTATCATCCTTACTTGTAGTAGTAATAACCTTACCAAAAAATCCAACCCATGAAAGAAAAATGGCTGATATAACATACACAATATCAGACACCAGAACTCGAGTTTCGATATCGAAATGGAGAATGTGTATCACAAAGCCATGACATGAAACAAGAAGATAAAGCAGCCACCAAATTTTGAGTAAAAGAGGAAGCTTCCTCACCCCATTTGTAGTACACGTACACGTACACAAATAAATATAGAGTAGAAACCAAGCAAACGCTCGTATTGCTACATCTAGAAGGGTAATTAGCAACTCATATGAATATGACCAACCGCAACCATGTCCATTTGTATACCAATTGAAGCAATGTAAACACATCAAAAGTAGATTATATATAGAAACAGCCATACACAAAAACAAAACATGTTTATAATACTCAAAAATGATGTGCATGTGCTGATCATCTTCTTCGCCTACTCTTCTTCGTATCAATTTGTAAGCCCACCAAAACAGTAGACCAACACACAGAAGTAGGTGTATTGCCAAGGAGACCTCTCGCAAATACATTTTCGAGTATTTTGTTTTTGGATTCGGGGTTTTGTTTTCGGAGAGTTTTTACTTCTTATCGAGCCGTAAATACACAAACCGAGGAAAAGAATTGAAAGAGGTAGGACCGTAGGAGAGAGACAAACATTCACATACTTCACATAAGGACTGTAATTGTTTTTTCCCCTTAACTACGTCGTTTTCTCCTTTTTTTTTTTAAATTTTCTTTTTCTTTTTATTACTTTTCTTTTTACCCTATATCCTTAATCGCTTATCATTTTCCTAATTAGGAAAAATCTTTTCCATTTATTGTTAGTATCTTCTTTTTTCTTTCTAACTATAATCAATACTCTTTTTTTTTTTCTCAAATCATTCTTACCAACCATAGAAAATATATGTACCTTATTTTTTTGCCGTGACTCAAGAAATCAGTTTGATAATTGATTTAGTTACTAATGATACTAATGAACTATCCCTTCAATTTCTTAATCTATCCACTTACTTATGAACTATTCTTTCAATTTCTGGAAGATTTAATAATGGTCAAAAATATAAATGAACAAAACTGCTTAAAAATTAAAGTGTTGGGACTTAAAACAATTACATTGGCTGCAACTTCTTTATAGCCATTGATAATAGTATATTTAAACTTTGACGTGCTTCTATTAGTGTTCTATTCATCTTTATAATTAAACTTTTATTTTTTTCTACTCGGCCCCTGTAATATAGTTGGTCAAGATCCGTGCACTAGTTACGGCGATGGGGCGATGAAAAGTTATTATGATTGTGATGTGAAGGTATGTATGGTGTGGCTTGAGAAGATGCTAGTGGTAGTATAGAGGATGTGTTCATAAGCAATATCAATATATAGCAATTGCGGGCGGGTTTTGGCCCGACCGGGCGGTTTGGCCCGGGCGACCGTTCTTTTCACGAGTTATTCTAATTTTTACCCTAAGTTTATTAAGCCGTCATTAGAGTTATATTAGGAGATTATTCTAGGGGTTATTAGGGTTTCCTTATGTTATAAAAAGGATCCTTTTGGTAATCATTGTTTGACACACTTTAAAGCCATTAAGATTTTAGGACTCCTTGTGTATTCTCTTTATTTTTCTCCATTATAGTGAAGAAGCTCTCGAATCCCCCACCTGTGGACGTAGGTCTATTTTGACCGAACCACGTAAATCCTTGTGTTTCTTTTGTTTATTTTATTTCTTTATCGTTCTTCTCATTATTATTATTTCATTGACTTGTTCCGCATTAATCAAACGCTACACCACCCCGTTTCCTAACAATGATGTTGATGAATCTCATTCCTGATCTTTTCTGTGGAAAATTAAGTACTAGTGAAGAATTTCCTCTTTACACTTGTGTCCTAAGAATACTAGTAAGTCTCAAGATGGCATGTCTTTCTACTTTTGTACCAAGAACTTCCCTTATTGGGTAAGGTTTACTAACTTTCTCAGGCTGAGTGATCGTCGGGGTTGAATTAAATGGCCTACTTACACCTTAAGATTATGATACATTCATATGCAGGTTAATGAAAATGATTTAAGGATTGAAAATTCATTCCATTAATAATAATCATAAGAAATAGCAACCCTCGTACTTTCGTATTTTAGATTCAATTCATTTTCCCCCCTCTATTCCTACCTCTACGAATTGTTTGGTATGTTACGTTAGAACGGGAACTGGGGATTATAGGGTGTGGATTTGGATTTGGTGACTAAAATCGTGGAGTTCATAGCTATATTATGGAGTATTTGGCTCTTCAAGGATAATGTTTGAACAATGAAAATGGAAAATCAGCTAGGAATGAGCTATTATACCCGTTTTAGCTCTCTCTTTATTTGAAAACTTGTAGCTGGAAAAAAATCCCAAGGAAAAACGAGGGGAAGCTGCTAAGTGTTCTAAGAACAGTTCGAACACTCTATAGTCTATGCCTGTCAAATGCAATATGACAAGTACATGTATGCATACTGATGGTGCGGGCCATGTGCCACCTTTGCCCACCCTACTTGTTTCATCGAGCTATATTTTTCATTTGAGATTACAATCGGAACATAATGAAAATAATGTATTGGTAAGAATGTTAGACCATACATATCTTATTCAAGTTTAGCTAGCCTCACTTCAGAGTTTCATACTTCGGGTCTTTATGTTTCACCATTGTTTTCAAGGGTCAATTCTGGCCTTGTGGCTAAATCTATTCATTTCTATGTGGATTTTTTTGCCAAATGCAACCCTTTTAAACATCCACTTTGTTAATTGCAGCTTTCATGATTTCAATCTCTTCAATTGCAACCTCAAATAAATCAATCTCTTTTAAGTTGTAGCCTAAAAGGTGTGAAGATAGGTTGGATTTGGGCTGCAACTTAAAAGAGTTTCGTTTATTTGAGGCTGCATTTGAAGAGATTGAAATGGAAGGGCTGCAATTAGCAAAGTGGCCAGTTTAAAGGGCTGCATTTGGCAAAAAATCCTTTCTATATATAAACAGATCTTCTTAATGGCCAATGCCTCAGATTGCTGTAAAATGAGGTAAATAAATTAAAGTTAAAATGTTAATTGTTCATGAAAGTTGATTACTGAATTTGGAACCAACTGATATAACTATAATTGATTTATGTAGCTAAAATTAAGGTATTTGCAGATTGGTTTGGATTAATCAATAAAAAATGGTTCGACATTTTTCCAAACTAAACCAAACCATTTTTTTTAATTTGTCATAACAATTTTCTATGCCGTTTGGTGTAGTCGGTTTGCTGTACAACCTTTTTCGTAATTTATGATAATTGTTAATCATTACTAAAAAAAAAATGTAAGAAAATAAACTAACACTACCTTGATCCCTAAAATAGGTAAACCTTTAGAGCTCAAAACTAGAGTAACAAGACAAGAAACGAGCTATAGATATTCAACTTTATTTAAAAAATATTTTCTTGATCTTAAAACAGTTTATGATTTGCAATTTAAGCCATAAACTGCATGAATCTTACAGTTTGTACTGCGGTTTAATTTTAAAATTATTTCAAACCGGACTTTAACTATATGATACTCATAATTATAGAAGTTTGACCAAGTTACAAACTAGCATAAAAGGGGACAATATCTTTTTTATTGATACAGTAAAAATCACTAATTTGCTACATGTAAAAATCAATACACAATGGCGCTTTCTTGATATTGTGCTACCTGTAGTTCCTAGAACCCAGAAACTTTTTGACCAAATATGGACATCAAAGTATCTGTATCTGTCATTGTGAATACACTACAAAATGAAAATTGGAAAAAGGGGAGATGGTGATACAAGGGAGAGTAAGAATAGGGAAAATATTCACATATGAGACGACTATTAATTTTCAATACATAAACAGCTTTTAAGAAACTTGGAATTACATATATTTCAAATATTAACCAATAAAAAGATATCATCTTGGACCAGATAGTTCATCTGGCCGGAGATTAGAAGTAGAGTCGACGATCCATTCAGTATTAGGGTGGTGGGAGAGATTGATTTCTTGGCGAAACATCTCTTCTTTTTGCCATTCCTCCCACCTCTCAGTCAAGCCATCACCTTCCAGCATTCTGACCACCTCCGACATCTTAGGTCGTTCCGTTGGAGAGCTCTGTGTGCAAAGCAAAGCAACTTGAATAAGCTGCTCAACCTCAGCATCAACATAATTGCCCTGCAAATCACCATCAACTAAGGTCTCCAGTTTCTTCTCTTTAAGAAGCCCTTTTACCTGAAAATTTTCAAGATCGACAACATTAGTAGGACAGGAAACCCTAGGGGTAGCTAGATAAGTGTGCCAACAAAGGGAATATAAAATTTCCCGATGATTAGAAACAGAGAAAGGCTAAATATCTAATTGTTAGATATCGAAATTTTGAGATATGAGTGTGAATTAGTTTTGCAATTCCACTTGAAGTGGGGTCTACCAGCCTTTCTCATAAAAATATGTTTGTAATCCAGCAGGATTCCTGTACGTACCCAATCTAGCAACATAACATCGTCATCATTGGCTAACCGGGCAAGATCAAAAGCCCTTTGTCCAGTGATGAGCTCTAGAAGCATAACCCCATAGCCAAAAACATCAGTTTTCTCTGATGACTTTCCAGTTGAGAGATACTCTGGTGCTATATGTCCAATCGTACCACGTACAGCTGTAGTAACATGAGTATCTTTGTAGTCCATAAGTTTTGCCAGCCCAAAGTCCCCCACAACTGCTTCATACTCCTCATCCAGTAGTATGTTAGCAGCTTTTACATCACGATGAATAATTTTAGGATCACAATGATCATGTAAATAAGCAAGCCCTCTAGCAGCTCCCAAAGAAATTCGCTTCCTGATCTCCCAACTCAGTGGTGGGTGTGTTTCAGGGCGTTCTACAATAAAGAAGAGAAACATGTGAACAAACTAATTATTCAAGTAACAACCAAAAGTAATATTCATAAGTTCCATGTATGACAACTAGTGTCAATTTTGATAGATCTTTACAAAGTGGGCACTATTCCTGGGCAGATCAATACTTATTTTTGCATTTTGAAACCCTTCACATTTTGTAGAGATTCGACTGCATTGAGTTTATATAACTCATAAGAAATTGACAACCACCAGGAGTAGATAAAAAATACCTCTCAAACAGGATGCAACACTTCCATTAGCCATATATGGATATACAAGTAATCTTTCCGTGGGTGTCATGCAAAAACCACGCAAACGAAGCAAATTTCGATGGACAGCCATGCTAATCATTTCAACTTCAGTTTGAAACTGGAGTTCACCACCTTGAGTGCGCTCCTCTTTGAGTCTCTTGACTGCCACAAGAGAACCATCAGCCAACCGCCCCTTGTAAACTTTTCCAAATCCACCTCGACCAAGGATATTTTTGTGGCTAAAATTATCAGATGCAACTTGTAATTCTCGCAGGGAGAACCTTTTCAGTTGTCCCAGATGAACTTCTGGATCTTCTTCAGCTACATTCAAGAAAATAGTGAACAAGGATTACTATAACGCGGCACTTTTAATGTCAATGGAAGCCATATTTTATGTTTCCACTAACCAGGCACATCAAAGAAATGATCCTGCGGTTTCCTCCGTCGCCACCAAGCAAGGGCAATGGCAGGAGCTGCAAATAGTAGAGCTGCACCAGCAGCTACTCCTCCAGCAATGGCTCCAGTGGCACTATTAGCACCTGAAAAGACAGACAGTAGATACATCAAGCACTGTGTCTTCCACAAAGACATGAGCACTTATATTGATTCAGTTGAAGTAATGAACATAATTTTGTGTTTGATGATCAGTTAAATGGTAATAAACATAACCAACACAATTTAACTCCTAGTGGCAGTAAAAGGAATACAATCAAAAGACAAAAAAAAGAACAGCAAAAAAAACTAGAACTATCCAAGTGAGACGAGTGGAACCTGATCTGACATCCATCACTTGATTAGGTTCAAAAGAACAAAGGAATCACCTTTTTTTCTTCTAGAATTTAACTTCTGAAAAACTCATCACCAGGCAAAAATGAAAAAGAAAAAGGACAGAAGCCTTCAGGTGGATAAATCAAATTTCTTTTTTTTTAAACCACTATAATGGAATAAATAGTGTGATTTCAAAAGTAAAAAAGATTCCCTTCACCTAACTTCCAATAAGAATAATAGCTACTTATCTCTAAGAAAATAGAACATGGAGATGAGAGTGACTTAGGCAGGATCAAGATTACAGTAGCACTAGAAGTCAAGGACTACCTGAATTTGAAGTTGGTGCCGATGGAACTGGAGAAGATGGAGGTGTTGGTGGCGTTACCAAATTCTTATTTCCATTAAAACTGAAAAAAGGGAACATGACAACAAACATTGAAAACTTTATATCACCTCAGGTTAATGGAGATCATGAATATACAAAAGGTGAAGCTAGTTCACCTTATAGGGGTAAACATTGAAAAGGACCCATTGGTAGGAACAGTTCCTGACAGATCGTTGAATGATAAATCACTGTAATCCACATTGTAGGAAAAAAGAAAGTTATACACCCCTTAATGAGTGAGTAAAAAGGTTGTGATCATGAGAAGCAATGCATCTTGCTGATGAAATGATAAGATCAACCAGACACTCACAGGACTTGCAATGTCGTGATACCAGTTAATGTTCTAGGTATTTGTCCAGACAAGGTGTTGTTGTTCAGCCGCCTATCCTTGCAGAAAAGTCATGCAATAGAAAACAGTTAGAATAAAATAACAGCAAGATGGCATTTAGGAATAGATAAATCTTTCTTAGAGAGTAGGCTGATGCGATACTTCAATTAAAAAATGGATTTTTCACCAGGTACCCCCGAGTTTTACAAAAATGCACAAGGTGCCCTTGAGCTTTTTAAAATTCATCAGAATACTCTTCATGACTAATGGCCGTCAACTTCATTTCGTTAGCCATTAAAGCTAAGTCATCCTAACTAACCCAAATAACCTATAATTAACCAAAATAATGCTAGTTAAATCCTAATTAACCCTAGTTAATTAAATCCCCACCCCCTCTCCCCCATTCAAAACCTCCACACACCCACCACCACGGCCACCCCACCTGCGGCCCTAACCCTCGTCGTAGTCCAACCACCCACCACCCTGAAAACCAGCCCCCTCCCTTCCCCACCCCCAAAAACCACCCTTGTCCTTCACTAGCCCAAAAACCACCCCCTCCCCCCCCCCAGGAAACCAGCCCCCTCCCCTTCCCTATCTCCGAAAACCACCCCCAAATCCCGCCTTGGGAAACTACCCCTCCCCTCCCCTTCCCCACCCCAAAAACCCACAAGAAACCCTCTCACCTCTTCGAAACCCCCACCCATCCACCACCCCGACCCGCGGCCCCATCCTCTCCTCACTCACCCACCCGACCCCCGCTCACCGACCACCCCAGCCGCAAGCATTGATGGTGGTGCTGTTGTGGGTAGTGGTGGAGAGAGAAATGAAATAGTAGTAGTTTTTAAAAAAAATGATAGTTAATGGAAACTTGACGGCATAGTTAAGTCGTGTATTTTTCAAAACTTGAGGGGTATCTTGTGCATTTTTCAAAATACAATGGCACCCTACACATATTTGTAAAACTCGGGGGTACGTGTTGAAAAATCCGATTAAATAATGAACCAGATAAAAGTAAATG
The DNA here is from genome assembly GCA_947648045.1 of Beta corolliflora. Lineage (NCBI taxonomy): Eukaryota > Viridiplantae > Streptophyta > Magnoliopsida > Caryophyllales > Amaranthaceae > Beta > Beta corolliflora. The sequence continues at coordinate 151,655 of CANSZD010000418.1, read as the reverse complement.
TAGTCTGAATCTCTTATTTAGGAAGAGTTATGAAAGGTGTTCGTGATGCTTGGAAAAAGGTTCCAAAAGAAAGGAACCAGCGGATTTTTGAAGGCATAGTTTTTCCACGTAAAGATTTAAGTTCCCTTTTTTTTTTTTTTTTTTGGGGGGGGAGGTTGTATTCTGGAAGTAAAGTATTAGCTCCACAGCAGTACTTGACGATGTTTCTAGATTTGAAGATATCTTGCTTCATAATAGCTTGAGGTCATTAATTTCTCAGTCCTTACCATTCTTTAGCATTATCTTCTTCCTTAACAAACTTCCTAGGTTGCTATTGTCAAAGTTGAACCTTAGTAAATGATCTTTTTTGTAACTTTTATTAATACATAATAAAAGATAAGAATGGTCAAAGATATGTCTTGGAGGTCATGCAAAAAACAAATGGGAAGTTTGTTAAGGGATAGGGGGAGTATATGGGTAACACCTCTAATGTCTTTCCACAATTTTTGTTACTTGTCATAAAAAAAATGCAATGATAACCAAAATAAAAATAAGAATAGATGTATTCATACAGGAACCGCAATTTTTGAAGCTTTCCCAATGTATCAGGTATGGGACCTGAAAGATTATTCAGGTAGAGATCCAAGCTCACTAGATTTGTCAAATTTCCAAGTTCGTATGGTACTAGACCACTTATGTTATTGCTGTATAGCTCCCTGTTTAAGAGAGCATAAGAGAATATAAGTCAACATAGCCTAATTAGAAAAACAATACACGACAGTCAAGAAAACAACAAAGATTAAGCAATCAAAACAAGAAAGGAACATATGACATTATAAATTCTGCATGTTAATCCACTACATTATACACATTGTAGCAATGATGAAATAATTAAGATTCATAAACCTCCTTCCTGTAAAAAAAAATATATATAAAAAACTAAAAATAAAGCACAGCCATTTACATTACATTTCCATTGGAGGACCCACCTGCAAGAATTTTCTAGAGTAAAAGAACCTTGATGTGCCACTTGAATAATTACTTACTAGCTGCAATTGGTATTTGAAAAAACAATGAGCTAATTATTTGAAAACTAATCGTAGGTACATAACTTTGCAAAAGACTTAAAATCATTGCTACTGCCTTCAAATCCTCATGGAGCTTAATAAAGATGCTATGAAGTGTCTCAAGAGAGCTAAATATGAGCCTCTCTACAAAAGTCGACACTAGACCCTAACAATTCAGTTTCATGCATCTAATGGACATTGGAAACAAATTCCGCCTTTCCTTTCCTCAGTGTTCCACTTGAACTTTCAGAGATTAAATTTTTGGCTAAATAATATCTGCAGTGTAATCAGTGTATACAGATTTATAATGCAGATGACATGTACCCTGGATCTAGCGTGATTAGAATGCATGATATAGGACTAGCCAAGAGTTGTGTATTTGCAACATACTTCCACAAAACATGATGGATTTATCTCAATGAGTGCATCATCAATGGAAAGAAAACATATATCAGAGGTGACTTGAGGAAGTATACACAAGATAAAGGTCAATCTTGGCCAAAAATAAGGAAGAGAGAGAAGAAAGTAGGTGGATTATCACTTTTTTTTCACAAAGTTATACAAATACGGGCATTACACAAATTTATCCTCTTGATTGAATAGATGGTTTAATTAGACCTTAGGCATCACATCCTTTGAACTATGGCTACATCGCAACAGATAAAAAGGAACACCTCAGTCGACAGTTAATATTAGTCCCTAAAGTCGAAGGCTGATAATTGCAACATGGTAACAAGTTCAGCTATGTAGAAAACAGACAAGGGTTAGACTCTGATCTGTAGTTGATTGTTTGATCTGCCCATTAATTCTACAAGTGTTAGACACTGTTAGTGAGGCTCTTTAATTTTTTCCTTCCTTGTTCCCGTGTGAGTCACATGTCTAATACATAAAAATTAATGGACATGGACTAGTCTGCTCCTTCAGATATAGCAAAGAATCTGGAAAAAGGCTCAGATTGCAGTTTTGCAGTGTGCACATAATAGATGATCCAGTAATAGATTGGATATGTAAGGATGAAAGCTAAGAGAAGAAGATGGCAATTTAGATGGATAATCCGGAAGATAGATGTGAATGTATAATCTTAAAAATAAATTCGACTTAAAGCAAATTAATATTAAGAAGAAGAAAAATTGGGGAAAAGATAATTGATTGTATCAGTGATGCAATTAAATCATTCACAGTAAAGAATACATAGCTAGACCTTCGAATGGCTAGACTAGACACCCCCAAAATTGAACATCTAGAAGCTTGAATTAACTCAACAATTGTCTGATTATCCTCTCTATTTCTAACCTCTTCTCTTTACAATGAATCAAACTCTATAACTAACTCTTAAAGTCTTCTTCCTCAAGCTAACTCTAACTAACTAATAATTCAATACCTAAAGTGCCCCTCTCCTTGGGCAGGTTCATTGCCTTTTCCAAATTCAAGGGTGTTGGCCTTCGCATTATCTACCATTAAATGGCTGGACCCTCCACCTGATTCAGTTCTTAAAAGACTTCTTTTAGCTCTCAAACCAACTTGCCTGTAGATACACCTTCCGTGATTTTCCCCAAAAAGGGGCTCCCCTATCTTCCATTGTTCTTAAAAGCTTCTCTTGGAAGTCGCCTATGATGTACCACCCTAACGCTGGAAATGCTCTACCACTATTTAACTTACTGGGAAAAGCACCCTGTCCACCTCTGGTGTGCTCATCCGCAATCCACCCAGACCACGACCAAATCCACTTCCTCCATCACGAATACTCTTCGGTCGGGGGACCTATGAGACAAACCAAACCACCACAATCTCAATGCCGAAGCCTCCTTGAACTGGGTTTTTCACAACACTGAATCCTCCATCAGCAACACCCCCCTGACTGTTGCCATTGTGACCCAACTCTACTCTCATAAATGAACCATATTCTATTGAGCAATCTTCAATGCTTTTAGACATAAATTCGTAATGATGTCTTGTTTGCAAAAATAGTTTAACTCATTATAGAAGAAGCAAGCAACTCTGCCACATGCCCACATTTACCACCTACCCTAATAACCCAGAGAAGAGCTTTTACCAAAAGAAACATCCAAAAGGGGATCTAGATGATAACCTAATAGCCTCACCATAAGAAATCTAAGATAATTAATTGATAAAAGTCTTTTTCAATTTCAGCATTATGACCTTTGGCTTCCTAGGTGTATGAATTCAATAACTTGGATTCTTTTGATTTCTTTCTTCCCATCATACTACAAAACATCCAGGTATGGAGTCCTCGTGGGCTACAGAGCCCAAAAAATAAGATAAATAACAGAAATAATATTGTGCTGGTCAAAGTATAACTGTATATAACCTACATATATTTATGATAAAATTTACAAAAATGGCTTATGAAACCATCCCTGATGATGATCACACCAAAAAAAATGAATTTCCACATAACGTACAATTGATTCTCCTCTCTATCATCAGTCAAAACTAGAAATTTACTAAAGATCATAGCTTAAAACTTACATTCATAAGTAAGTTTAGCTCAAATGATGTTAACACCTTACGTGACCCTAACTCAAAGCATTTACCATTAGAAGTGGAATAATGAACCTAAAAATCTCAATATAACCCAACTCACAGAATAGCAATGCTCAGAAAGAAAAAATGGCATGCATATTTAACTTTCAACAGTTCAAAATCATATGACATCTGGTCTCTCCCTAGAATGAGGCAATTAGGTTTGCATTTTGACCTGTGTGTACACCATCCATCAAGTGTCCCATACGTTTTCCAACCAAAATCAACCATTATTACATAACCAGCTTCACACAAACTTTAACATCGTCATGCCATTATATGCATCTACAAACTATTAGGATTGCGAGCCATTTGTTGGGGAAGTTTTCCATCATTGATACTCAGTTTAGTTACTTTAGTAGTTTCAAGATGGTTTTTCCCTGTATCCATTTTTGTTTCTATCTACATGGAATAGAAGTTATTAATTGTCACCCAATCAGACATAAAAGAGGACCACTTGATCTCTACATGACCTATATTTGGTCTGCTTGATACTTCTGTCTTAAATGACAAAAGATCAGATATCAGGCAATCACAGCCTTTGGCGTGGGCCACACTAGGGTTCTTATCCTTTACAGCGTTGACATTGTTGAATTGGTTACAATAACATGACTCATGAGGCTAATAACAGGTCGACTCAATTCTCACACTCTGGAGTGGCTTTGAGTCTTTGACTGCAATTTCCCATGAGCAAAAAGCTCTATCGAGTCTAGTCCAAGTTACAATCAGAAAGCGAAAACTGCAAAGAGAGGCAATGACTTCCCCAAAACTAGGCAGGAGTAAGGTGACACGATATGACAGGATAACATGGTGAGAGCACTGTTCTTCAAAAGTAGGCTATCATACAAGGACGCAATGCTCCCAGACGTCCTTGAATGATCATATGCATCATTGATTAGCATCACCTTCTGACTATTCTCCAAAAAGCGTCCAATCAAAAGCTCAACATCAATATGAATAATCATCAACAGCAACTATCAGCTCAGCAGAGAGCAGTTGTCATTTGCTAGTTGCCACTGAGTTGAAGTAGTCTATATACGTAATGAGTAAAAATGCTCAAAAGCAGGAGAGCAACAGCAAGAATAACGGATAAAAAAAGCAAAAATTATTTATTTGTAATACTTACAAGTACTGAAGACTTGGGAGCTGACCAAGTTGTGTAACAAGTTCACCAGTCAAATTAGCGTTTCCAAGATCACTGACCAAAGACATTCAACAAGTTGATGATCAGTAAGTGTTTACGAAAGATCCACAAGTTAAATTCGATCAGAATTGAGCAGCTCACACTCTGGTAACGCTGTTCTCACTGTTGCAGGTAACATGAAACCATGTGCAGGGATTTACAAGGGTAGGATCCCAACTTTGCAGTACACCATTAGGATCAGCCAAGCTGGACTTGAGCGCATTTAAAGCATCGCCTGTTTTACATGCACAAGGCAATCGTCAGGGGCTAAGACATATAAGCAATTAAGGAGCTCTGTCAACAGCTTCTATGCAAAGATAGAAGAATATGGAACGGTAAAATACAGGAAGCCGATCCCCTTGATTTCATACTTGGAGTAATTATTGCAAGCAAAACTTAATTTCTTAAGAGTTCAACACTATTAAAGCAGCACTGGAGCTTGCATTATTTATCATTTGCCAAATCAATAGCATTCTAAGATCACGCACGCTCCAAAATTTGGATGACGGCAAATCAAACAAAACTCGGGGGATTCTTGAAAAGGAAAAAGGAAGGAACTAGCGTATTAGGAAAAAATGAAACATTAAGAACACATAACTTCAACATTCCATAGTTGGTAGCGGATTTGTTCAGCAAGTAAAAGAATTGGAAAGCACTACACCTTTATAATCCGTGCATTGTGCTCCCAAGAGCTCATTGTGCTCCCACAATACAAAATAGAAAATTTACGAAAACGAAAAACGAACATTTTACTGTTGAAGTGAAACGTTACAAGAATTCACTTATGAAAACGAACATTTTACTGTTGAAAACGAACATTTTATTGTTGAAGTGGAACATTACAAGAATTCACTTACGAAAACAAACATTTTACTGTTGAAGTGGAACATTTTTACAAGGGAATAAACCTAGTACTATATAAACATAAACAAAGGTACAAGGAACAAGTGAAAAAAACATTTTTAAATTTAAACATTGAACTTATACTCTACATTTTTGTTTCTTCAATTCAAACAAGTATAATTCATATATATATATATATATATATATATATATATATATATATATATATATATATATATATATATATATATATATATATATATATATTTGTTTCATTATATTCAATGAAATGTTCAAACTTAGAAATGTAACATGTACTAAATTAGGACTAAAAAGTTCTAATTATAAGACTTAAATATAATATTTGCTCATTGAGAACAGAACCCATTTTCATTGAAAATTACGCTTAAAAATGAACATTTACTTTAATAGAATATTTTCTCATCAAATATAGATCATATTTTCACGATAAATAGAACATATTTTTCACTGACATATAAGCTTTAAACGAACATTTGTTGAAATAGAACATTTGCTTATCGAAAACAGAGCAATTTTCACGGAAAATAGAACATATTTTTCGCTAAAAATTAAGCTTAAAACGAACATTTGTTGAAATAGAACATTTGCTTATAAAAAATAGAGCAATTTTCATAGAAAATAGAACATATTTTTTGCTGAAAAATGCTTAAAACGAACATTTATTGAAATAGAACACTTGCTCATCGAAAATGGAACAAGCACACTAAAATTTTCAACAACTTTATTTGATTAGACGAAAAACATTTTCCATAAAATATACTACAGCTTTGAGTAATTCCTCAAAAGAAAATTTTGAGAGAAAGGTAAGAAATGAAAATAAAGGGGAGAGGATAATTGGATGGGGAAAGAGAAAGAGGAAGGAAGATGAGTTGGGAAGGAAAATGTGAAGTTCTTTCCTTTAGAAAAGAACATGTTTTCCATCATTGGGAAATATATTATCCACCATTTACACACCAATAAATCATTTTCCTTCCAACCACACACTCTCTAACTCCAACTTCATTCGTCACGTACATCGAGCCTAAGAATTTGCTATTCATGCATATAAAGCTGGTATTTTTCTAAAATATTGGGTGCATGTTTAAGGAACAGGAATACCTCCAGTGTCCAACTTCTAATGCTATCCTATGTTCCAATGGCATCATTCTCATTTTACCAATGCACCTAATCAAACCCTACATTAACAGGAATAAACAGCTTCCAATTCTCCAATTTGATCAGGCAAGGTTCATAAAAAATTGCTAGAGAAGCATTTCAAATTCTCTTCATTCTCAAAACTTTTAAATCATCACTCCAAGGGCATGCTTGGATTGTGGAATAATGCAGGGAGTTAATAGAAGATATAATAAAGAAAACAAAAGTAAATGAAGGTGATGGTAAGTGTGATAAGGTATTGAATGTGTAAAGAGAGGAGAATTATCATCCACAGTTCGAGGGAAAAACATTAATTATGAATCGTTACGCAGTAAGGTATTGAATCGTTAAATAAGTAAAGTAACTTAATTCAACAAACATAATATATATGATTGGCATATAAATCAACCAGGCAAATTTGGATAAGGGACTGACCTTCAGCATTCGCAGAGGCGTAGTGAAAGTAACTAAACAGCAAAATCAAACACAGAAGAACCCAAACAGTGGATACCCCTTGTTCCATTTAGCTCTGGATTTTCTCAATGGAGCAAACAGCTACAAAGAACTTAACATGTACTCTACACATAGCCCAACTAATTTCATCCACCAAAAACCTCGTCGTTTAACCCTCTTATGTCTTCAATTCACTTCCAATCACCAGCTTAAACCAAACAAAAGCTGCCAAACAACAAAATTAAAGCGAAATCAACAAGTCAATCAAAATGTAGACAGTCAACTCTCATTCGTTCTCCTCTTCAAATAAAGCTAAAAATGCTGCAAAACTAAATACAATAATTTTTGATTTCTAACTCAATTGAATTGAATTTAATGCAATAATAATCAATGATAACAAAATGAACACCAAAAAACACTCCAAAAAAATAAACAAAAACACCTAGAAATTAAAAACAAAACAAAAAACTTGAGATTATAACGAGAAAAACCTAAGATTGGAGTAAACTGAAATCGACGACTTACGAGGAGAAATATGACGCCGGAATCCTACGCCGGCGGCGGTGAAAAACGAGAAGCAGAAAAAGATCGGCGAAATTGCAGTGACAAAAACGGAGGAGAGAGAAAGTGAAGTTGAAAGTTGAAGAAGGATTTGTTTGGAGGAGAGAGAAAATAGAGAGAGAGAGAGAGAGGAGGCAGCAGCAGCAACGAGAAGGAAGTTTGCCTGAAAATGGCGAAAAAAGAGGAGAGAGAAAGACTAGTCAGCGATTTCTAGCTGGTCAGCGTACTCCTACTTCCACTGCTTCTTCTTCTTCTTCTTCTTTTTCTTTTTTTTTCTCCCCACTAGGCGGCTTTTTTTTAACTGTTGCGTAGGGGTGAAATCTCTATTTTAGCCTTTGACTTGGTTTTAGTTGAGGAGTGGTAAAGGGTTTGGTGTTTCTTTTGAAGTTTCTAAGGGTATTTTAGTCATTTTTGGTAGCTTGTATTCATGTATTGTAAACGGTCTTTTTTGAGTTTTTAACTATTGTTTGTATGGGTTGTCTTTTTTATATATTTGGTGATATGCCAAAATGTGAGTTTAAATTGTTGGGTTACATTACACATGCTAAATATGGGACATCTACCCAAATACCCTAGCATTTGATTTGATTTGATTTGATTTTCCAAGTGTAATTGAGAAGTGGTCCTAGAAAGACATGAAGATTACATCGATTAATCTTGGCTAAGACAAACCAGTTGTGAAAGAATAGAGAAGTGATGATTTATTGATATTGGTGCTATAATAATCATAATTTAAGATGCACAATTGGAATTTTTTCCCTAGATAATGTTAAAGGGAATTTTAATTCCCTTCATGTGCCAAACTTCAAATTAATTCCCTATGTACCGTCCACGTAGAACAGTATTCAGAAATTTCATTTTTTATTGTTCTTAAACAAAACCGCTACACCATATAGCGGTTAAAGGTAATGAGCCGCTATATCGAATAGCGGTCATAAGAAAAGGAAACCGCTAGTTGGAGCATCAGTTAAATAAATATACGGTTTTTTCACCATATACCCCTGACTAATTTTTTTTTGCACCGTATACCCTCGCAAGTTTCCAAATTCACCATATACCCCCCACGTTTCAAAAAATACATCAACATGCCCTTTTGACTAACGGTGTTAGACTTCCGTTAGTCATTAACCCCTAATCCTCCTCTAACCCTAATTAACTAACCTAAATTAAACCCTAACCCTAACCCTAATCTAATACACTTTGGGCTCTAACCCTAACCACCTCTCCCCCACCCCTTACCCCCACCGCCAAATCACCCCCTCACCACCACCACCTCCTCACCACCACCTCCCTCCCCTTCTCCGGTGACCCCCCTCCGCCTCCCCACCACCCCCTCCCCCCCCCTTCCCCCGACCCCACTCCACCACCCCCCCCGCACCCCCCTCCACCCTCTCCGCGGCCCCTCTTCCTTCTCCCATCGTCGCGCATCCCCCCCCTCCCCTTCCCCGACGTCGCGCGACCCCCTCCCCTTCTCCCGTCGTCGCGCGACCCCCTTCCCCCGCCGGCCGCGTAGCCCCTCCCCACCACCCCCGATGCCCCCATCCCCCCTCCCCGCATCCCCGCGGCCGCCTCCCCCCTCCCCCTCCCCCGAAGCTCCGCAGCCCCCTCACCCTCCCACGCATCCCCATGCCCCTCCCCTTCCCCCACACGCATCCCGCATCCCCCCTCCCACGCATCTAGAATTTTCGAACCCGAGAATTTTCGAACCCATAATTTTGCGAACCTAGAATTTTCGAACTCGGATTTGAAGAACCCGTATTTGAAGAATCCGTAATTTTCGAACCCGCATTTGAAGAATCCGGAATTTTCGAACCTAGATTTTCGAACCCGGATGCGTAGGGAGGGGGCCGCGGGATGCGTTGGAGGGGAAGGGGACGGGCCGCGGGGATGCGCGGAGGGGCCTCGTCGCGGAGCTCCGGTGATGGGGAGGGGGTGGGGGTCATGTGGATCCGGGGGGGGGAGGGGGAGGCGAAGGGATGCGAGGGAGGGGGAGTTAATAATGGCAAAATGGTGAATAAAGCTAATTTTCATGGTATTCCCACTTGCCTTTGCTATTGTGGAGGAGGAAAGCAAGGATTCATGGTCTTGGTTTTTAGCTTGCATTAGACGTTCTGTCACAGATAGAAAGGTTTTGTGTGTGATCTCCGATCGTCATAAGGGTATCATTGTAGCTATGAAAGAGCCCCAAAGTGGATGGGAAGAGCCATATGACCATTACCGATTTTGTACGCGACATCTTGCTTCCAACTTGAATACGAAGTTTAAGAATGCTACCATCAAGAATCTATTTGGGAAAGCTGCATATGCTAGGCAAAAGAGGAAGTTTTTGTACTATATGGATCGAATTGGCTCCATTAATGTCGAGGCGACTAGATATCTGTTGAACATTCCCCTTCATCTATGGTCCATTCATCATGATGGCGGATGTAGATATGGTATGCAGATCACCAACATGTCTGAAATGTTTAATGGCGTCCTAAAAGGGGCAAGATGTCTTCCGATCACTGCTATGGTAAGAATTACATTTTATCGTGTCAACTTTTACTTTGCGACGAAGAGAGAGTTGGGTAGAAAAAGACTTGAGGAAGGCCATGATTATAGTCCAAAGGCGACTGCCATTATTGGAAAAACATGGAGAAGGCAAGTGCTCATGAGGTAATTGTGTTTGACTATGAACGAGGGTTATTTGAGGTCACAACAGGATGTGGGGGCCGTATTGCAGGGAAAGGTGGAAAAAAACACGGTAAACTTAATTCAGAAGACATGCACATGTGAGAAAGTCAGAATATTTCATTTATCGGGTTCTCATGTTCTTGCGGTGTGTCGATACCACAGCTTGTCATATGGTGGTTTCGTGGACGCTTCTTTTATGACTATCGAGTATCGATCTACTTATATGTTCTACTTCAAGCCTGTGCCTGATATGTACAATTGTTCGCCATATTCTGGTCCGAGAATTGTAGTCAATGAGTCGCTAAAGCGTGGAGTTGGACGTCCGAGGTCCACTAGAATAAAAAATGAAATGGATGCATCTGCTAGGTCCGGCAAGTATAGCTGTAGCATTTGTAGAGTTCCAAGACATAACAAGCAAAGATGTCCTAATAAGGGCGGTGAAGGAAAATCTGGTTAAACTTATTTACATTACGAACATAAATTATTATTGTTACTATATAGTCTCTAAGACATAATTTATTAGTATCGTAGTCGCCTTTTATTTCCTCTATTACTAACTTATACTAATTTTTCTGTTCTTAGGTCCGATGGCGCAGTCCATCTTTCCCGGCCCCACTGATCGCAGCGTTCTCACCCTCCAGGACAAGCATCGTAGTGAGGATGCCTGGAGGGGAGGAGGGGACACGGTATTATCGTGTCGGTTGCATCATCACAGTCTCACGCATGACTAGGAGGTTGACGATAGGGTCCTTCGATATGTCGAGCGCGATGGTTTTCTCGGCATCCATCGTTTGGTAGGTGGCGGTTTGGAGATCGATCGACCACTTATGACGGCGTTAGTGGAGCGATGGAGACAGGAGACACATACTTTTCGTTTGACTGTTGGGGAGGCGACTATAATTTACAGGATGTCGCCGTTATCCTTGGACTGAGGGTGCACGGGTCACTTGTCACTGGTTCAGGTGAGGGTAATTGGGCTGCAGTAGTGCACCAGTTGTTAGGGATTTTACCCACCACTCCGGAGAACGAACTCAAGGTTCTCCAGGGTTCGTCTTTGAGGTTGACATGGCTTAGGCAACAGTTTTTCTTGTTGTCGATCGGTGCTGACGAGGAGACTGTGCAGAGATTCGCACGGGCTTACATTCTTGTACTGATGAGGTCCATTCTTTTTGCTAACAAGAGTTGAGATACAGTCCAGTTGATTTATCTCCCACTATTGGCTGATCTGGACTTAGCAAGGATATATAGTTGGGGTAGTGCGACACTTGCATACTTGTATCGATAGTTATGTCGGGCATCCCACAAGGGTTCCATGGAGTTAGGTGGACCAGTGGTGTTGTTGCAACTTTGGGCATGGGAGCACATACACATCGGTAGACCTGTGATCTCGAGGGTGTGGGACCCACCTGCACAGGTTGAGAGTGATGATGTCGTTCCTGTTTTAGGCTCCCAGCATGTACGGGGGGGTTGACCCCTTAGCCTTCAGGTAACAAGCAATGTATTTCATTTGTTAATGTTATTCATTTTCATTTTTTTAAGGATATTAATGTATAGTTCTTTGCAGTTGGCTTCGGGTACACCTCACCAGGTCCCACTTAACAGGTGGACTTCCTTACTACAGGGATGCACTTGACCATCAGACGGACAAGCAGGTACATAGGGCCTATTATCTCATAGTTCTTTGCTAAGTTATTCATTTTTCATGTTTTTTAACATTCTTTCTAGATGACTTGGCAGTCGTATACTGAGGCGAGTATGGAGTTCTTACCTGCGATTTGTCGATCTGATCAACATGTTTGGCACACACTAGCTCCACTTATTTGTTTCGACATTCTGGAGTTTCATTTTCCTGATTGAGTTATGCGCCAATTTGGATTCGAGCAGACGATTCCAACACTTTGTGATACGAGCACATCACTTCACGGCATAGATCGGCGGTCGAAGAACAAGAACTATCCACTCAGACATCGACCTTACATAGTGCAATGGGATGAGTGCGAGACATGTCGTGTTCAGGGTACTCCATTCAGAGGTTGTATTCATGCCATGCATGGACGAGTATATGGCATGGTATCGTCGCATTACGAGGTTGCGCATTACAAATCCCATGAGGCAACCGCCTTCTATGCATTATCAGCCCGTGTCTGCATATATAGCCCTGGTACGAGACATGACTTTTAGTTTATACTTTTATTTATTTTTCAAACTGTATAATGTATCTTTTTCTTTCTATGCAGGCACATACTTCATCTGATGATGTTCACAGGTGGGACTGTACTTTAAGCTGCTGTGTCATTGCCTCCAGTATGGGGAACCATCAATATGCGCAGACTTTGCTGACCATGAGGTGGTCGTGCATTAACGCTGTTGGCCGAGCCAGACATGGCCACATCTTACAATCCGTGCCAACTTCTGTTGCCCACCCATCGACTTCTACATCTTCTATGATCGCTGCCCATACATCTACCATGACACATTTGCTTTCGCCTCCAGTCTGTTAGAAGACCTACCGACGACGTCCGATCACCACTTCGTCTTCTCTTGACGCCATTGCGGAGTTTGATGAGTCAACGCCTAGTTCATCCAGACCTACACAGAAGAAGAAGAAAAAGAAGAGGGGGGGGGTTAGCTTTTTCATTTTTTGTTTGTATAGTTAGCTAGTTAGTTAACACTATGTTATTTGGACGATAAGTATGTTATTTGAAAATTTTATGTCATTTTCTTAATCTCGCTTCATTATTATGAAATTCTTGGCTTCATCATTAGTTTGGATGAATTTGGTGTTGGATGAACTTGGTGTTTGATGATTGATGTTTGGATAAATTTGGTGTTGGATGAACGTGGTGTTCGGTGATTGATGTGGATAAATTTGGTGTTGTTGGATGAAATTGGAGATTGGGTGATTTATGTGTTGGCATTGCAATTTGGATGAGAGTTATCCTATGATGTTTCTAGCATTTCGGCCAGTAATGGAAAAGCAAAACTGGTTGTTGTGGTTGCTCATATAAACCTCTACTCCAAATAGCGGTTTTCAAGGAGCCAAAAAATGGGATGTAGCAGATACCCCATAGGAAACCGCTACTGTAATACTCCTTATTTTTGGGAATTATTCTTTTATAAATAAGAAAATATAAAGAATAAAGTGAAAGTATTTTAATATTATTTACAGAAAAAAAATATAGTTTGGGTAAGCCTACAATTATAATTTAACTATACAACCTACTTTTGTACCTAATTATATTATAGTTTGGTTTTGTTTTATTTTCCAAATAAAATAAGAAATCGGAATTTGATTTGGAAATAAATCCTACTAAACCTAGGTTTCTCATGCTATAAATAAGAAAAAGGAAAGAGAAAATAAAAATAAAACCCTAACTTCTTTCAATCAGTCGTGATATTTTATCCAAAAGAAATTTCTCTCTCCTCCTCTTTTCTCCAACCCGTCACTTTCTTCTCCAGCATCCTTTTCTTTTTCTTTTCTCTTCTTCTCTCTCATGCGCTACCCTGCTCTCCTCTACGTCGGCCGGAGTTGTCTACCGGAGGTCGCGTGGCTGTGGGTTCGTGTCGCGCGCGGTTTGACTGGTGCTGCTGGGTTGCGGGTCACGCGCGAAGCTTACGTGGTGTGCTGGGTCGTGCTCGCGCGAGGCAGTGTGGTAGTGTTGGGTCGTGGTGCAGCGCTACCGGAGTGGTTCGAGGCGTGGTCGCGCAAGTCGAGGCAGCGGTCGTCGGAGTTCGTCGTCGCCGGTGGTTATCGCCGGCGAGTGGGTCCGGTAACCTCTATAAAAAAATCTTTTCTTTCCTACTTAATTTAATTGTAAATTCTGATTTCATAATTCTTATGTATATTTGATTAAGTTTTGTTATTACAAATAGAGTATAGTATAAATTAAAAGAAATCAGATTTACAATTGTTTTATTAGTTCTTATGAAGATTTTATTTCTCAATTCTGATTTTTTTATAACACTTATATAAATGTTTAAGTTTTGTTATTATAAACAAAGTAGTCTATAAGTTAAAAGAAATCATATTTATAAGCATCTTATTATTAGTTCCTAAATATGTTAGTTTGAATAAAGATTATGAAGAGAAAGTTTAAACAACAAGATTGGTTATTTTTATATTTCAAAACACCATGTTTTACCTAGTTAGATAAGCCATTTCTTTTATTAATAATATCAAGGACTTAGCACTGAAATATTTTATTATTCGATTAGGTCCCAATTTCATAAGCGGAACGTTTTAAGTAGTCAGTGAAGATTCTCCGTTACAAGGTACGTACGCGTACTAGTTCAATTAGATATGTTAGTATCATGTTTAGGTTATGAATTCTTTCATTGGAACCTAGAATCATGATAGGGAACAATTGTATGGTTATGATTGATGGGATTGTTTGGTAACATGAAATCGGTTGGAAATCTGTATGTATTGCCTTATTGTATGACTTGTGAGTTGGAATAAATTATTATTGGTATGCATAATTCTATCGTATCACAAGCATGAAATGAGAACTGGATTGGAATCCTATGATGTATTGTTGTAGCAAGGATGTTACAAGAGGTTGCCTAAACTAATGAATTAAGCAATGTACCTAAGAAGGAAAATTAAATGATTACATGTTTAATGTTATATGAATGAATATTACTAAGAAGGATTTGGCGATAAACTTGTAGTTGGAATCCCTACAAGTAATGAACAATGGGGGAAGTGTGGGACTTGTTCTACACTCCTACGCAGGCCTATTGTGACGATAGTAGTGTCCTTATAAATTTCGGTAACTCAAGTAGGCGGAAGGTTCCGTACGATCTTGGGGGTATGCATACTAAGGTGATGGATGTGGAACGGAACGAAACCGTATTTACATTCCATCTAATAGATCGAGTTGTCTATTAAGGATTAAGTAGCCCGTATGATTCTAGAAAGATGACGGTGCCCGTTCGATGCCAAATAAACTGTAAAAACGGAATTTAATGTTTTGTAGTATCATGTTTAGTAATTGTTATTACTATTCTGATTATGCTTAGTGTATTATTTAACTAATTATGTACGTACTCAGCATAGCTGATTGTTTGTTATTTGTGTTTGTTTGTTGACCTGTGATGAACCATTGATACTTCAATGGGGAGCAGATTAGGTATGCTGATGTTGCTGCATGAGTTCGGGCATACAGGGGATATTCTTTAGTTTATAAACTTTTAAATATTTTGGTTGAACTTATAGAATTATTATAATCTACTTAGTAAATGGTTTGAATAAAAGGGGTCAATGATGATTCCCGAGTTGTAGTTAAGTTAATTTTTTATTTCCGCTGCAATTTAGTTTTCATAATAAAGAGTAAATTAATGTTTCAATTTTAATAAGCCTTGCGTTTCACTACGGCGGTAACACTCCCAAAGTCGATGCAACGTAGTTTAGACTTGTATGGATTTTGGGGGGTGTTACAGCTACACCAAGTGGCGATTTACCAAGCTAAACCGCTACTCAGAATAGTTGTTTACCTTTATAAACCGCTGCTTGGAATAACGACTTAACTTAAAGTCAACCGCTACTATGAGTAGCGGTTTGCTTGGCCGAAAATAAAATAAAAAATATTTTTCTGGAGTGCTGTCCTACGTGGACGGTACGTAGGGAATTAATTTGAAGTTTGGCGCATGAAGGGAATTAAAACTCCCTTTGACATTATCTATGAAAAATGTGTTGCACAATTGCATGTGTATATAACCTATTTATGAATAAATTTTACATATGTTTTTTACCTTGTCAACAATCGTAACTCTATCTTAGTTTGGTGGCTTGAAAAACCTTGTGTTGAATTCTTAAGAAATAGGAGAAAATGACTTAACGAGTTTCTTCTTGCTGCATTTATTACTCGAGGATTAGTTGGGATTATGTCCAGTCCATTTCTTAGTAGATCAGTAATTTTAAATACATTAAAGGATTGATAGGATTATAGGAGTTTTGTCTAGAAACTTATTTTTTGCTAATGTATGTTAGTTATAATAAGTCATCAGGTTAATATAAGAAAGAAATGAAAGAGATTGAGACGAACTAATACCCTACCTATTTCCTTCCCCTTCCCCTTCGTGTTTGTCGAGCTTCCCTTCCCCAACCCCTGTTACGTTTCGTCGTCGGGCTTCCCCTCCCCCCCTCCCCGTGTTTCGTGCGTCGGCTCCCCTCCCCCCTCCCCTGGTATGTTACTCGATCAGTGGTTGTTCGGTTTTATCGTTTGTGTCTTCCCCTTCCCGTGTTTGGTCGAGTCTCCAAGTTTAGGGTTCGGTGTTACGAACCTAGTGATGTATGTTTTCGTTATTTTCATGTTTGTTATCTTCAGATCCGATGGCCCTTGCCTTTTTGTGACTGGTAGTGCTGGGGTGTTCGTTAGTGGTGATCGGTGGGTAGTTCAAAGCTCTTGGTTTCCTATGATAAAGGAAGATCTAGGCAACCTGGTAGGTAGAGCCAATAATCCTAGAGTTAGACATGAGGTTTTTGCCACTTTAGGAATTCAGGTGTTGGTTAAGATGAGAGGAGGTTCTCTCTTAAGATCTGTTGTGCGTCGGTCTTATGGGTTCGGGATTGTCAGTTTGGATCTTAGGATCCGCCAGTGGGGCGAAGTTCTTCAATCTAACTCGCTCCAAATTATCGTGATGGCTTCAGGTGTCATCACACCTAAAAAATGCATCTTGTGGGAGGCACTCCAACTTGCTTTGGGGCACGTCAAGACCTCCACGTCTTTTGAGTTTCAATCTAGTGTGATTGAACTCCGGATACCCTCGCAGCAGGGTCAGAAGTCACTAAAGAACATGACTTCGTTGTTAGTTGAATCAGGAGAATCCCAGGAGGATCATCAAGGACCTTGGGATTTCGCGTCTAGTAGACATTGGGATCTACTAGCTGTTGTACGACAATCTCTCTATGAAGATCGTCAGGGTTTTGTATCTCAACATATTTCTTCTCATATCCAACCTCACCCGCCATCGCTCAATACAAACTTCTTTCGGACTGTACATATAGTAGTTAGTGTTTTCTTTAAAAAGTATGTACGAGTTAATGTAGTTCTTGTTAGTGATAGTTGTTTTTTTGTTTGGTTGTATTTGCATTAGGCTGTACTCCAGTTTTCAACTAATGCAAATTTTCTCGATGTCAAAAAAAAAAAAAAACTTTTGAATGAGCTAAGAACCGATATAATGAACTCAAAAATTTTGTTACCTTCGCCATCACCTATTCTGTCTAGAGCAAAAAAAAAGTGAAGTTATTCAAGATTCTGTGTAAGAAAGTACATTAGTTGTTTCCTAAAGCAAGTAAAGACTGGTACAATTTATTCACAGTTCAAGAAATTACAAACATCTGAAGGAAAACATTCTACAAATTACAATATCTTCGGAATGTCGCCAATTCAAGTTTTAATAGAACAACTAAAGGGAAGTAAATGAGCCATCCTGTACGCCGCATAATTCCATTTCCTGTTGACAAAATTTCAATTCAGCTACAATATCATAAAAAGAAAAAGAAAAAGAAAAAGAAAAAGAAAAAACCTCTCACCATATTACCTAGATGAGATAATAATATATAATTTGTTCAGTTCTTTAGTACATGTATAATAAAAATCGAAAACTCATATTAATTTTTTTTAGAAAACACATCTATGGAAAAAAAGATAATCTTTTAGGTGTGCATGTCAAATTGTTGCCTTATATGGTAATAGAAGAAGAAATTAAAATAAAATATTTCCTCTATTATAAACTAAATACAACATTTTGACTTTGACGCTATTCATAATCTAACATGTTATTCGATTAGTCTCAATGTAAGTTAACAAAATAACAACTTTTATACTAATAGATAATTAGAGATATAAATGGTCAACATTATGTGTTGGCAAGCGTAAAGATCAAAGTGTTGCATTTATTTAGAAATAAGGGAAGTACTTCAAACAAAAAAAAATGAAATTCACTCCTCCTTTTTTTCTAATATCTTTTCTAATATACGTATATATTAGCATGTAGAAAATTTTGAATTCGATGTATATTTAATTATTTTTTTAATATTGTTATTAATATATAATTAAAATTATAAACCTGGAGAACATTACAATAAGGAAAAATCACATTGTTAAGGGAAAACCTGCATATGAACCTGGTGTGTTTTGGATTTGATTACTTGTATTTGTTCCGGAAATCATCAAGTTGGGATTACCATTGAAACTGCAAATAGGAAGCATGGTGAATTGGTAATCTTTGTATTACCTGAAAATCCTTAAAATCATGAGATGTTGGTAAAATATGAAGGAATCAATTTTACCTTATGGGGAGTGAAGTATGCAAAAGATCCGTTTAGAGGGATTGATCCTGATAGCTGATTGAATGATAAATCACTGCAAAAATCCATATTTTGTAAAAATAACTATTAGAGTAGATATCTCTTGTAATCAGGACTCTATATATATATATATATATATATATATATATATATATATATATATATATATATAACAAGTCGTATTCTCAACTCTTTTGCGTGGTATCATAGCCAAAATTTTCCTTTTTCCTGTAGGAATTTCGGCCCTACCTCTCTCTTCCTTCAAGATGTCGTCTTCTCAAAGCCTTGATTTTTCGACATCTATGGCGTCTCTCTCAACCCGTCGCCACACCGGATCTCCAATCCTACCGCCGCCTTCACTTTTTCTTCAACTGTTTCTTCGCGTAGTGGACCTCTTTGAAAACAATAGTGGGGATGTTTGGTAGATGACTTTTTGGTGATTTTTTTTTTCATGTAGTTAAGCAGTCAACATAATGTTTTGTAAATGACTTTTCAAGTAATGTTTTAATAGCTTTTTTAAGTTGGCTCTCAGTTTTTGCATTTATTTGCACTAGGCAACCAACACCAATAACTGAGTTTACCAAACATAAACAACCATAGTCAAACAACAACATACACGAATGACGAACCAATAATGTAATATAGCCAACAGCTGGCCAATTGCTAAAAAACCCGGATAACAATAATAGTTATTTTCCTCTGTTCCTCCGCAAAGGCTACACATACACTGGGTGTATGTGGGCCACACATACACTAGGTGTATGTGTTACTAGTAAAATTTATACATTGTGTATGTGTTACTATTAAAATGTATATTATTACTAAAAATATTACAAACTTACAATGTTTCGACAGATAATTTTATTTTTAATGATTTGTTCTTTATCTTTGTTTAAAAAATCTGTTTTATAAAATTTTCTTTGTTTAAATTTGTATGAATCCTTTGTTTAAAACTTAAAAAAAGAAGGAAAAATTGATTCTAATAATCCAACCTTTGGGCCGTTCGCTCAAAATAATCCAACATTTTGATTATTATTTAATAATCCAACCTTTTATCCCAATCCGCTCATAATGCACCATGTGACCGGTAACCTGTTGGAATGGTAAATTTTTTATTTTTTGTCATTTTCTCCTTTAATCTCCCTCCCTTTCTCCCACTCCCTCCCTCCCCCCTCCCCTGCCTTACCAGTCATGAATCCCCACCCCACCCCCACCCCCACCCCCCCCCCACCCCCTCGCTCATGAATCCCCACCCCACCCCCACCCCCACCCTGCTCACCCCCCCCCCCCTGCCACCCCCACTCCCCCGCTCCACGATCCCCACCCCCCCCCCCCCCCACCCCCGCCCCTGCTCACCCCCACTCTCTGCTCACCCCCACTCCCTCGCCCCACCCCTACCCCTTTGCGAATTGCGAACAACCCCCTGCGCGCCGAGAAGACGGGAAGATGACATTGTGTTGGGCGGGTTGTGATGGCGGTGAGAGGACGAGGAGAGGGGCGCTGGGACAGAGGAGGAGGGACGCCTGGGGTTGGGCGGTGGGCGTGGATGCGGTGAGGGAGAGTGGATGCGCGAGATGGGCGTGGATGCGGTGAGGAGAGTGGAGGCGGTGGGTTGGGGGGATGGCGTGGGTGGGGCGGGAGATGGTAGTGGGTGGGGATGGGGTGGTGGTAGCGAGTGGGTGGGCAAGGGGAGGAAGGGGTGGTAGTGGGGATGGGGTGGTGGTGGCGGTGGGTGCGCAGGGGAGGGAGGGGTGGCAGTGGGTGGGCAAGGGGAGGGAGGGGTGGCGGTGGGGATGGGTGGCGGTGGCGGTGGGTGGGCAAGGGGAGGGAGGGGTGGCGTGGTGGGCAAGGGGAGGGATTGGGTAGTAAAAAAAATTAATTAAATCACAACGAATCAGAGCAAGACACGTGTGCTTTAACCCTTTCCCCTGGTCATTAACCTGTTTCAACAGGTCACGATGCATTATGAGCGGATTGGGATAAAAGGTTGGATTATTAAATAATAATCAAAAGGTTGGATTATTTTGAGCGAACGGCCCAAAGGTAGGATTATTAGAATCAATTTTTCCAAAAAAGAATTGTAATTTTTTTTTCAGATTATTCGTATATTAGCTTTATCTTATTCATCTTCACCATTTTTCTACTATTGATTTCTATTAAATTTTCTTGTCATTTTCTATTATTTAATTTGTTTGTAGAAAAATAATGTTATATTTTCATCCCTACCATGTAATAAAATTCAATTCGAAATATAGTATTTCAATCGTCTATGTATTATGTAAATTCAAATATCGTTGAATAACAAAACAAGTTCAAATGATTGTAAGTTTGTACTTTTTTTAGTAACAGTATACATTTTAGTAGTAACACATACCAAAGGTATACATTTTAGTAGTAACACATACATCCAGTGTATGTGTGGCCCACATACACCGAGTGTATGTGTATCATCTCTCCTGTTCCTCTTAAGATCAATTTTCATAGAAAAACGAAAAAGGTAGGTTGAAACTCACACAATTTGCAGTGTTGTGATAGTAGTTAATGATCTTGGTATGTCTCCTGACAATGTGTTGTTGTTCAGCCGCCTATTATTGCACAAAATTAATAGAAAAGATTAAACTAGTAAGTAGTTTCATAGGATGAGATATGAGGGTTGACAAGAAGTGAAGACGTCCTAAAAAAATATATATATATATATATATATACAATAATTATAAATTAGGAGTTTATGTAAGTGAAATTATCATGACATGACTAAATCAATAGAACCCCAAGTTAAGTATATAACTAGCGACTAATGTTTTACGATTTTCACCTAAGTTTTTTTTTTTCACCTTTCAGAACCTCAATCCACTCTTCTGGTGAGTTAATTAACATTAACCTCAATTGAAATTTTCAAACCAACACAACTAAAAGAAACTTGCTTTAATATTTACATTTTGCAATTAAAATAATGAAAAAAAAAGAATTTAGTTGTTGGAAAAATAGGCTACAAAATGCTCATCAATTCTTCTCTTTTCCTCAGCAACATATTCTTGAATTTCTTCGAAAAGTTACTACAATTTTATTTTTTATCATTTTCTTCAATGTCCACTCAACAATAATTCCAAACACATAAAAATTAAAGCCAACTAAATCCTTGTTTTACGATCCTAAATTAAGGCTCTGTTCTTTTGGACTGAATAAATGGAAATTCAGTTCAGTTCAGATCAGATCAGTTCAGTTCAGACCATTTCAGTTCAGTTCAATTCAGTTCAGACTTATTCATTTCAGTTCAGTTCAGACTACAACTTATTGATTTTTTTTTTTTATTATTATTATTATTATTATTATTAATATTATTATTATTATTATTATTATTATTATATTCTTATTCTTATTATTATTATTATTATTATTATTATTATTATTATTATTATTATTGTTGTTGTTGTTATTATTATTATTATTATTATTATTATTATTATTATTATTATTATTATTATTATTATTATTATTATTATTATTATTACGGTTTTTTCACCAAATACCCGCGACAAATTAAAAAATTCACCATATACCCTCAATGTTCCAAAAATTCACCATATGTCCTTGAGTTTTCAAAACTGTGCACCAGATGCCCTTTTTCTAACTTCCGTTAACTCACCGTTAGCTTTATTTACCATTTTGCCATTATTAACACTAGTAGAATAAATGCTTATTGCTGCGGTGGTATTGCTGCGGTTTTACCCATACGCAGCAATATATCACGACAAAAGAAAAGGTAAAATATAAAATAACCATATTGCTTGCGGTTTTTATTAAAAACCGCAAAGCAATATGGTTCCAACTAGTATATTTTTCCAAAAAGTTGACCATTTGACCAACCATATTGCTGCGTTTTCTAGAGAAAACAACGAGCAATATAGTTTCAACGTATTTTTTTTAAAAAAGTGGAATATTTTTTTCCGGATAGATATTGTTGCGGTTTTACGCGGGAAACCGCAAAGAATATTTTTCAAAAACTGGAATATTTAATTCCAGGATTCGGGCGAGAGATATTGCTTGCGGTTTTACGTCGAACCATGACAATCTATTAAAATAATATTAAAAATATATTATTTTAATATATTGCTGCGGTTTCGACGAAACCGCAGCAATATCTCGTGCCCGTGATTTGGAAGAAAAACACGCGTGTTTTTTTTTTTTGCTTCACTTGTTTCTCTCGACTCTCTCTCTCTACTCTCACTCTCTCTCTCTCTACTCTCACACTCTCTCACTCTCTTACAATTTCCGGCGAAAAGGTTCCATTTTCCGGCGACAATGGTCACATTACCCGTTTTTCCGGCGGTTTTCGACCCTCTTTGGTGCGGTTTTCGGCCGGTTTTCGCCCCTCTTTGGTGCGGTTTTCGTCCCCTCTTTGGTGCGGTTTTCACCACCACCGACGGGTTTTCGGCCTTCTTTTCCACCGACGGGTCTTCGCCCCACTCCTCTACTCCGTTCACAGCCGCCAGCGCCACCTTCCCCTTGTCATAAAAGGTTAGTTTTTCATTATTTCTTATTAATTTTCAATTTTATTTTTTAATAGTGCTTTAATAAAAAATTTGGCTTAAATAGTAGTTAAAAATGCTCAATATAATATATATATATATATATATATATATATATATATATGATTAGTTATAAGATTTAAGGATTAAAAACTAATTTTGTGATGATTTTGCTTAAGTTTTTGTATGCCCTAGAATGTTATACGGGATTGTTTTTGCATAAGTTTGGTGAATTATTTGAAGTGATATGTATAATGGGATTATTTTTGCAATACCTTCATATTAATAAACTCACCAATGGAAAGGGGAAGGGAAATCTAAGGCATGGTTTGGTATTTGTTGTTTGGTGATGACTTGAAATCGCTTAAATGCGATTGTTTGTATGTATAATGCGATTGTTTTTGCAATGCCTTCATATTGATAGACTCACCAATGGGAGGGGAAGGGAAATCTAAGGAATGGTTTGGTATTTGTTGTTTGGTGATGACATGGAATCGGTTGAATGCGATTGTTTTTATGTACATCATAATGCCTAGATACCCGTTCAAGACTTACTCATTAGGAGTAAGTCTTGAATAGTCCCCGTTTTGGGACTATTCTTAAACGTCACATCTCACTTAGGTAGTGAATGTGTGTTGATTCTTTGATTCTAAGTGAAATACGGTTAATCATTTCCCTAATTTGTTCTCCGGGTGCATATAAGATAAGCAATTATCTTCATCGTGTACTTGGAGAACGAAGGGAAATGCCGCCAATTTTACTTAGAATCAAAGATGATACATGCATTCACTAGTGGGATGGGACGTTTAAGGATGGGTTAGGTTGGAGTGATAAGGACCCAATGGAAGCATGCATTGAATATTAGTTTGTTGTGTTATATTTATGTGACTTTTTTAATTGATAATAATTTTTTATGTATGTATATATGTGTGGGGGTTTTTAGAAATGGATCGAAGTTGGATGTATGGAAAGCGGAATACGTTGGAGTTCGTACAAGGTGTGAATGAGTTTTGTAAACGTGCTGTAGAGCATCAACAGCTTACTTGCGAGGATGAGATATATTGTCCATGTGTTGATTGCTACAATGTGAATACGATTTCTGATATTAGGTTAATAAGAGATCATATTATTCGTCGAGGATTTAGAGCTGAGTATTATATTTGGTTATGGCATGGTGAGAAGGGAAAATATACTCAGAATAGGGTTATTGTTGATGATGGCACTAGTAACTCATTAGAGATTGATATGTCGAATGTTGGGGCGAGAATGAAGTTGTGATTGAAGATCATGTTAGGATTGAAGGTGATGATGTTGTAGGTAATGAAAATGACCACGGAGATAATAGTGACACCGAGGATGAAGAGTTTGGTGATGATCGATTAGGTGAGATGTTGGAAGGGGCCCGTGACCATTTTAATGAGCGGCCACGAGTGTTTGACGGTTTGTACGAAGGCTTTTGGGAAACCCCTTTATCCAGGGTGTACAAAATACACTCAATTGAGTGGGGTTTTAACCCTTTTCAACATCAAAGCGAAACATAATTTGATCGATATAGGCTTCACGTAACTCTTAGAAGCTTTACAAGATATGTTTCTCGAGGGTAATTTATTACCAAAATCCACCTACTATGCCAAAAATTAATGTGTCCTTTGGGTTTAGAATATGAGCGGATTGATGCATGTCCGAATGATTGCGTGTTGTATCGGAATGAGAATGCGGACCTTTATGAATGCCCAAGGTGTGGTAAGTCCCGCTATAAATTGCTTGGGATGGGGTTGAGCCCGGGGCGGGCAATACGGGTCCTTCTGCGAAAGTGTTGTGGTATCTTCCAATTGTGCCAAGGTTTAGGAGGCTCTTTTCTATCAAAGAAGATGCAAAGAACCTAAGATGGCATGCGATCGGAGAAAGAAAGATGGGATGCTTAGGCATCCAAGATTCTCCTCAATGGAAGGCTATAGATTCCGGATATCGGGAATTTGGTCGGGGAAGCTAGGAACTTGAGACTTGCATTGTGTACGGACGGAATGAACCCTTACGGTACTTTGAGTAGTCAACATAGTACTTGGCTCGTTACGTTAGTGATATACAATCTTCCTCCGTGGTTATGCATGAAGCGGAAGTATATTATGTTGTCTCTCTTAATTTACGGGCCTAAACAGTAGGAAATGATATAGACATCTATCTTGCACCTCTCATCGAAGATCTCAAAAAGATGTGGGATGAAGGTGTTATGGTATTTGATGCGTATTCCAATGAAGATTTCAGGCTTCGTGCTATGCTATTCTGTACTATAAATGATTATCCTGCTTATGGCAATTTGTCGGGGTATAAAGTCAAAGGAAAAAAGGCATGTCCCATTTGTGAGAATGGTATGGAGGCTACACATTTGCCACATTGTGGGAAACATGTATATATCATTAATAGGCAATTCCTACATAATTCTCATCCATATCGAAAGAAAAAAGCACCATTTAACGGGTTAGTTGAAAATGCTCCAGCTCCTAGACCGTTGACCAGGAAAAGAAGTTTATAATCGTGTTAAGGGGATGGGCACAATATTTGGTAAGGGGGTTAAACCTTCGGAAGACTATGGTGTCATTTGGAAAAAAGAGTCTATATTCGGAGACTTCCTTATTGGAAATACTTACCGCTTAGACATTGTCTCGATGTAATGCACATTGAAAAAAATGTTTGTGATGCAATTATTGGTACTCGTTGAATATGCCTAGGAAAAACTAAGGATGGTTTGAAGGTTCGCAGAGATATGGAGAAATTGAAGATTCGGCCTAATTTATGGCCAAAGGTTAAGGAAAAAGTTAAGAAAGGAAAGGGAACAACAACATATTTGCCTCCAGCTTGTTATACATTGTCTAGGCAAGAGAAACGATTGTTATGTGAGTGTTTATACGGTATTAAGGTTCCCACCTTGGATACTCATCTAACATGAGAAGACTTGTTTCTTTGATTGATCCGAAATTAATTGGGTCGAAGTCCCATGACTGTCATGTGTTGATGCAAGTGTTTTTGCCGATTGCAATACGCGGGATTCTTCCAAAACATGTCAGGCTTGCCATCACGAGGTTGTGTTCATTTTTCAATACCATATGCAACAAGGTACTTGACCCTGATAAGTTGGATGCTTTGCAAAATGAGGTGGTGATAACACTTTGTCAATTTGAGATGTATTTTCCACCTTCTTTTTTTGACATTATGGTTCACTTAGTCCTTCATTTGGTAAGAGAGATTAAACTGTGTGGTCCTGTGTTTTTAAGATGGGCATACCCTTTTGAGAGACATATGGGTTCTTTGAAAAAGAAAGTGAGGAACCCAAAGAAGACCGAGAGACGAGTATTATTCAAGGAACAATTGCCGAAGAGGTTGGAGGATATTGTTCTTCTTATTTTGCTAAGGCTGTGACGATAGGTCTTCCAAAGTCCATACACGAGGGAAGGTTAGAAGGCAAGGGTGGTGTCGGAATGCGACATATTTCGCCTTCATTGAGTGAGTTGAATAAAGCTCATCTGTTCGTGTTGCACCATGTTACTGAAGTTAATCCATACTTAGAGAGACATATGCGTGAATTGCGCCACAAAAACCCGTCAAAAGGGGAGAGGGCGTTGATGAATGAGCATAATAGGTCTTTCATTGATTGGTTCCACAATAAAGTAATTGGTGAATTGTCTGCAAACGACCATCATGTTCCCGATACAATTAAGTGGTTGGCATATGGTCCACGTGACAGTTTTGAATCGTATGAGGGGTATGATATCAATGGATATACCTTTTACACTGAACGTCAGGATAAGAAATCAAAGGTGGTACAGAATTGTGGGGTTTCAATGGTTGCATCATCTAGGGAGTATGCGAGTGCAAAGGATAAAACTCCGATTGATGCTAAACAATCATATTATGGGATCATTCAGGAAATATGGGAGCTCGATTATTGTGACTTCACTGTGCCTATTTTTCAATGCAAGTGGGCAGATAATAGACGTGGTTTGCGAACAGATGAGTGTGGTTTTACTCTAGTCGATATGAGTCGTCTGCGTGACACTGAAGAACCTTTTATCCTCGTATCACAAGCAAAACAAGTGTTTTATGTATCTGATCCTGTAAACACTCAGTGGTGCATTGTTGTTAATGGTAAAAGGTGAATTTTAGGAGTAGGTGATGTTGACGATGAAGAAGAATATGATAAGTTTGATGATATCCCCCCTTTATCAATCCCAAGTGATGATATGATGGATGTTTCTGATACTGAAAATAGTTACATGCGAATGGATCACCAAGAAGGTATAACGGTCATCGAGCAACCTATTGACCAAAATTAAAGGAAAAAAATGTTCTATATGAGTAATTTGAATTATAAATTGATGTACTTATAATTGATTTCATTACAATAATGTGTTGATATATATTGTTTTAAATTTTGTTAACACTTTTTGCTGGTTCTATGTATATGGTACAGATTTGGCTAGTGACGGTTCGGGCGATCAGTCATCGGATTCCGATGCACCATTTCACCCGGAAAAGGAGGCTGACCAGGGGGAGGATAGTGATCGTGCTGCAGATGCGTTTGATGATTGGATGGAAAGAATGGAAGTAGAAGCTGATAGAAATGCTTTACTTGACATTGAGGTGACATCTGATCCACGTCAGTCACCCCCCTCAGGTTCGCGATTATTGTAATATTGAATATGTCATTTATTTGTTCGTTGTCTAATTTAGTTTTCTTATTTTGATTCTTAGATCCTCGTCAGACCAGTGCATATTATGGTGCACAAGGGAGGGGGAAGAAGTCAGGTGGGAAGACAAAGGCATCTAGAAAGAGTAAAAGAGGTCCCACGATGAATCTCCACAACACAAAAGATATGTTCTTACAGTTTGATGAATTGGGGAGACCAACAGGTAATTATTGATTGTAAGATAGTTATAATTTATCATGCTTACGATTTAATGTTTGGATTTCTAATTGTTTTTTCTATTAGGCACGTGGCGAGCCAAGTATGGCATTTGGGTCGGTCTTTCTATACGCAGGCTTAACATTAATTGGACTTGGAAAAACATTTCTCCTACCTTGTTGGATTTGATGTGGACAGACACTATGGTAAGATATGTTTCATTTACAATTTTGGGATATATTGTTCTAATGCTTGAGCTAACGTGCTTATTTATTTGTTTATGATGGAAAACGAGAATATGTTTCACCTTCCTGGACGAGATAAGCTATAAGAGGCACTACTTGACTGCGCCGTGAACTCTAGATGGAGGGATTTCAAGAGCAAATTGGTATCCGGTTGGATCACAATGACCAGAGTCGATCAAAAAGGAGAAGCTAGGTGATACTCCGCCGAAGTATACAAGCACATCAAGATGGAGGATTGGCTTACCTTCAAAGAGGCTATGACGTCGATGCGGCCGTAGTAAGTTTATAATCAAATTAACTTGGTTTTATTAAATTAAATTATATTCTACTAACTTAATGTGTTTTTTATTGCAGAAAAAGCGAGAAAAGGCGCTCGAGAGTGCAAAAAAGAATACACATCATCACCACTTAGGTCAAAGGAACTATGGGGATGCTAGAGAGTTGTGGAAGCAGGAGAACTTTTGTCCACCTAGTTTTGATTCCGCAGGATCGTCATCTAGTGCACCATCCTCCTCGATGTCCTCTCATGTTACTCGGGGTGATGACTGGTGGTGCGCAATGCATAAGAAGGATCCAGTCACTAAACAACGATTTATTCCAGTTGAGGAAACAAAGATTGCAGCTGACAAATACGTATGTATATCACTATAATTTTTAGTTTGACATATATATGTTTTTTATTTATTAAATACATTTTTGTTATTTGGAACTTGTTTTTTGGGCAGTTGGAGTACAAGGAGAAGCAAGCCAAGGGTGAGTTCACTCCGGTACGTAACAAAGACGCCCTTTTTATGGCTCTTGGAGAGAAGCCAGATCACTCGGGTCGTTGTTATGGTTTTGGAGGCTACAATGTTGGCAATAGGAAGGCTTTTGGTCGTCCACCTCTAAGGAACTATTGGAGCTCGAGTCAGGAACAAGAGGAAGCATTCATGCGAAAAATGAGCGAAAGGTGGAGAACTGACATTGCAACATATATGCAGAATGTGGCGCTTTCACAGCCCACTCAGCTACCTACTCCACCATTTGTTGCACCATTTGTTCCATCACCTGCTTCAGCATCTTCTGGGCCAGTGCTTTTCAGCCCACTCAGCTACCTTTTCCGCCATTTGTTCCATCACCTGCTTCAGCATCTTCTGGGCCAGCTACTTTTCAGCCTACTCAGCTACCTTTTCCGCCATTTGTTCCATCAGCTGCTTCACCATCTGCTGGGCCAGCTACTTTTCAACCTACTCAGCTACCTTTTCCGCCATTTGTTCCATCAGCTGCTTCACCATCTCGCCGGGGCGCTACTTTTCAGCCTACTCGCCTACCTTTTCCGCCATTTGTTCCATCATTTGCTTCACCATCTGTTTGGGCCATCTACTTCACAGCCCCACTCGGCCTACGTACTCCACTATCCGGATTTTCCGACACTCATTCTCCTCATTCGAAGGTATATATATTTATCATATATACATGTGCTTTATACAAATAATTATCATATATACATGTGCTTTATACAAATAATTATCTTATATATTTAGAACTTTATGTTATTGTTAGGACGAGACTCCCTGTCGATTGTATTTGATAGATCCAACTAGTGGAAAGACTTGTCTAGTGGCAGATGCACATTCTTATGCTTTTGATGAGACCACTACAGTTCATGGGTCTAGAATGATGAATGATCACCTTCGAGTGAAAATTCATCGTTTTGTAGAGAAGTATGGTCATTTGCCACTACCTGTCCCCGTCCCTGCATATGAAATCGACACTACAGAAACTGCTTTGGGTACGTGGGTGCAATGGCCAAAAAATTTAGTGCAAATATTTGGTGATGAGGTAATTGTTCAAATTTTATCCATTTTTGTAAAAATAATAGGAATAAATGTAAAAATTACATAATCTTATGCACATTCTCAAAAATTATCATTAGGTTACACCGACACCTAAAAAACAAAAGGGGATTTCGGGGGAGGGTTAGATGTTCTAGCCGGCACTTTTCAAATGGTTCGGCTACTCGTTATAGTCCGGTTGTCGATGATGTATCGTTCTTGGAATCCCTCACCGAAGACCGTAAGGAGTTAGCGAGATACGCTTGCCCTTGCCGTCGGCAGCGATGATACCGTTGCTTTGTAACCTTGCGAGCTCATTGTTCCATTATTCAGAAGATGCCACCGCTTATCTGACCAAGGAGGATATTGCTCAGTTCCTGAAAGGGGAGATGCTTAATATTTCTATTATCCAAGTGTACATGAGGTAACAATAATCAAAGTTATGATTTTTTTTTACATTTGATTGTATGGTAGTTGTATTTTCCACATAAAATTTACAAATTGTCTATTTTTTTTTTAGGGCAACGCAAAGTATGACTTGGATGGATTTGGGGTCGCTTGTTCGAGTTTGTTGGATGTGCCCGGAGAGTACCGCGGATGTGCATGCATTGGAGAATATAACGACTTACATTCAGTGTGCTTTGATTGGATCCGTCGTTGCTGGTGCTAGTATCATCTTCGCGCCAATCTTTCAAGAGTAATATTCTATCTTAATAGTTTTACAACTATTGATTGTTGTTTGACCAATGAATTTTTTAAGTAATTATTATTATTCAATCTTGCAATAGCCGTCATTGGATGCTCCTTGTCATACGTCCCAACCTCGGGATAATTTATGTCTTCGATTCCGCTAGCTATCACAAGGAGCGGAAGTTAAAGATTAGACCGCCTATGATAGCGTAAGTTGATCGTTTTGATATATTTTAAATGAATTTAAATTATAATATAAAGCAAGTAAAGTGTAACTCATTTGATTTTGTTTTATGTAGTGCTTTTAGGAGGTTTCGGATGAGCGGCAACGAAGTTCGTCACAACAAGCTTATTTGGAGATGTGTTAAGGTATAATAGACTTATTTTATTCAATTAAAAGCATATGTTATGTCATTCTCATTATACGATAAATTTCCTCATTTTCTTAAAACTTTCGTTAAAGTGCCCACAACAACAAGGAGGCACGGAGTGCGGTTATTTTATCATGCGCAACATTTTTGACGTACTCACTTTATATTCTGGTTCGGAGGATTTCGATGAAGTAAGTTTTTTGTTCACTTATTATTCATTTCATATTTTACGTATTTAACTATTGAAAGCTAACTTTGGTGATTTATTTTCAAGTTGCTAGTACCTTTACCCGCGATCCTTATACTGAAGATCAAATCAATGAGGTGAAAAATAAGTGGGCAAGATACTTTATTGATAATTGCATTGCATAGGTTAGTTAATGTTAATTTTCTTTGCTTTAACGATTATAATTTAGTGCAACTTGTACCAACCAACATTATCGTATTGACTTGGATTTCATGATATATATATATATATATATATATATATATATATATATATATATATATATATATATATATATATGTTGGATTTCATGATATCTATGTTGGATTGAATCGTATTTATTTCTTGTTAAACTTGGAATTTGGATTGTGCGTGGAAGTTGGATGGATGTTGGATGAATTTTGGATTAGATGTTGTTTGTTGGATGAATTATGGATGTTGGATAAATTTTGGATGATGGATGGATGTTGGATAAATTTTGGATGATGGATGGATGGTTGTCTAATATAATATTGTACGGGTTAATTCCCAATTATGGGTTTATCCAATTTACAAACGGAGCTCTGTCGAAATTTATGCGAAAAATATTACGCTTGCTTGCATCCCCCTTGCCGCATTACGCTTCTTGCATGAGGTTGGTGGAACATACGTTAATATAAAATAAATTTAAAAAAAAAAATGCGGTATATTCTTTGCGGTTTTAAGACAAACCGCAAGAATATACTTGTTTTTATAATAAAAAATACATATTGCTTGCGGTTTTTGAGACAAAACCGCAGAAATATGTATTTTTTATTATAAAAAAAAATTGATATTGCTTTGCGGTTTGTCTCGAAACCGCAAAGAATATACTGCATTTTTATAATAAAAATATATATATTGCTGCGGTTTGTCACAGAAACCGCAGCAATATGGTTTATTTAAATAATAAAAAATGTACATATTGCTGCGGTTTTACCCAGAAACCGCAATATTGCTGCGGTTTAAAACCGCAGCAATAGTTTAATTACCTATTGCTGCGCCCTTAATTGCTGCGCGGTCAAAACCGCCGCAATATGCCACTTAATGACCGCAGCAATAAGCATTTATTCTACTAGTGAATCCCGATCCCAATGATGCATCATCTTCGAACCTGTTAGATGGACTATGCACTATTGATCCCTAGAGACTGCTCACCAAAATGGCTCATCACAGGATCAATAAGGCAAAGCCATGATCAACATACACAACAAAAGCACGTAATCAGCAAAGCTGAGTACTACATACTACACAAGTATATAATCCTAACATGATACTAATAAATAATAAGCAAGAATAAATAATAACATAATAACTTGCAGACAACTTTTACTGAACTAAACTTAAACAACATTATTATTACTTTAATTGGAATAGACAATGGACCGAGTTGTCTCATCTAAAACAGCCTTCCCCTAGGAAGACGAAATACGGGCGCGACTCCGTATTCCAAAATGACCTACGATATCGAGGAACCTTTTAATAAAAATAGGAACGGTGATCAACCTGAAATCCAGAAAAAGCCATGGGCTACCACCATGTACTCCAACTCCTAATTGTCCATACTTCAGACGTGCACTAGTCTAAAGTTATTGCTATCTAGTTTCACTTTACATGATTTACCAATTATTACTTGTTATGACTAGGGATGGCAACCCAGACTGGATCCGACCCTAGTCCGCTCCGATCCGAAGGAAAAAATCCGAGTCAACTCCGACAAAAAAGTAATCCGACTCCGACTCCGACTCCGAGTCGGAGGAGGGTCGGAGTCGGATCTCATAAAATAATCCGACATCCGACTCCGACTCCGACTTTGAGTCAATCAATCCTTTTTTCTTATTTATGTTAATGTATTATTTATGTATAACCTGACTTCGACTTTCCGCCAATTGTATTATATAGGATTTTCTCATTGAAGAAATGATTGTTAAAAATAATAGCAATATTTAGATTATTTGTACTATATAAGATTTTCATATGATTATTAGAATAAATTGTAATGGTTAGATTATTGTATTATAGAAGACTATTCTATTATATAAAATGGGCAGAAAAATAAGTCGGATCGGGTTCAGAGTCGGATGTTCGGATTTTAAGTCGGATCGGATTCGGAGTCGGATGTTCGGATTTTAAGTCGGGTCGGATTCAGATTTTCGGAGTCGGCCTCGGACTCGGATTTAAAATCCGACTTCTTGTAGGGTCGGAGTCGGATTATGCATAATCAGGTCCAAGTCCGACCCGTTGCCATCCCTAGTTATGACTCACAAGCCACAAATAATAAAATCATTAAACAATCACAATTTCTTTTTATCTTAGGATTAGATAAGTGATCACACAACTTAACAATCCAAGATTACTTTCAACTTTAATCCAACTTTCTTATTTGTTGAACCTAGCCAACAACCAAATTACCTTTCATAGGTAGAAAATATCAACTTACAAAATAAGGCCCTCGGTCCTTATAAAGCAGTGAAATTCAAAAAGGGAACAATGATCAAACATGATCCAATGCTAGTAAATATATTAATTCCCCCATGTGAATTAATAACAATAAAGTTCCCAACCAACATGCTTGCATCAATCTTCCATACAAACATGATATATAAATCTCAGAATATAATCTCATAATCCACATGTTTACACCACAGCATAAAACATGCAAAATCCAACATAATAAATATCACATATGAACTCAACATAGTTCCTATACATGATACTACATAATTTCCTTCCTTAAATCATGATGCTATCTCAATTGACACATAGGTATGTACGTACCTTGTGTAGACAAACTGAAATGCCACTTTAACCAACTTAAAAGTCGCCTAGAGAGAATTCTCCGCCTAAAATAACCAATAGAATTCATAATCAATACTCCAAATAAATTCCAGCAACTTTAAAATACTTTAAATCCCCTTGAAAAATATTTAAAGTTTGTTTTTAACATTAAAACTTCAAATACTAATACTTCCTAGCATAATACTACTATACTAGTCATTAAAATCCATCAAACTCCCTTAATAACAACCTTTCTAAAATTCCTGCAGCATATACTTTAGTAAAACTCTCTTTTAACATACTTAAACATGCTTAAATTCATAATTTAAATCAATTTCATAGTTTATAACATGCTACTATGATTTTCCAATCTATTAAACCCTAAAAATCCATGCTTTGATATATTAAAACTCAATCTAAATATAATAATCAAATCTGAAATTTTATTCTTTCAATCTATAATTTATAAAATCATAGATTCACCATTAAAACAGTAAATTAAAGCCTCTAATTATAATTAGTACTAAAACAAAACATAAAAACATAATCTTTAATCAAAACTTGAGGAGGAAGAATAGAAGAAACCAAAACAAGAAGAAAGAGAAGGAAGAAGGACGCCGGCAGATGATGTGGCAGCAGCAGCAGCCGGCTTCACGGTGGTCGGCGGTGGTTCGAAGTGAAGGAGGAAGGTTTCTTGTTGAAGAAGAAATCGTTTCTTGGAAGAGAAGAAAGAAAACCAAGAGGAAGAACGTAATAGGGGACGCCGGTTTTGAGGAGTGAGGAGAGAGAAATTAATGTGTGGGTAAAATATTTGGGTTCAAGGTATTTATATAGGTGTTTTCCTTTTGGGCTTAGGAAAAGGCAATTGGGCTTCAAATAGAGTTTGATGATGAATAGGAATAGTGATTGAACTCCTAACATCACTAGGATTAGTATTTGGGTTCTTCAATCCCATTTAAACTCTTTTTCAAATCCAAATAGGTATTTCAAACATTTCAAGTACTTTCAAAGCACGACTTTAATAAATATTTGACTTGAAAACAATTCTTTTGACTTTCAAATAGTCAACCTTTGAAATATAAAATCATTAAAATGCTAATATATATTAAAATATAAATAACTATATATTAAAATATATTTATAAAATTCACAAAAATACGTGGGATTACAATCTACCCCTCTTAAAAGAAGTTTCGTCCCGAAACTTGACACGAAAACTCACACCTTTTCAAAAGTTTTTCAACTCAACTCCTATTGGAGAAATACTTGTGCCACCTATGTGCACTCTTTTGCCAACTTAAAAACACTTGTGTTACTAATGAACACCCTTTTCTTATGCGGAGAATCTATTTATTTTGCACCAAACATGTGCAAATCGCCAAAATAAGCATAAAATGCATAAAAATACCATAAAAATAGGTAAAAAGCGCGAAATTCTATCGCATTCTACCCCCCTTAAAGAAAACGAGTTACGCCCTCGTTACTCACCTCAGGGAATAAATTCGGATACTTCTTCTTCATTTCATCTTCAGCTTCCCACGTTGCCTATTCAGACTCATGGTTAGACCAAAGTACTTTCACGATATTGACATCCTTATTGCGTGTACTACGCACCTTCTTACCAAGAATTCTCACAGGCCTTTCCTCATATGTGAGGCTACTATCGATTTGGATTTTTTCAGGCTCCAAAACATGACTCTCATCAGGAATATATCTCTTGAGTTGGGAAATATGAAAGACATCATGCATTTTCTCAAATTTCATTGGCAATGCCAACTTATAAGCTACCTTCCCAATTCTTTGCAAAATCTCATATGGGCCAACATATTTGGCACTTAATTTGCCCTTTTTCCCAAATCTCATCACGCCCTTAGTTGGTGATACTTTCATGAATACTTTATCACCTACTGCAAACTCATCTTCTCTTCGCTTTAAATCGGCATAACTCTTTTGCCTATCTTGAGCAGTCTGAATCAACTTGACATTCTTAACAGTCTCCTCAATGAACTCTGTCCCCAATACTATGTTCTCACTAAAATCCTTCCAGCAAATGGGACTTCTACACTTTCTTCCATATAACGCCTCAAAAGGTGCTATTCTAATGCTCGCATGATAATTATTGTTATACTACCACTAAGGATTGAACTTTCCCCATTGGTCTCTTACGATCTATCTTCACTTTATGACAAGCTAGACATTTTGACACGAATTCAGGGACGTCACGCTTCATATTCAGCCACCAATAGATTTCCTTAAGATCCTTATACAACTTATCACCCTCAGGGTGCACAGAATATGGAGTATTATGCCCCTCATCCATAAGACGTTTCTTAATCTCATCACATTTTTGTGGTACACACCACCTTCCCTTGAACCTCAAACTTCCATCATCATGGATATTATAAATCAACTTCCTTACCTTGATTGATCTTCTCCTTAATCTTATCTAGTTGCTCATCTCCAACTTGACCCTCTTTGATCTCGTCGAAAACTAACAACCCCAATGACAAAGCACTCAATCTTGCCTCGATCTCCCCATGATTTAAGATTTATAGGCTAAGTCTTTGCATATCTCGACGCAATTCCTCATGAACTACCAAGTCATTCATGCTATGGCTCGACTTTCTACTCAAAGCATCGGCAACTACATTTACCTTCCCTTCATGATACTGGATGTCTAAATCATAATCCTTAATCAACTCTAACCATCTCCTCTGCCTCATATTGAGGTCTTTTTGGGTGAAAGTGTACTTTAAACTCTTATGGTCAGTAAAGATCTTACAGGTTGCCCCATAAAGGTAATGTCTCTAAATTTTCAAGGCAAACACGATCGCAGCTAACTCTAGATCATGGGTAGGGTAATTAGCCTCATAAGGTTTCAACTGACGCGACCCATACGCGATCACCTTCCCATTCTGCTGCAACACACATCCCAAACCATTCTTTGAAGCATCACTATACACCTCAAATCCCTCATTCCCATCAGGCAGGGTCAAAACAGGTGCGGAGGTCAAACATTCTTTTAAAATTTGAAAAGCTTCCTCACACTTCTCACTCCACTCGAATTTTGACTCATTTTTCATCAAATTGGTCATGGGTCTCGCTATCTTCGAGAAATCTCTCACAAATCTTCTATAATAGCCAGCTAGACCTAGGAAACTTCGAATATCAGACACATTTTTTGGAGTTAGTCACTCACTCACAGCTTGAATCTTAGCAGGATCTACAGAGACTCCTTCCTTAGACACATAGTGACCCAAAAATGCTACTTTCTCCAAACGAAACTCACACTTAGAGAACTTGGCATACAATTGATTCTTCCTAAGCGTCTCCAATTTAATCCTCAAGTGCTCATCATGCTCTTTTTCATTCTTCGAATAGATCAGGATATCATCAATGAATACAACCACGAACTTATCTAGGAACTCATGGAAAATTCTATTCATCAAGTCCATAAATATGGCAGGTGCATTGGTTAACCCAAATGGCGTTACCGTAAACTCATAATGACCATAACGAGTCCTAAACGCAGTCTTAGGTATATCCTTATCAGCTACCCTCAACTGGTGATACCCCAAACGCAAATCAATCTTCGAGAACACGCTCGCTCCATTCAATTGATCGAATAGGTCATCTATCCTAGGCAAAGGATATTTGTTCTTGATGGTTACATTATTCAATTCCCTATAATCGATACATAACCTCATACTCCCATCTTTCTTCTTAACAAACAACACAAGAGCTGCCCAAGGTGATGCACTAGGCCTAATATAACCTTTATCGAACAACTCTTACAACTGCGTCTTCAATTCACTCATCTCCGGAGGTGCCATTCTATAGGGTGCTTTAGAACTAGGTGCAGTGCCAGGAACTAAGTCTATGGTGAACTCAACGGCTCTTTCAGGTAGCACACCAAAAATTTCACTTGGAAACACATCCAAAAACTCATTCACAATTGGTACATCCTCAATGTTCAATCCAACCTCTTTACTTCCGAGCTGCTAGCTAATCACACTTAACATTTGTAAACCTCAATTTACACTTAATAAACCTCGAATTATATTATCTTTCACACTACAGAAAAATAACTCACATCCCTTCTTCACTAACTTCTTCACTTGCATTGCAGAAATGACCCCAAAGTTTTTAGGCTTCCCAAAACGTTAATACGAATTTAACTTCCCCAAAGGGCTTCTCAATACTACTTTATGAGCGTCACAATCTATTTGGCATTATAGAAACCTAACCAATTCATCAAAAGAATAACATCTAGGTCTCCCAGATTAAACTCTATCAAATTAGAAGGAAATACACAGTCTCTTATCTTCAGAGGCAAATCTTTAAACAATTTGATACACATTATGACTTCTCCTATAGGTATACTTATGAGCAGGTCAATTACTTCAAAGTCTACTAATCCCAAACTTTTAATAACGGATGACGAAATAAACAAATAGGTCGCAAGATCCCCTTTACAATCTCTACCAGGATGGTTCTTACTACATACACTTCTTACAGTTGTAACTCCTCTCAGTCTGGCCCTTATTATTCAAGTCTTGACCATTTCTTCCTTGGAAATTTCCATTCCCATTTCTATTCCTCTTTAAGTTCTCCAGATTTCCTCCAGCATTAAAATCCTTTCTTTTCTCACCCACTACAGCATTCTTTTTATCACGCCTCAACTGAAGACCATAAATGTGGGTTGCTCTTCCATACACAACATCTAAGGACACAAACGTCTCATCACCTAACCCCGGTTGGATTTCCTCAGTCAAACCTTGCTCAAATCTTTGAACCTTTAGCTCTTAAGTAGCTACTATCTCGGGTGCAAACCTCGACGGTGCTATGAACTTACGGTAATACTCAGAGATTTTCATACTCCCCATCCTCAGGTTTATGAACTTTCGAGCCTTTTGTTTTATCATAAAAGCAGGGTAAAATTTTCCTCTTAAAGCAGCAATAAAGGAATCCCAATTAAACCCTTCCACAACACTAATTCTATTTCCATTTTCTTTCCACCATAAGTCAGCCTCATCTTTCAAACACAATATAGCTTGACCTACTTTATAGCTCCAAAAATCTTTTCAAACTCCCTAATCCAACTTTCTAAGAAGGTAGGGTCAGCTTGCCCCTTAAAGTACGGTGGTTTAACTTTGGCTAATCTTTCAAACATGTCCCAATAGGATCGAGACGCTCAGCTCTTTCACGAGTCAAATTCTCCGCCAATAGGCGAATAGCAGAAGCTAAATCGTTATCGTTGTTAGCCATTTTACTGCACGACCTAAAGTTTTAACGTAACTCTACTCTAGGTTTCGATACATAACTTACATGCCATTCTCTATGAAGGCAACATTTGATTTGACCATAAAGATCGCATCAACATACAATTTCTCATGAAGTTATAATAATATCACATAATAAATCATCATGGAACATATAATCATTCATGAAAATATTCACATCAAGAATAACACATGTGAGGATAAAATTCAATCACAACAATAAGATAAAATAAAATAGGAATTCCCATTCACGTGCCAAAATAAATTCTTGCTCACTTGAGTAACTAAATCTTTACTTTTATTCCTTAAACGAATTTTTTTCAATCCAAAGTAACCAACTTATTCCTCGGCAATATCAAGATGTTAAAGAAGGAAATTTAAACCATTGTAGCTTGGCTACTTATTCAACTACTAACCTTAGAACATAAATAAATACTCTATGGAGTTACATTATCATTCCTATCCTTATTTTCTTTATACTTTTATGGAGTAAACATTTCATCCTCAAAGTCTCCAGGGTCTCCACTATAATAATAATAATAATAATAATAATAATAATAATAATAACCTGGATTTCTAGGTCTAGTAGATCTTCGAATCCTTTTGGGTTGATGACCATCCTCGTCCAACTTTGAATCACTCTCATCGCTCAGATAAGATCTCCAAGTGTTACTATAGATGTCCTTTCAGGTTTGCCCTCTAGTACGTTCAAACTCCTGAATAACCTCATCATTGCTATCAGGAATGCTTACTTTCAAAACACAACGCATAATGATCTGTAGGTCGGTGTAGCTCTCACTATCAGACTTTCCATCATACTCATCATCACTCAATACAATTGGGTTGTAGTAGCTCCCTACTCAAATATTCTATCTATTAGACATGTCTAGAGATCCCATAACAGATGAATACTACCTCTATAAGCAAGTGATACTCTCACGTAACGTATATTCCCAACAATAATAAGCAATAAGCAAGAATAACAGAAATATAAAGCATAGGAATAACATATATAACAGTTAGCAGGGAAGAAAAATATAATCATGTTGAACTAACTATTTAATGCAGACATATAATGTTTCTATCTTATATGCCCATCCTATACTACCCTTCTCTCACA
Organism: Beta corolliflora; assembly: GCA_947648045.1. Classification (NCBI taxonomy): domain Eukaryota; kingdom Viridiplantae; phylum Streptophyta; class Magnoliopsida; order Caryophyllales; family Amaranthaceae; genus Beta; species Beta corolliflora. The sequence continues at coordinate 110,888 of CANSZD010000418.1, read as the reverse complement.
AAATAATAAAATAAACTAGAGTATTGAAAATAATTTAAATAAGTAAAAATTTATTTTTTTCGAATTGAAAGAAACCGAAGAAGGAAAAAAAAAATTTGTGGTTCGAAAATTTCGAACCTAATAAGGAAATAAAATTAAAATTTCGAATACCAAAAAAAAAAAAAAATTTCGGACCTTAAAGAAAAATTAAATTCGAATGCGAAATTCTATCGCAATCGTGAAAAAAGAATTTTCGAAAGTAATTTGAATACCATGAATAAGTAGAAGCTCAATTCTAAGAAATTCATTTTAAGTGACTAGCTAGTTAGGCGCCTAAAGACTTAAAGTTGGCAGGAAAGACCAATAAAAACCTAAAGCTCCTAGATACCACTTTGTAACACTTCGACAATTCTCTCTTTTCTAAAATACCTTTTTACAATAAAACATAGAGAATTATCAAAGTATTATCGCCAGTGTGAAAACGTATCGGCTTATTCAGAATTTTGCAGCAGAAAACAATAAGAATAACTTTATAAATAAAACTTAGTCAACAATAAAGTCAACTCCAAAACTAACCAACAATCAAAGTCAACCTTAAAACCAACTTAATCAACTATAAAATGTTTAACTTAAAAGTACAGAATAAAACTACACAAGCTCTCCACAATCCCGATCCCAATGATGCATCATCTTCGAACCTATTAGATGGACTATGCATTATTGATCCCTAGAGACTGCTCACCAAAATGGGTCATCACAGGATCAATAAGGTAAAGCCATGATCAACATACACAATAAAAGCACGTAATCAGTAAAGCTGAGTACTACATACTACACAAGTATATAATCCTAACATGATACTAATAAATAATAAGCAAGAACAAATAATAACATAATAACTTGCAGACAACTTTTACTGAACTAAACTTAAACAACATTATTATTACTTTAATTGGAATAGACAATGGACCGAGTTGTCTCATCTAAAACAGCCTTCCCCTAGGAAGACGAAATACGGGCGCGACTCCGTATTCCAAAAAGACCTACGATATCGATGAACCTTTTAATAAAAATAGGAACGGTGATCAACCCGAAACCTAGAAAAAGCCATGGGCTACCACCATGTACTCCAACTCCTAATTGTCCATACTTCAGACGTGCACCAGTCTAAAAGTTATTGCTATCCAGTTTCACTTTACATGATTTACCAATTATTACTTGTTATGACTCACAAGCCACAAATAATAAAATCATCAAACAATCACAATTTCTTTTTATCTTAGGATTAGATAAGTGATCACACAACTTAACAATCCAAGATTACTTTCAACTTTAATCCAACTTTCTTATTTGTTGAACCTAGCCAACGACCAAATTACCTTTCATAGGTAGAAAATATCAACTTACAAAATAAGGCCCTCGGTCCTTATAAAGCAGTGAAATTCAAAAAGGGAACAATGATCAAACATGATCCAATGCTAGTAAATATATTAATTCCCCCATGTGAATTAATAACAATAAAGTTCCCAACCAACATGCTTGCATCAATCTTCCATACAAACATGATATATAAATCTCAGAATATAATCTCATAATCCACATGTTTACACCACAGCATAAAACATGCAAAATCCAACATAATAAATATCACATATGAACTCAACATAGTTCCTATACATGATACTACATAATTTCCTTCCTTAAATCATGATGCTATCTCAATTGACACATAGGTATGTACGTACCTTGTGTAGACAAACTGGAATGCCACTTTAACCAACTTAAAAGTCGCCTAGAGAGAATTCTCCGCCTAGAATAACCAATAGAATTCATAATCAATACTCCAAATAAATTCCAGCAACTTTAAAATACTTTAAATCCCCTTGAAAAATATTTAAAGTTTGTTTTTAACATTAAAACTTCAAATACTAATACTTCCTAGCATAATACTACTATACTAGTCATTAAAATCCATCAAACTCCCTTAATAACAACCTTTCTAAAATTCCAGCAGCATATACTTTAGTAAAACTCTCTTTTAACATACTTAAACATGCTTAAATTCATAATTTAAATCAATTTCATAGTTTATAACATGCTACTATGATTTTCCAATCTCTTATAAACCCTAAAAATCCATGCTTTGATATATTAAAACTCAATCTAAATATAATAATCAAATATGAAATTTTATTCTTTCAATATATAATTTATAAAATCATAGATTCACCATTAAAACAGTAAATTAAAGCCTCTAATCATAATTAGTACTAAAACAAAACATAAAAACATAATCTTTAATCAAAACTTGAGGAGGAAGAAAAGAACAAATTAAAACAAGAAGAAAAAGAAGGAAGAAGGACGCCGGCAGATGACGTGGCAGCAGCAGCAGCCGGCTTCACGGTGGTCGGCGGTGGTTCAAAGTGAAGGAGGAAGGTTTCTTGTTGAAGAAGAAATCGTTTCTTGGAAGAGAAGAAAGAAAACCAAGAGGAAGAACGTAATAGGGGACGCCGGTTTTGAGGAGTGAGGAGAGAGAAATTAATGTGTGGGTAAAATATTTGGGTTCAAGGTATTTATATAGGTGTTTCCCTTTTGGGCTTAGGAAAAGGCAATTGGGCTTCAAATAGAGTTTGATGATGAATAGGAATAGTGATTGAACTCCTAACATCACTAGGATTAGTATTTGGGTTCCTCAATCCCATTTAAACTCTTTTTCAAATCCAAATAGGTATTTCAAACATTTCAAGTACTTTCAAAGCACGACTTTAATAAATATTTGACTTGAAAACAATTCTTTTGACTTTCAAATAGTCAACCTTTGAAATATAAAATCATTAAAATGCTAATATATATTAAAATATAAATAACTATATATTAAAATATATTCATAAAATTCACAAAAATACGGGGGATTACACCACCACTCTCTGGCCACGGGACTCGCCACCCACCACTTCTGCAACATTAGCTTTACTCCTCTTCATCTATTGTGTGGTTAGTTTATTTTTTTAATGATTTTTTTTAATTTAATTTGATTTGCATGTCATATTTGTTATGTATTTAAGTTGGTTTAGTATTGTTAGTTGGCAATTTCTTTTTGATTAGTGTTATTTAGCATATTATATGCTTAGTTCATATTTGTTAGACTCATGTGGTTGATTTTGCATGATTTGAAAGTCTAATTGTAAAAAAATGATAATGCTTGTTGAGCTTATGGATTGACTTGATATTGGTTGGTTAATTAATTTGGTTAATGGTTTGAATAATTTAGTTGTTTTAGGAAAGTTGCAAATGCAATTAGTATAGATGAAGAATGGTGTTGATATTGTTTTGATGTGTAGAATAAGAATAACTTGAATGTTGTGTTTTTGTATGTAGAATATGGAACAACCAAAATATCCTTTATACCTTTATTGGGATGGTGAGCTATCTCAAAATGACGTTGATATTGTGTATAGAGGTGGAAGGAAAAAAATTGTTCATCAATTCTGGTATATGAGGTTTCCAGAGATTCTGAATAGGGTGTGATCGTATGTCTGTGGAATTGAAATTATTTATGAGATATCCGATGTCGGGGAAATATGTGGCAATTGCACTAGAGGATGATGAGTCACTAAGTGCTATGTGCCTTATAGTGACGCAAACGTCAGCCATGGCAATGGAGGTGTACATAGAACAAGTTCCTAAGGAGATAAATCTCCAAGATAATGTGGGTTATGTTCCTACGATGGGCTGTAGGAGTAGCATTGAAGTACCAGCATCAGCTCCTAGTATGCAATTTGGATCATTTACTAGTATGTTATCAGATCCAAATTATGTCAATGAGCACATGAATGAATTTTGTTCTCTTGGTTCGTCTCCCCACATACCATCCACATTCCATCCGGATACTCTAGATCGAAATGATGTGGATTTTTTGGGAAATGAGGAGGAGCATGTGGACTCTAATAGGGAGGAGGACGATGATGCAAGAGAAGCAGCTGACAAGGCAATAAAGTCTGGTGTTCCTTTACAAGATTGGCTTAGAATTGACGAAGTTGACCAAAGGTTAATAGATGCATGGATGACTTGGAAATGCAATGGATCAAGCTTCTGAATTTGAGATAGGGCAAGAGTTTGCTTCATTGCAGTAATAATTAAAGAATTTTGTGAAAGCATACATGGTTCATCTCCAGAAACCAGATGTTTTGAGTGTTAGAGTCAGAGCCCACAAATCATGTCATTGAATGTGTCAGTGTGTCATTGTCCATGGAGGTTGCATGCAATCATGACTCGGTCGTATTCATTCAAAATTGTACGATATGGGGGTCCGCATGCGAGCAATTGTTTGGGAGACATAAGATCTAGAGACCATCCTCTCATTTCCTCGGATTTCATTGACGATCTCATCGAGGATTTCATTAGGACCAATCATGCATTCAAAGTTCAGTCCATTTTGACTTTTGTGAAGACTCAATATCAATTTACAATAACATACTAGAGAGCTTGGTTAGCTAAACAAAAGGCAATAACCAACATTTTTGGTGATTGGGAGAAGTCTTATGAAGAGTTACCTAGGTACTTGCAAGCTATGAAAGAGTCCAATCGAGGCACTGTCGTGCATTGGTGTACTATCCCAACTGAAGATCCCACTATGCACATTTTTAAGAGAGTCTTCTAGGCCTTTAAACCCTCCATTAACGGATTCCGTCATTGTCAACCCCTTATCAGATCACCATTGATGGTACTCACTTGTACGTGAAGTATAAAGGCACATTATTGATTGCTATGAGCACAAATGCTAATTTTCAGCTATTCCCACTTGCCTTTGCTATTGTGGAGGAGGAAAGCAAGGATTCATGGTCTTGGTTTTTAGCTTGCATTAGACGTTCTGTCACAGATAGAAAGGTTTTGTGTGTGATCTCCGATCGTCATAAGGGTATCATTGTAGCTATGAAAGAGCCCCAAAGTGGATGGGAAGAGCCATATGACCATTACCGATTTTGTACGCGACATCTTGCTTCCAACTTGAATACGAAGTTTAAGAATGCTGCCATTAAGAATCTATTTGGGAAAGCTGCATATGCTAGGTAAAAGAGGAAGTTTTTGTACTATATGGATCGAATTGGCTCCATTAATGTCGAGGCGACTAGATATCTGTTGAACATTCCCCTTCATCTATGGTCCATTCATCATGATGGCGGATGTAGATATGGTATGCAGATCACCAACATGTCTGAAATGTTTAATGGCGTCCTAAAAGGGGCAAGATGTCTTCCGATCACTGCTATGGTAAGAATTACATTTTATCGTGTCAACTTTTACTTTGCGACGAAGAGAGAGTTGGGTAGAAAAATACTTGAGGAAGGCCATGATTATAGTCCAAAGGCGACTGCCATTATTGGAAAAACATGGAGAAGGCAAGTGCTCATGAGGTAATTGTGTTTGACTATGAACGAGGGTTATTTGAGGTCACAACAGGATGTGGGGGCCGTATTGCAGGGAAAGGTGGAAAAAAACACGGTAAACTTAATTCAGAAGACATGCACATGTGAGAAAGTCAGAATATTTCATTTATCGGGTTCTCATGTTCTTGCGGTGTGTCGATACCACAGCTTGTCATATGGTGGTTTCGTGGACGCTTCTTTTATGACTATCGAGTATCGATCTACTTATATGTTCTACTTCAAGCCTGTGCCTGATATGTACAATTGTTCGCCATATTCTGGTCCGAGAATTGTAGTCAATGAGTCGCTAAAGCGTGGAGTTGGACGTCCGAGGTCCACTAGAATAAAAAATGAAATGGATGCATCTGCTAGGTCCGGCAAGTATAGCTGTAGCATTTGTAGAGTTCCAGGACATAACAAGCAAAGATGTCCTAATAAGGGCGGTGAAGGAAAATCTGGTTAAACTTATTTACATTACGAACATAAATTATTATTTTTACTATATAGTCTCTAAGACATAATTTATTAGTATCGTAGTCGCCTTTTATTTCCTCTATTACTAACTTATACTAATTTTTCTGTTCTTAGGTCCGATGGCGCAGTCCATCTTTCCCGGCCCCACTGATCGCAGTGTTCTCACCCTCCAGGACAAGCATCGTAGTGAGGATGCCTGGAGGGGAGGAGGGGACACGGTATTATCGTGTCGGTTGCATCATCACAGTCTCACGCATGACTAGGAGGTTGACGATAGGGTCCTTCGATATGTCGAGCGCGATGGTTTTCTCGGCATCCATCGTTTGGTAGGTGGCGGTTTGGAGATCGATCGACCACTTATGACGGCGTTAGTGGAGCGATGGAGACAGGGAGACACATACTTTTCGTTTGATTGTTGGGAGGCGACTATAAATTACGAGTATGTCGCCGTTATCCTTGGACTGAGGGTGCACGGGTCACTTGTCACTGGTTCAGGTGAGGGTAATTGGGCTGCAGTAGTGCACCAGTTGTTAGGGATTTTACCCACCACTCCAGAGAACGAACTCAAGGTTCTCCAGGGTTCGTCTTTGAGGTTGACATGGCTTAGGCAACAGTTTTTCTTGTTGTCGATCGGTGCTGACGAGGAGACTGTGCAGAGATTCACACGGGCTTACATTCTTGTACTGATGAGGTCCATTCTTTTTGCTGACAAGAGTTGAGATACAGTCCAGTTGATTTATCTCCCACTATTGGCTGATCTGGACTTAGCAAGGATATATAGTTGGGGTAGTGCGACACTTGCATACTTGTATCGATAGTTATGTCGGGCATCCCACAAGGGTTCCATGGAGTTAGGTGGACCTGTGGTGTTGTTGCAACTTTGGGCATGGGAGCACATACACATCGGTAGACACCGTGATCTCGAGGGTGTGGGACCCACCCGCACGAGTTGAGAGTGATGATGTCGTTCTGTTTTAGGCTCCCAAAGATGTACGGGGGGTTGACCCCTTAGCCGTCGGAGTAACAAGCAATGTATTTCATTTGTTAATGTTATTCATTTTCATTTTTTTAAGGATATTAATGTATAGTTCTTTGCAGTTAGCTTCGGGTACACCTCACCAGGTCCCACTTAACAGGTGGACTTCCTTACTACAAGGATGCACTTGACCATCAGACGGACAAGCAGGTACATAAGGCCTATTATCTCATAGTTCTTTGCTAAGTTATTCATTTTTCATGTTTTTTAACATTCTTTCTAGATGACTTGGCAGTCGTATACTGAGGCGAGTATGGAGTTCTTACCTGCGATTTGTCGATCTGATCAACATGTTTGGCACACACTAGCTCCACTTATTTGTTTCGACATTCGGGAGTTTCATTTTCTCGATTGAGTTATGCGCCAATTTGGATTCGAGCGAGACGATTCCAACACTTTGTGATACGAGCACATCACTTCACGGCATAGATCGGCGGTCGAAGAACAAGAACTATCCACTCAGACATCGACCTTACATAGTGCAATGGGATGAGTGCGAGACATGTCGTGTTCAGGGTACTCCATTCAGAGGTTGTATTCATGCCATGCATGGACGAGTATATGGCATGGTATCGTCGCATTACGAGGTTGCGCATTACAAATCCCATGAGGCAACCGCCTTCTATGCATTATCAGCCCGTGTCTGCATATATAGCCCTGGTACGAGACATGACTTTTAGTTTATACTTTTATTTATTTTTCAAACTGTATAATGTATCTTTTTCTTTCTATGCAGGCACATACTTCATCTGATGATGTTCACAGTGGGGGACCGTACTTTAAGCCGCCGAGTCATTGCCTCCAGTATGGGGAGCCGGCCGAGATGCGCAGACTTTGCGGACCCATGAGGTGGTCGTGCATTGGCGCCGTTGGCCGAGCCGACATGGCCACATCTTACAATCCGTGCCAACTTCGTTGCCCACCCATCGACTTCTACATCTTCTATGATCGCTGCCCATACATCTACCATGACACATTTGCTTTCGCCACCAGTCTGTTAGAAGACCTACCGACGACGTCCGATCACCACTTCGTCTTCTCTTGACGCCATTGCGGAGTTTGATGAGTCAACGCCTAGTTCATCCAGACCTACACAGAAGAAGAAGAAGAAGAGGGGGGTTAGCTTTTTCATTTTTTGTTTGTATAGTTAGCTAGTTAGTTAACACTATGTTATTTGGACGATAAGTATGTTATTTGAAAATTTTATGTCATTTTCTTAATCTCGCTTCATTATTATGAAATTCTTGGCTTCATCATTAGTTTGGATGAATTTGGTGTTGGATGAACTTGGTGTTTGATGATTGATGTTTGGATAAATTTGGTGTTGGATGAACGTGGTGTTCGGTGATTGATGTGGATAAATTTGGTGTTGTTGGATGAAATTGGAGATTGGGTGATTTATGTGTTGGCATTGCAATTTGGATGAGAGTTATCCTATGATGTTTCTAGCATTTCGGCCAGTAATGGAAAAGCAAAACTGGTTGTTGTGGTTGCTCATATAAACCTCTACTCCAAATAGCGGTTTTCAAGGAGCCAAAAAATAGGATGTAGCAGATACCCCATAGGAAACCGCTACTGTAATACTCCTTATTTTTGGGAATTATTCTTTTATAAATAAGAAAATATAAAGAATAAAGTGAAAGTATTTTAATATTATTTACAGAAAAAAATATAGTTTGGGTAAGCCTACAGTTATAATTTAACTATACAACCTACTTTTGTACCTAATTATATTATAGTTTGGTTTTGTTTTATTTTCCAAATAAAATAAGAAATCGGAATTTGATTTGGAAATAAATCCTACTAAACCTAGGTTTCTCATGCTATAAATAAGAAAAAGGAAAGAGAAAATAAAAATAAAACCCTAACTTCTTTCAATCAGTCGTGATATTTTATCCAAAAGAAATTTCTCTCTCCTCCTCTTTTCTCCAACCCGTCACTTTCTTCTCCAGCATCCTTTTCTTTTTCTTTTCTCTTCTTCTCTCTCATGCGCTACCCTGCTCTCCTCTACGTCGGTCGGAGTTGTCTACCGGAGGTCGCGTGGCTGTGGATTCGTGTCGCGCGCGGTTTGACTGGTGCTGCTGGGTTACGGGTCGGGCGCGAAGCTTACGTGGTGTGCTGGGTCGTGCTCGCGCGAGGCAGTGTGGTAGTGTTGGGTCGTGGTGCAGCGCTGCCGGAGTGGTTCGAGGCGTGGTCGCGCAAGTCGAGGCAGCGGTCGCCGGAGTTCGTCGTCGCCGGTGGTTATCGCCGGCGAGTGGGTCCAGTAACCTCTATAAAAAAATCTTTTCTTTCCTACTTAATTTAATTGTAAATTCTGATTTCATAATTCTTATGTATATTTGATTAAGTTTTGTTATTACAAATAGAGTATAGTATAAATTAAAAGAAATCAGATTTACAATTGTTTTATTAGTTCTTATGAAGATTTTATTTCTCAATTCTGATTTTTTTATAACACTTATATAAATGTTTAAGTTTTGTAATTATAAACAAAGTAGTGTATAAGTTAAAAGAAATCATATTTATAAGCACCTTATTATTAGTTCCTAAATATGTTAGTTTGAATAAAGATTATGAAGAGAAAGTTTAAACAACAAGATTGGTTATTTTTATATTTCAAAACACCATGTTTTACCTAGTTAGATAAGCCTTTTTTTTTATTAATAATATCAAGGACTTAGCACTGAAATATTTTATTATTCGATTAGGTCCCAATTTCATAAGCGGAACATTTTAAGTAGTCAGCGAAGATTCTCCGTTACAAGGTACGTACGCGTACTAGTTCAATTAGATATGTTAGTATCATGTTTAGGTTATGAATTCTTTCATTGGAACCTAGAATCATGATAGGGAACAATTGTATGGTTATGATTGATGGGATTGTTTGGTAACATGAAATCGGTTGGAAATCTGTATGTATTGCCTTATTGTATGACTTGTGAGTTGGAATAAATTATTATTGGTATGCGTAATTCTATCGTATCACAAGCATGAAATGAGAACTGGATTGGAATCCTATGATGTATTGTTGTAGCAAGGATGTTACAAGAGGTTGCCTAAACTAGCTAATGAATTAAGCAATGTACCTAAGAAGGAAAATTAAATGATTACATGTTTAATGTTATATGAATGAATATTACTAAGAAGGATTTGGCGATAAACTTGTAGTTGGAATCCCTACAAGTAATGAACAATGGGGGAAGTGTGGGACGTGTTCTACACTCCTACGCAGGCCTATTGTGACGATAGTAGTGTCCTTATAAATTTCGATAACTCAAGTAGGCGGAAGGTTCCGTACGATCTTGGGGGTATGCATACTAAGGTGATGGATGTGGAACGGATTGAAACCGTATTTACATTCCATCTAATAGATCGAGTTGTCTATTAAGGATTAAGTAGCCCGTATGATTCTAGAAAGATGACGGTGCCCGTTCGATGCCAAATAAACTGTAAAAACGGAATTTAATGTTTTGTAGTATCATGTTTAGTAATTGTTATTACTATTCTGATTATGCTTAGTGTATTATTTAACTAATTATGTACGTACTCAGCATAGCTGATTGTTTGTTATTTGTGTTTGTTTGTTGACCTGTGATTAGGGGTGTTCATTACCGGGTACCCGGTCTTTCGGATACCCGGAAATGCGGGTACCCGCTTTTGCGGGTAGTTGAAAGTCCGGCCCATGACCCGACCCGGGAAAACCTGGTACCGTAAAACGGGACCCGGTTTTCTGCCTGGGGTCGCCGGTACCCGAAATAAATCAATCTGAAATTGCAGACTAAGTAATGCTGACACATTCCCCTGCCTTTTACTCTTTCTTAGCCGTAATCTACTTCTTGAGGTAATCTCATATATTCCATTACTTTTTTTCCACCTCCTAGGCAAAGCAGGCAATTCTCAAACCTGTAGGCTTTGCCAGTAATGTCTATTTCTTTGGACTTTCATTAGAAGTCCCTTTAATAAAAGCTTCACAAATTATCAAAAAAGAAATAGTGCGGCTATCGACACACGTGACTTTTGACATGAACCTTCAATTTCACATTAAAATACCAAGTATAGATACGTAGACTTCAATTGAGGAGGAAAACTAGCAAATATTTGGAAAAAACAAGGTTGATTCAAATAATTAAACACAAAATTATGTCAGATCCCCTTAGTGGATAGTGGAGAGGAGAGTTGAATGTGTCAGTACATAAATTCTACAAGAGCAAACAATTAAGAGAAAGCTAGAATCAAAGAAAATGTGGAAAACTTGACAATTAAAAAAGCCAACATTCAGAACAAATCAGGGATCATAAAAACTTTAGTTCTAACCTCTCTGATTATCATGACAGAAGACACAAACTTTAAAAATAAATTAAAAGAAAAAACAGAACCGGGTTTTCGGGTACCCGCTTATTAAAAATTTCGGCCCATGACCCGACCCGGTTTATGCCATTTTTCCCGAGTCGGGTACCCGGCCCCCTAAAATTGGAAAAAACGGTTTTATTACCCGGTTTTTTTAATGCGGGTCAACGGGTCGACGGGTCGGGTTTTGCGGGTCGGGTTTTTGTGAGCACCCCTACCTGTGATGAACCATTGATACTTCAATGGGGAGCAGATTAGGTATGCTGATGTTGCTGCATGAGTTCGGGCATACAGGGGATATTCTTTAGTTTATAAACTTTTAAATGTTTTGGTTGAACTTATAGAATTATTATAATCTACTTAGTAAATGGTTTGAATAAAAGGGGTCAATGATGATTCCCGAGTTGTAGTTAAGTTAATTTTTTATTTCCGCTGCAATTTAGTTTTCATAATAAAGAGTAAATTAATGTTTCAATTTTAATAAGCCTTGCGTTTCACTACGGCGGTAACACTCCCAAAGTCGATGCAACGTAGTTTAGACTTGTATGGATTTTGGGGGGTGTTACAGCTACACCAAGTGGCGATTTACCAAGCTAAACCGCTACTCAGAATAGTTGTTTACCTTTATAAACCGCTGCTTGTAATAACGACTTAACTTAAAGTCAACCGCTACTATGAGTAGCGGTTTGCTTGGCCGAAAATAAAATAAAAAATATTTTTCTGGAGTGATGTCCTACGTGGATGGTACGTAGGGAATTAATTTGAAGTTTGGCGCATGAAGGGAATTAAAACTCCCTTTGACATTATCTATGAAAAATGTATTGCACAATTGCATGTGTATATAACCTATTTATGAATAAATTTTACATATGTTTTTTACCTTGTCAACAATCGTAACTCTATCTTAGTTTGGTGGCTTGAAAAACCTTGTGTTGAATTCTTAAGAAATAGGAGAAAATGACTTAACGAGTTTCTTCTTGCTGCATTTATTACTCGAGGATTAGTTGGGATTATGTCCAGTCCATTTCTTAGTAGATCAGTAATTTTAAATACATTAAAGGATTGATAAGATTATAGGAGTTTTGTCTAGAAACTTATATTTTGCTAATGTATGTTAGTTATAATAAGTCATCAGGTTAATATAAGAAAGAAATGAAAGAGATTGAGACGAACTAATACCCTACCTATTTCCTTCCCCTTCCCCTTCGTGTTTGTCGAGCTTCCCTTCCCCAACCCCCGTTACGTTTCGTCGTCGGGCTTCCCCCTCCCCCCTCCCCGTGTTTCGTGCGTCGGCTCCCCTCCCCCTCCCCGGTATGTTACTCGATCAGTGGTTGTTCGGTTTTATCGTTTGTGTCTTCCCCTTCCCGCGTTTGGTCGAGTCTCCAAGTTTAGGGTTCGGTGTTACGAACCTAGTGATGTATATTTTCGTTATTTTCATGTTTGTTATCTTCAGATCCGATGGCCCTTGCCTTTTTGTGACTGGTAGTGCTGGGGTGTTCGTTAGTGGTGATCGGTGGGTAGTTCAAAGCTCTTGGTTTCCTATGATAAAGGAAGATCTAGGCTACCTGGTAGGTAGAGCCAATAATCCTAGAGTTAGACATGAGGTTTTTGCCACTTTAGGAATTCAGGTGTTGGTTAAGATGAGAGGAGGTTCTCTCTTAAGATCTGTTGTGCGTCGGTCTTATGGGTTCGGGATTGTCAGTTTGGATCTTAGGATCCGCTAGTGGGGCGAAGTTCTTCAATCTAACTCGCTCCAAATTATCGTGATGGCTTCAGGTGTCATCACACCTAAAAAATGCATCTTGTGGGAGGCACTCCAACTTGCTTTGGGGCACGTCAAGACCTCCACGTCTTTCGAGTTTCAATCTAGTGTGATTGAACTCCGGATACCCTCGCAGCAGGGTCAGAAGTCACTAAAGAACGTGACTTCGTTGTTAGTTGAATCAGGAGAATCCCAGGAGGATCATCAAGGACCTTGGGATTTCGCGTCTAGTAGACATTGGGATCTACTAGCTGTTGTACGACAATCTCTCTATGAAGATCGTCAGGGTTTTGTATCTCAACATATTTCTTCTCATATCCAACCTCACCCGCCATCGCTCAATACAAACTTCTTTCGGACTGTACATATAGTAGTTAGTGTTTTCTTTAAAAAGTATGTACGAGTTAATGTAGTTCTTGTTAGTGATAGTTGTTTTTTTGTTTGGTTGTATTTGCATTAGGCTGTACTCCAGTTTTCAACTAATGCAAATTTTCTCGATGTCAAAAAAAAAAAAACTTTTGAATGAGCTAAGAACCGATATAATGAACTCAAAAATTTTGTTACCTTCGCCATCCCCTATTCTGTCTAGAGCAAAAAAAAAGTGAAGTTATTCAAGATTCTGTGTAAGAAAGTACATTAGTTGTTTCCTAAAGCAAGTAAAGACTGGTACAATTTATTCACAGTTCAAGAAATTACAAACATCTGAAGGAAAACATTCTACAAATTACAATATCTTCGGAATGTCGCCAATTCAAGTTTTAATAGAACAACTAAAGGGAAGTAAATGAGCCATCCTGTACGCCGCATAATTCCATTTCCTGTTGACAAAATTTCAATTCAGCTACAATATCATAAAAAGAAAAAGAAAAAGAAAAAACCTCTCACCATATTACCTAGATGAGATAATAATATATAATTTGTTCAGTTCTTTAGTACATGTATAATAAAAATCGAAAACTCATATTAATTTTTTTTAGAAAACACATCTATGGAAAAAAAGATAATCTTTTAGGTGTGCATGTCAAATTGTTGCCTTATATGGTAATAGAAGAAGAAATTAAAATAAAATATTTCCTCTATTATAAACTAAATACAACATTTTGACTTTGACTTTGACGCTATTCATAATCTAACATGTTATTCGATTAGTCTCAACTCTCAATGTAAGTTAACAAAATAACAACTTTTATACTAATAGATAATTAGAGATATAAATGGTCAACATTATGTGTTGGCAAGCGTAAAGATCAAAGTGTTGCATTTATTTAGAAATAAGGGAAGTACTTCAAACAAAAAAAATGAAATTCACTCCTCCTTTTTTTCTAATATCTTTTCTAATATACGTATATATTAGCATGTAGAAAATTTTGAATTCGATGTATATTTAATTATTTTTTTAATATTGTTATTAATATATAATTAAAATTATAAACCTGGAGAACATTACAATAAGGAAAAATCACATTGTTAAGGGAAAACCTGCAGATGAACCTGGTGTGTTTTGGATTTGATTACTTGTATTTGTTCCGGAAATCATCAAGTTGGGATTACCATTGAAACTGCAAATAGGAAGCATGGTGAATTGGTAATCTTTGTATTACCTGAAAATCCTTAAAATCATGAGATGTTGGTAAAATATGAAGGAATCAATTTTACCTTATGGGAGTGAAGTATGCAAAAGATCCGTTTAGAGGGATTGATCCTGATAGCTGATTGAATGATAAATCACTGCAAAAATCCATATTTTGTAAAAATAACTATTAGAGTAGATATCTCTTGTAATCAGGACTCTATATATATATATATATATCTATATATATGTATATATATATATATATATATATATATATATATATATATATATATATATATATATGTATAGGGGTAGGATCCGCCGAAACAGCTTCTTAGTCGAAAACTGAAAACAAGGGTAACTTTTACCACTTTTAGGGTAACTTTATATACTTTAGGGGTAACTTTTGCCTGTTTTAGGGTAACTTCATTATATTAAGGATAACTTTATATATTTCAAGGGCAACTTTATATATTATAAGGGTAACTTTTAGTACGTTTAAGATAACTTTATTATGTCATAATTAATTTTCATCTTTCTAGGGTAACTTTGAGTATTATAAGGATAACTTTGAGTATTATAAGGGTAACTTTAACTAATAGTATTACAGTAACTTTTAAGTCTTGATATCCCCCACCTTCTTCTTCAACCTTCATCTTCTTCAACCTTCATCTTCTCCCTCAACTCTCATAATAAAAAATCAAGATACCAAAAATCAAGAATAAAACCTCTCGCAAATTGAAAACAGCAAAGACTACTTAAAGAAGAGCTAATTTCCTCGATTAATTTGTGAAAACATATCAATTTCATCAAAATAAGTAAAAATCAAAAAATAAAACAAGAATCAAACCTCTGCAAATTGAAAAGGAAGCCGAGAAAACCTAATACGAATAATCAATCAGACACAATAATAATTGAATAAATTCGCAAATGAATAAGAGAGAGAGAGAGAAAGCGTACGAGAAAGAGATCGAGAAGAACGTGAGGAGGAAGAGGAGAGAGATCGAAAAAGAAGAAAGATGAAGAAGAAGCAAAGTGTCGATTGTGAGGGAGCTCGTTGTTGCTATGGCGGTGTTCTTCGTTTTCGCCATTGGTTTGTTCAACCCACAAGTTTTCTAGGGTTCGAATTCAAGCATTAGAATACATTAATTCATCCGAAATGGCAGATTTTGCCTTTGAATTAAGCATACCTACCATGAATTTGCTTAAGTTCCTAGAAATCAAATGGTCAGAGGAGAGAGAATTTGGGATTTTTTTTTTCTGGGGGGAAGAGGATCGAGAGAGGGGGGGGTTATTTTGGATTTTGTGAGGGGAGGGACAAAGAATTCCAGCCCTTAGATCATCTTAGTAATATTATTTGATGGCCCGATCTTACATTTTTCGGTTTTCACATTAATGAGTGTTTTCACAAGATCCTATTCCTATATATATATATATATATATATATATATATATATATATATATATATATATATATATATTAACAAGTCGTATTCTCAACTCTTGCACATGGTATCATAGCCAAAATTTTCCTTTTTCCTGTAGGAATTTCGGCCCTACCTCTCTCTTCCTTCAAGATGTCGTCTTCTCAAAGCCTTGATTTTTCGACATCTATGGCGTCTCTCTCAACCCGTCGCCACACTGGATCTCCAATCCTACCACCGCCTTCACTTTTTCTTCAACTGTTTCTTCGCGTAGTGGACCTCTTTGAAAACAATAGTGGGGATGTTTGGTAGATGACTTTTTGGTGATTTTTTTTTTCATGTAGTTAAGCAGTCAACATAATGTTTTGTAAATGACTTTTCAAGTAATGTTTTAATAGCTTTTTTAAGTTGGCTCTCAGTTTTTGCATTTATTTGCACTAGGCAACCAACACCAATAACTGAGTTTACCAAACATAAACAACCATAGTCAAACAACAACATACACGAATGACGAACCAATAATGTAATATAGCCAACAGCTGGCCAATTGCTAAAAAACCCGGATAACAATAATAGTTATTTTCCTCTGTTCCTCCGCAAAGGCTACACATACACTGGGTGTATGTGGGCCACACATACACTAGGTGTATGTGTTACTAGTAAAATTTATACATTGTGTATGTGTTACTATTAAAATGTATATTATTACTAAAAATATTACAAACTTACAATGTTTCGACAGATAATTTTGTTTTTAATGATTTGTTCTTTATCTTTGTTTAAAAAATCTGTTTTATGAAATTTTCTTTGTTTAAATTTGTATGAATCCTTTGTTTAAAACTTAAAAAAAGAATTGTAATTTTTTTTTCAGATTATTCGTATATTAGCTTTATCTTATT
Organism: Beta corolliflora; assembly: GCA_947648045.1. Lineage (NCBI taxonomy): Eukaryota > Viridiplantae > Streptophyta > Magnoliopsida > Caryophyllales > Amaranthaceae > Beta > Beta corolliflora. The sequence goes on along the minus strand of CANSZD010000418.1, from coordinate 93,968 downwards.
CATCTTCACCATTTTTCTACTATTGATTTCTACTAAATTTTCTTGTCATTTTCTATTATTTAATTTGTTTGTAGAAAAATAATGTTATATTTTCATCCCTACCATGTAATAAAATTCAATTCGAAATATAGTATTTCAATCGTCTATGTATTATGTAAATTCAAATATCGTTGAATAACAAAGCAAGTTCAAATGATTGTAAGTTTGTACTTTTTTTAGTAACAGTATACATTTTAGTAGTAACACATACCAAAGGTATACATTTTAGTAGTAACACATACATCCAGTGTATGTGTGGCCCACATACACTCGGTGTATGTGTATCATCTCTCTTGTTCCTCTTAAGATCAATTTTCATAGAAAAACGAAAAAGGTAGGTTGAAACTCACACAATTTGCAGTGTTGTGATAGTAGTTAATGATCTTGGTATGTCTCCTGACAATGTGTTGTTGTTCAGCCGCCTATTATTGCACAAAATTAATAGAAAAGATTAAACTAGTAAGTAGTTTCATAGGATGAGATATGAGGGTTGACAAGACGTGAAGACGTCCTAAAAAAAATATATATATATATATATATACAATAATTATAAATTAGGAGTTTATGTAAGTGAAATTATCATGACATGACTAAATCAATAGAACCCCAAGTTAAGTATATAACTAGCGACTAATGTTTTACGATTTTCACCTAAGTTTTTTTTTTCACCTTTCAGAACCTCAATCCACTCTTCTGGTGAGTTAATTAACATTAACCCCAATTGAAATTTTCAAACCAACACAACTAAAAGAAACTTGCTTTAATATTTACATTTTGCAATTAAAATAATGAAAAAAAAAAGAATTTAGTTGTTGGAAAAATAGGCTACAAAATGCTCATCAATTCTTCTCTTTTCCTCAGCAACATATTCTTGAATTTCTTCGAAAAGTTACTACAATTTTATTTTTTATCATTTTCTTCAATGTCCACTCAACAATAATTCCAAACACATAAAAATTAAAGCCAACTAAATCCTTGTTTTACGATCCTAAATTAAGGCTCTGTTCTTTTGAACTGAATAAATGGAAATTCGGCCGGGTATCGATTCGATTCGGATTGGTTCGGTTGACTGCCGCCCGCCCGAGACTTATTCATTTCGAGTCCGTTCGAGACTACAACTTATTGATTTTTTTTATTTTTATTATTATTATTATTATTATTATTATTAATATTATTATTATTATTATTATTATTATTATTATTATTATTATTATTATTATTATTATTATTATTATTATTATTATTATTATTATATTCTTATTCTTATTATTATTATTATTATTATTATTATTGTTGTTATTATTATTGTTATTGTTATTATTATTATTATTATTATTATTATTATTATTATTATTATTATTATTATTATTATTATTATTATTATTATTATTATTACGGTTTTTTTCACCAAATACCCGCGACAAATTAAAAAATTCACCATATACCCTCAATGTTCCAAAAATTCACCATATATCCTTGAGTTTTCAAAACCGCAGCACCGATGCCCTTTTTCTAACTTCCGTTAACTCACCGTTAGGCTTTATTTACCATTTTGCCATTATTAACTCTAAACCCTAAAATCTAAACCCTATCCCTAAAAATCTAAACCCTAACCCACCCCCTCACCTCCCTCCACCGGCCCCCCCCCCCTCCCCTTCCCTCCACCGCAACCCCCACCCCACCCCTCTCCCCTGCCCCCAGCCCCTTCCTCCCCCCCTCCCTTCGCCGTAGCCTCCCACTCCACTCCCTCCCCTCCTGCCGCACCCCCACCCATTCCCCCACGATTTCCCAGACCCCCCACGCCGCATCACACCACCACTTGTCCCGGCCCGCGCCGCGTCGCGGCGCCACCCCTCCTCTCTCTCCTCCTCTCGCTCTCTCCTCTCTGTTCGATCTACTCCACGGTTTCTCCTCGCCCGCGTTCGCCCTCGATTAGACGCCTCCCCCTCGATTTTTTCGGGTCCGTAATTTCGTGCGTTTGGTCCGCATTTTTCCGGCATCGAAGGGGAGGGGGGGGCTTTCGATTTTCCTGGGCTACGAGGTAGGGGAGGGGGGGGGCTTTCGAATTTCCGGGCTACGGGGTTGCGGGGCTGGGGGAGGGGAGGGGAGGGGAGGGCTGCAGCGGTGGAAGGGAGGGGGATGCGGCGGAGGGTAGGGGGAGGGGGAGGGGGGGGGGTGGAGGGGGAGGGGGTGGGGGGGGGGGTGGAGGGGTGTGTGTGGGTTAGGGTTTGTGGTAAGGGTAAGGGTAAGGGTAAGGGTAAGGGTAAGGGTAAGGGTAAGGGTTTAGGTTTAGGATTAGGGTAAGGGTAAGGGTAAGGGTAAGGGTTAGATTAGGGTTAGGGTTAGATTAGAATTAGGGTTTAGGGTTAATAATGGCAAAATGGTAAATAAAGCTAACGGTGAGTTAACGGGAGTTAGAAAAAGGGCATCCGGTGCACGATTTTGAAAACTCAAGAGTATATGGTGAATTTTTGGAACATTGAGGGTATATGGTGAATTTTTTAATTTGTCGGGAGTATTTTGTGAAAAAAACCGTTATTATTATTATTATGGGTTATATACCCCTTGTGTTTTTTAAAATTCTATAATGTACCCCTAATGTATTTTTATTCTACGCTGTACCCCAGTGTTTTTTAAGTTTTCTACATAGTACCCCTATGTTAAATGAACGTAACGTTTACCGTTATCTCTTTGCATTTTTGGGCTTCTTTCTCAACCCTCCCACTGCCACCCCCCCGGCCCCAGTCCCCACCCCCTCCCCTCCACCCCCGCAACCACCATGACCGCCGCCAGCCTAGTCCTCCACCCCCGTAACCATCATGACCGCCGCAACCACCAATGTTTTTTTAAAAAATGAACCCAAATTCAACGGGGGATGGGGTGGGGGGCAACGGGAAATCGAAGGGGAGGGGTGGGGGCAACAGAAATCGAAGGGGAGGGGTAGGGACTCGCAGGAAATCGAAGGGGAGGGGTTGGGGCAACGGGAAATCGAAGGGGAGGGGGTAGGGGCTGCGGGAAATCGAAGTGGAGGGGTTGGGGCAACGGGAAATCGAAGGGGAGGGGGTAGGGGCTGGGAAATCGAAGGGGAGGGGTGGGGGCTGCGGGAAATCGAAGGGGAGGGGGTGGGGGTCGGGGAAATCGAAGGGGGGGGTGGGGCCAGGAAATCGAAGGGGAGGGGTTGGGGGCTAGGGGGGCAGGGGAAGGGATGGGGGCTGCGGTGGAGGATAGGGGGGAGGGGGTCTGGGGGGGAGGGGTTGGGGTCGGGAGCGCGGTGGAGAGGAGAGGGGGCTGGGGTGGAGGGGATGGGGAGTTTTGGATGGGAATTCAAAAATATTTAACGTCCGTTTTCATTAATACACACTAGGGATACTATGTAGAAAGCTTAAAAAACACAAGTGCATGGTGTAGAATAAAAAAACATTAGGGGTACATTATAGAATTTTAAAAAACACAGGGGTATATCATAGAAAAACCCTATTATTATTATTATTATTATTATTCATGCATGTTACTATTACTATTCTACAGTATTAGGCGTGAAACATGCTATTGGTTTTGTATATATATTGACTTGCGAATAGCAATCTTGGAGGAAAATATTATATTAACAATAGTATTATTTCATATCATTATCATTCTACTTGTTATTATTAATATTACTCAATTCATATGAATATTATTATTATGCATATTATTAGTATTAGTATTAATATTATTATTATTATTATTATTATCATTATCATTAATATTATTAATTATTATCATTATCAATGATGATAAAAATATTACTCTACTTGTAATTATTAATAATACTCAATTCAATTCAGTTCAGTTCAGTTCAGATCAGTTCAGTTCAGTTCAGTTCAGACTTATTCAGTCCAAAAGAACAGAGCCAAAATTCCCTCATAATCATATCATAATCCTAAACAAACTAGTTGATCTTACTTCAATACGTTATTTTTAGGTAAATTTTATTGCAATACGTTGTGAAACAGTGAACTGTGAAAGACAATATAGAATAACTCAACAACTTGAAACAACTATCTAGGAAAGAAAGATGCATTGAATCATACAAGGTTCGTAATCTTGTGAGCCTGCCCAATGTGTTAGGAATAGGTCCAGTTAAATTGTTGAAATTGAGTTCCAAGCTCACTAAGTTTGTTAGATTTCCCAAATCATATGGTATTGTACCATTTATGTTATTGCTAAAGATCTCTCTGCAATGAATAAACAAAATATTAATAATTTTGATATATAACATCATTAAAAAATACGTCCTAGATAGATATAAAATATATCCCAAACATGAGAATGTCTTCTAATACATACAAATTTATGAGTTTAACTTACAAGTACTGGAGATTGAAAAGTTGACCAAGCGCTGGAGCTAGTTGACCACTCAAATTAGCATTTCCAAGATCACTAACCTCTCAATAAAAAAATTGATGATTAAGAAATATTAACTGTGAAAAATTAGCAAACAAGTAAACAACATTCAACCAATTTTGTGCCACTTATGAAAGTACATTCACTATACATAAGTGTACTTTCTAGAAAGATGGTACATCCCCTCACATTCCTCTCTATATATCATGTGCTCTATACATGAGCACATAGGTCGGAAATATGAGAAGGTATATGCAGTGCCGGTCCTGAGGAGGTGTTTAGAGGGGCAGTGGCCTAGAGCCCAAGCTTAGAAGGGGTCCAATCTTCTAGATTTAAAATAGTAGTAGGGAAAAAAACATGATTAAGGAAAATGAAAAAAGAAATTATCAAAAAAAAGGAAAAAGAAATTATCAAAAAAAGGAAAAAGAAAATTGTGTTTTCTTCAATCTTCATGCCTAAAATTACACTACACTAGTAAAATAGTTTGGCCTTACCCCCTCTCTCAGATCCAAACTCTTCTTCTATTTCCTAAATTTATCACTAACCACCATTAAATTCTTTGATAATTCCAATATTTCCCAAAAAATTGAGCCGTTATTAACATTAAACTTCCTGACCTCCTCTTAATTATGGCAAAGGAGTTTTTTCTCTACAATTTAAATAGGGATAACTGCATTTGAATAATGCATTAGGAACTTTAGGAAAACATTGGAGTCGATGTTATTAATAATGATTTTGCATCTCGAAAATCTCGTAGAACCCATTTTTTATGATTTTTTAATATCATGTACTAAATGATGGCATATGAATTGTTTGAACAGAAAATAATTTTAGTAATTTTATTAGTAAAAATGTATCCGTTTAAACAATGGATTATTTTAATAGAATTACTATCATGTGTTTTTATTTCTTTATTACACATTGTAGTTTTTTTTTTTTTTTGAAAGGGCCTAATCTATTATTTTTCCAAGCGCCCAAAAAGATCGTGACCAGGGGGTATATGCATATATTAATATATACACCCGATGACCCAAGTGTATTAAAAGTAAATTGAAGCAACTTACAGTCTAACAACGCTATTATCACTGTTGCATGTAACATGATACCATAGACATGGATTCTTCATACTAGCATTCCAACTACTCGTAACTCCACTAGGATCAACCAGGTTTGACTTGAATGTATACAAAGCATCACCTGAGTCACACACAAAAGGTTGTTATTTCATGCATTTCTGAGGTGAGAAATGGGTTCCATCCTACAACCAATTATTGATATGTAGCGTAATCCACCAACCTAATACAAGCTCACGCCGCAAGAGAGTTTGACCATATACAAGGTTGGCAGAGTTCCATCTTAAAACCAGTTGTTCCTAAAACTTGTTCTTTCTAATAATCTCTTCCAAATAATAGCAATAATAGTCGTCATCATCAGTTCAATACTCACAGGTGGACAGTCAACTAACAAACACAAGTTATTAAGCTAGTACTCCGATCCATAGTAAAAGGAGAGAGGAGAGAGAAACTAACCTTCAACATTAGCAGAGGCATAGTGATAGTAGTAAGGCAACACCAAAATCAAACAAAGAGGACTCCAATTACCAGAAACAGCCATTTTTCAGACGAAAGACAGGCAACTTGTGTTCTTTATCAACCTTAAGTATTGATTATTTAGCCACTAGTAGTACGCGGTCATTTAATTCTTCTTTCTTCATATAACTTCTCTTTGACTTGACTAGTAGAAGTATTAGTATACTTTGTTACATGATTTCTTTAACTAAGCGTACTCCAAATTTGACTTTGGAACTTTTTAATTATTATCTTTGAAAATATCTTAGGTAATTATTGAAAAAAAATCTGAGGTAATATTTGGTTGTAAAAATTAATACAGTTAAAATAGTTTCTTTTTTCATGGTTGTTTTATGCACAATATTCAGTGCATATTTTGACTATCATTATCTATAAATAGTTTGTACGTGTTAGGGTGTGTTCTTTTCACCTGAACTTATCTGAACTAAACTTATTAGACCTCATTAACCATGATTTCACCTTATTAGACCTGTAACCTAGTCTAATTAGCAAAAAAATGTTTTTTTTTTCCTAATACTGTTAAGAATTTATGGGTCAAGTATTTGAATTTAATATCGAACACATTGTATCCATGAAGAACAAAAAGAAATTGAGAAAGTAGCTCGAAACTATCCCTTTGCTCATTTCCTTGTACTACCAGTCTACCACCATGGTGTAGTTCGAGAACAGGAGAGCATTGCCACTACCACTAGGGTAAGTTCGTTGCCGCTTCAACCGTGGCATTGACCACCATCACCAAAGCCCTAGAACACCACTGTTTATATATATGTTTCTTTCATGAACAACATAGTTGTACCTAGATCCCACATCCACTGTGTTGCTCTCTCATTTTCAGAAAGTAAAAATAGTACTTGACATTAGTAGTTTCTCCTTCCTCTTCTGGCTCGATCTTTAGATCTATAGAAACGAAAGGAGTACTTAAAAGATTATGTTAGTTCAATCACTCATCTCTTTGTAACAAAAAATATTATTCAAAATGTTTTGATTCAATCTACACATCATAGACTTACACATTCACAAGATGACAAGAAAGAGAATATGAATCAGTAATCACGTTAACTAACAAAATGATGAGTTAGAATAATATTATTTTCAATACGAAAGGAGATTTTACATACAAAGGGTTGGAAATATAATTACATTTCAAAGATACAAACAACAAAAAAATGAAGAAAATATAAACATTATCTGCCAGTAGACAATTCATCAGGGGCTTGGTTTGAAGTAGAGTCAAGAACACGATCAATATTAGACTGGTGGATGTGTTTAAATTTGTGACTAGCAATCTCTTCCTCCTCCCATCTCACCCATCTTTCACCCAAACCATCACCTTCAAGCATTCTAACCACCTCTGACATCTTCGGGCGATCTATCGGAGAAGTATGTCTACAAAGTAGAGCAATCTTTATCAATTGTTCAGCCTCATCTTCAATAAAATTACCCTTCAAATCACCATCAACTAATGCCTTCAATTTCTTTTCCTTCAAAACTCCTTTCACCTATATGCATATATATAGATAGATTCAAGATCAATTTCACATGACATATTGGTTGGGGAATCATTGGGAATACTTCATATGTCCCAGTTTGTATGCATATTTGACTGATATTTTTGTTTTCGAAATATAGACCGTAACTTTTTTACTCCTTCTATCTCAACATATAGTTCTTGTTTGATTGGATGTGTGTATAAAATTAGATGACTTTGAGCATTAGTTGTTAAAACTTCCACTGATTTGAACTGTAAAAACGATACAGTTGGATTTGTTTTCAGACATCCTTCTATCTAAATGTCTACCTATTAACTTCAGTAATACTTGGGACATAATAGTAGTCAAAGAAGAACTTTTAGGACATAAGTATCATTTTCGGTTTTCGATAAAAAATAGAATTCAATGGAGTATCCAGTTGAATTAAGTGAGAAAAAATATAAGAAAGGAAAAAAAAAAATAGGTCCTAACTCCCCCAGTAAGTGGATCGTCAAGTGGAAGTACTTTAAGGGTGCGTTCACTTCACCTTAATAAAAAATACGTTTCAAGCCTTGAATATGTTCAAATAGGTTCCAACACCTTATAAAATAAGTTTTAGTAAGTTCAGATACATTCTAATAAGTCCTGTTCCGATAAGTTCAAGTAAAATAAAGTGAAGAGATTGCATACTAAGAAGATCACTATCTAATTATGATAATGATATTCACTTGAAACATCAACGATGACAGTCAATTTGAGATGAAAGAAAAAATAAAGCATCTTCATAGCTAGTCAAGCAAAAGGAGTAAGTACATACCCAATCCAACCACGTAATATCCTGTTGATCAGTTGGTGGGAGAAGATGGGATGCCCTTTGTCCAGTGATGAGCTCCAGAAGCATAGCTCCATATCCAAAAACATCAGTTTTATCTGAAGATTTTCCAGTGGAGAAATACTCAGGTGCAATATGCCCAACTGTGCCACATACTTTTGTAATGACATGAGTATGTTTGTAGTCCATAAGTTTCGCCAACCCAAAGTCCCCAACAACTGCTTCATACTCCTCATCCAAAAATATGTTATCAGTCTTGACATCACGATGGATGATTTTCGTTTCACAATGTTCGTGCAAATAAGCAAGCCCCCTAGCAACTCCTAATGCAATTCTCTTCCTGATTTCCCAACTAAGTGGTGAATGTGTTGCTGGGCGTTCTACATTGAAGAGAATAAAACCTTGATCAGACTTAAAGTAATTGATGTAATAACCAAACATACTTCGTGCATCTTAAGTTGAGTTTTTTAGGGATGTGATGAAGGATAGTTGTGAAACTTAAACTTAATTCCTTAAACAAACGTGGCCTAACTATCTAGAGATGGAGGGAGTTATAGAAAACGTCAGCAGGTGGCCATTACAGAGGAAATATAGATAATACCTCTCAAGCAAGATGCTACGCTTCCATTAGTCATCAGAGGATAAACAAGCAATCTTTCTACTGGCGTCGTGCAAAAACCATACAAACGAACCAAATTGCGATGGATAGCCATGCTGATCATTTCAACCTCAGTTTGAAATTGGATTTCTCCACCTTGAGCACATTCCTCTTTGAGTCTTTTAACTGCCACTAGGGTGCCATCAACCAAACGTCCTTTATAAACATTTGCAAATCCACCTCTACCAATGAAGTTTTCATGGCTAAAATTATCCGTTGCAATTTTTAGTTCTTGCAAGGAAAATTTTTTCAATTGTCCCTGGTGAAGTTCTGGATGTTCTTCATCTGTGTTCAAGAAATAACAAATAATGTCAAATATATCAAATGTAGTACTAATATGAACCTGACAAGCTGTAACTGATATTTCCACTAACCAGGAACATCAATGAAATGATCTCGATGTTTCCTACGTTGCCACAAAGCAATGCTAACTATGCAAGCTGCAATGAGCAGAGTGACACCGGCAGCAACTCCACCAGCAATAGCTCCAATGGAGTTATTACTTCCTGAATAATTGTTCATAAGATCCCTTGTTAAGCAATAATCTCTACCAAGATGCTTTGACATTACCATGAGGGGGGAACGGTAGGGATTCAAAGATATCACCACCATAATATTATATTCTCTCCGTCCCTCAAATGTTTTCCCATTTGCTTTTTGAAAGTCAAACACTCAAACTTCACAAACTTTGACCATTTATTCTTACAATTATATAAGAGAAAAAATATATTCATGTGGATCTTATTAGATTCGTCTCAATGTGTTTATAATTTTTATTACTGCATAGTTAAAGATAATTGTGGTCAATGTCTATTGGACACCGTGAAAAAAAAGAAGCAAATGTGCAATCCTTTGGGGGATGGAGGGAGTAATACTATAGCAAAAGCAAACCTGGTTGAATTGTAGGAGGACTTATGGCAGGCATCCTCAAATTATGATTGCCAGTAAAACTGAAAAAAAAAAAAGGGAAACACGCCAACCACCTTAATGTCATGAAAAATTTTGAGACATGAGAAAGGGAAAGGATAAATGATTGACCTTGAATTGGTGAACCTTGAGAAGGATCCATTGACAGGAACATCTCCTGTTAGCTGGTTGAATGACAAATCACTGTAAGAGAGTTATATACCTCTTCTAACTAATCCTACAAAATCTCTGTATACTAGTGACCCACGTCATTTTCCTGATAGAATTGAAAAGAACGACTTATCACTTACAGGGTGTTCAGGCTTGATATAGCAGTCAATGACCTAGGTATTTCTCCTGACAAATTGTTGTTATTCAAGTTCCTATCATTGTCAAACAATCAAAATGTCACAAGGGTTGTTAAGGAAAGACAAGGAAACACTCTGAAAGAACATCTCAATTAATAAAAGACATTTTGCTAAAGAAGATATCTGGAAAATGCTGAATACATGCACAAGTCTAATTCAAGCGATGCACAATTCTCATTCTAGAAGGAAGTGTGCTGACCCATACATATTTAAGCATGGATATTCACGAGAATAACAATAACCATAGTGATATGCCTGAAAGAAATGTAGTGTAACTAAGAATCAACACCTTAAAAGCCTGTTGTTTTTTCCCCTCTTTTTCTCTTTGACAAGAAGACACACCCCCTTTGGCAGGAGCAGATAATATATAGAAGCTTAAGCCATATGTGTCTCACTGTACATGTTGTACATAGAAGTTAATAAAGAAGTCTATTCTCATACTTTCATGACAATATGAAAAGGAGTGGGATAACAACTAAAAATATAAGATCTTAATTAGTTGGGGACAGTGATTAGTATCATGATTCAGAGACCAAATGTTTGCAAAAGCTTACAGTGCAACAAGTCACATAAACGAGGAGGTAAATTAATCCGTATGTTAACAACAAAAGGCATGAGAGGATGCATTCATACAAGTTCTGTAGACTAGCGAGATTGCCCAATGTATTTGGAATAGGACCAGTAAGATTGTTGGAACTGAGATCCAAACGCACTAAGTTTGCCAAATTCCCTAACTCATGTGGTATTGTACCATTTATATTATTGTTGTAGAGGGACCTGCCATGAAAAGGAAACGAGAATCATGCACCATAGTTGGGAAATAAGATGGTAGAAACAATAGAGGGACGTATAAAATATGCCTTAAATAAAAACGCGCAAAAGTATATGTGAATTTTCTTTTTTTGAAAGATCTTAATTCATCTCATCACTATGTCCTCTGAATTTGGCCATATAGAAGCCCGGTGAGGTTCCATCATAAAACCATTTAGCAATAGCTGGAGTAGCCCACTAGCCCTATATGGTGGATTGTTGGTCATCCTCTATCTTGTTCTTCAACGTGGGACAACTAGCCCCAACTCGAAAGTGGGGCTTTCTTAACAGCAAAAACAACCGCCTAGTAGAAGAAATGCTGTCAGAGTTCAACTTACAATACTTCGAGATATGAGAGCTGGCCAAGTTCTGGAGCAAGTTGACCAGTTAACTCTGAATTTCCAAGTTCACTGACACAAAAGGTTAAATAACTTGATCAGCTATACTAATATAAGTAATTGGCAAAACTTCGCAAGCAAGTATAAGATTCAGTCAGAGTAGTAAAACTTACACTCTGGTGACTCTTTCACCTACGCATGTAACATGGTGCCATGTGCAAGGACTAACAAGGTGAGACTCCCAATTATCCATTCTTCCATCAGGATCAACCAAATTGGATCTGAATGCATATAATGCATTGACTGTGTAATAGACATAAAACCATCATCAAAGGCGATTACACTTATGCAAACGCAATGCCACAATGCCATGAGCAGCATCGAGGAAAGTAGATCAGAAAATCTAGAATATATAAGGGATTAGCATCCTTATTTTGTTCATAACTTTCTATTATATGGAGCCTTTTTTATTTACGGTGAATAAAGATAACACACATCGCTGAATAGAATGGACAATAGTATGAACAAGTTCTAAATAAATGTTTCCATTATAAAATGGTCTAAGGTGCACTAAATATATAAGCAAGTGAGTTTCAGCCAGCAATAACTTATAGTGATGCATCCAAATGTTCACCTTTCCCTTGTTATCACATGCATTGCCTCATGTTATGCATTCCTCTTCTACCTCTCATTTGGTTGATGTTAAGTATTTTCAATTTTCCACATACTTGCAGGGCACATCTACTCATGGTTTGATCTTACAAAAATCCAAGCATTCTCAGTGTAACATAATTCCTTAATCTCCCCGCGAATTGTGATCCAAAAAAAGCGAATTATTGTCGGTTTTCCCCTAGTTTTGGCCCATTTTAGGTGAACCGCGAACTGAAAAAGTGAATTATGTTACACTGAGCATTCTACTATGGTCTGGCTTATCCATCCAGATACTACTCGATCAACTACAAGGTCTGCCATCTTCCTAGGTCCTAATCTCATTTCTTGGTGCTCAAAAGAAATTGCCAATTGTCTCTAAATCTACCAGATATTGAGTTGTGATCTACATTGTTGCTCATGCCTCATGGACATAAATTCTTGTGGAATCGGACATCTTCCTTAAAAAAAATAGCTAACTAAATACTTCCAAAAAATTAGCTAGCTAGTAATTAGTATAAGATAGGAACGGCGCGTTCTAGATTCACAAGATAAACACTTAGCTAAGTTAGCTAGAACTTAGTGAAATGGCCTTACTCATTTCAAGCATACCCCTTTTGAAAATGGTGCTCCCAGGTCCCAAATAATTCCAAGCTTAAAACTTAATTATGACCTTGATCAATCGATGATCAAAGGCAATAATGATTACTTCCTCCGATTCAAAATATAAGATATGTACGATATTTGAAGTCGAACTTTGATGGTAAATTACTCTTCATGTTGATATAAATTATAAGGAAATGGTATTACTACTGTATCTGTTAAGACAAATATAATCGTATAATATCTATTATCAAATTTGTCACATTATAAGAGATATTTTACCCACTGTTTTTTTTTTACTCATTACTCATCTGAAACCTAACCTCCATATATGCTAAATTTGCACAATAGGAAGAGCTATAAATGAGAAAAAAAATAGGCTTAGTTTGTACTAGGCACCTGGTACACTCGGGTAACCCGGTGTACAAGAAATGCACTCTAGATATTTGTGGTCAATGCAAATTTTTATAAAATATGGTATGTCACATAAGTATTGTAGCTTTAATCAAACAAACACAGCTTAACAAGATTAGAAGCAGGAGAGAGAAAAAGATCAACCTTCATCATTAGCAGAAGCATTGTGAAAATAAGTGACCACCAAAATCAAAGAGAGAGAAAACCCAATTGCTGAAATTTCTTGTTCCATAATTTGCTAGTTGGGTCTTGTTAAAAAATGGGGATTGTAATAAGTTGAAGCTGTTTCTTCTTTGTTCATGAGACAGGCGAAAAAGAGGAGAGAGAAAGAGATGAAATGCAGACAACAACTTTGTATTGGTGGGAAAGTGTCGTACTCGTACCATAACTTCCTCACAAATTATCAAAGGAAATTCACTTTTTACAATATTATTATGAATTATATATTCACTATCGCAGACAAAAAAAGACACGGTCTATTTATTTTCTACTATTTGCATCGGCCCTGTTTTTTAGAATATATTTAGAGGGTTTTGACGTTTGAAGTTTTGAACCAATCTTGAGTGTGCTTCCAAATTGAAGCAAGATTGGAATACAAATATTACTTTGTAGGGCGGTATATAAGAAGTTAAAAATAAAAATATTAATATATTGAGTGACGTGTGATTATATCATAAGTTTCTAAATTATTAGTACTTTGCAATTCTAAGGACTGTATATATCAAAACCGTACTTTTTAAGGAGAAATGCCAAATCTCAAATGGTATATCAGTGGCAATGTCGTACATAAATTGAATCATATTCTGCAAACCAATAAATGTTTAATTTACAAATGTCGTACTTCCTCCGTTCTAAAATAAATAAAACACTTACCATTTTAGGCCGTTTCAAAATAAATACAACGTTACTTTATTTAGTATTCACTTATCTCTATCTCTCTCCTCATCACATGGGTCCCTCTTTTTCTTTCTATCTATATCTCTCCTCTCCTAAATCCGTGTGCCAAGACCCTACGTTTCATTTAAAACAGAACGGAGGAAGTATTGTGGTTCATATATGTTGTACTTTGTAGAGAAAATGTTGTATATACCTACCTTACATCAAATTGTTGTTTAGTATTAATTTATAAATGTCGTATTGTGGAGTTATAAATGTTGTATCTAAATATTTGTAATTAATCAAAATGCCCATGGTTAGCATTTGAATAATGCATATCAGTTTGAGATTGGGCAAAACTCCATTCTGAGATAGTGGTACGAGTACCTCAAGGTGTTGATTTAACATATGGGCGTAATTTTATTCTATCACGACTTTTCTCGATTACATTTTCTACGAATGAGCACATAGGTGGAAAATGTAAAAAGATTTAATATCCTTCAAATGACTTGTTAAACGTTTTGATATCTAGACTAGAATTTCTACCATAATTTTTTTTGAAAGGAGATATTCTAAAATAATTTAGTTTCACTTTAAGTTCCACTTCTATATAAATTAATGAACTTTTTTCAGCAAATTTGCATGTTTTCATTCATCTTATGGATAATGTTACTTTCCTAAATTGTTCAATGGTGCGTTTGTGTGAATTGGGAAAATGGTCTTTTAGACACGCCCATACGGGAATGTTTATTGCATAACGGTCAAATCACACCTCAAATCATTGAACTAGTCAGCTAGATAAAGTCTATATGCACGTGCTAGCTTTAAATCGTTGACCAAAAGTAATAAAAAAAAATCCACACACTTTGGCCTAAGCCTCTAAAAATCTTGATAGCCTCAGTTCAGTTATCTACTTATCTAAGTTATTTCAAGAGTCCCTTCAAAAAAGTTATTTCAAGAGAAAAAAATAAAAATGAAAATAAAAGTGAAAGAACTGGGTGATAAAATCAAGCTCTTCTACTGAAGCAAGCAGCCAATTTCTGGATTTGAAGTATATATGTTTCGGGTACAAAACTTCAACTCTTCAAGTATAGGGGATCTAGTCAAAAGTACGAGGGGAGTATTTCGTGAGAATACCAATTGTTCAAAGAGGGCCGTAGGACCTGTAAAAACAAGGATTAGTCTACCGAAGGTGATTCCGAGATCGCCCCTCCGACGCTCAAGTCAGTATTGAGATCTTAGAGAGAGAGTTGGTAGGTGAACTATTCATTAACTCCGAAAATCGAGATGCGGTCCCTATTTATAGGAAATGCGGAAGGTGACGTCAGGGTGCCAGATCAAGCTCAGAAGCTAGCTGGGCTGGCCTTTTAGAAAACTAGTTCTATAGGGTATAGACCCTTGAGAGTAATATAGTAATTACACACTAGGCAGGGGGACCCAGAGGCTTATTGGGCCCAAACAATATCTAACTTCTAGTAGTAGAAAAAGGTGCTTACTGCTGATATAATACTGAAAAGAATCAGATTCCAAATATGCAGAATGAAGAATTGACAGGGAAGAACGAATACAACGGCGTAGAATAACATACTTAGCAGAAGATATTAGTCATACAAACATTTGCACACTCTGATATCGCAAACCTGGAAGTTAAAACTCTGCTGATGAAAAATAAAAAATAATGTGTTTATAATGTACATTAAAAAAAAAAAGAAGTTTAATGTACCCTCAATATATATTTCACAAACCAAACTCGCACTCAATTGAATGATCTAGACTTAAGTGGAAAGGTAATGGCAAGTTTCTTGTGTATTGATCTTCGGTTACATCAGAGCAATGTCCTTGCATCAGTAGTCCATACAATTGTTTGGAGCACCTTTTCACCTTTGCCATTTCCTTTCTGTAAGGAGAGATTATTCAGTTAATTCTTCTGTTTCCATAAACAATAAAATAGATTTCTTATAGTAGTGTATAATAATCAATTGCAGGTTACATGCCCAAAAAACAAATTTGGCTGAAAGAGAAAAAAAAAAGGTTGATCTACTATGGATCACATAGATGGTAGTAAATCAGATAGCAAAAACCAGGAAGACGTTGGAGCTTCAGTTGAAACTTGAAACATGAAGGACCAGTTCCAGCCACAAGTTACAGCAGGACATATATATATATATATATATATATATATATATATATATATATGCAGATGTTTATCTACCGTAAAGAGCAATTGATAGAACAGATCCCGGTTCTTCCATTTTTATTTTAATTATGAAATAGAAAACCTAAGCTGGCTTATAGGTGAGGCTTCAGGTGATGATTGAAGAGATTCGCACTGTTAGAATCAAATTAAACAAGGCAATAACGGCAGATATGCCCATAATTCACCATGAAATCCACAGCCATATTAGCTTCTCTGAAACAGTGGTCAAAAGGGAGAGAAGAAAAGGACTGAACGTCCATCAAAAATAATCAATGATAGTTTTAAGTTACCAAGGCACTTTCCATGTTTTACGAATTGACTAACACAAAGATTGTCACCTAGACTTGCCAATTCTTCCTTTGTAGCTTATCATACTATATCATACCAAGAAAATGGTGCTACGGTGACATTCTAGTCTTTATCTTACCCTCCTAGGCTCCTACCTAGTCTTAGTTGTATAAAGATAAGGCAGTTCAAGTCAAGGACTCCAGAAAATTCCGGCCAGCAGTAGGTTCCATACTTCCATAGTGGGTGATAGCCATGGTGGGTACCAGTACCACTGCAGCACTGCTGGATATGAAAAGTACCAACGAACCATTCTCCTTATTCTATCCTTTTCGACAAAGCTGACACTAATGGACTAGAATCATAAAGTATCTGATAATTCCAATAGATTTATTTAGAAATTACCTGTAGAAGGTTGGGAGCCATTTGCTTTTACACCCTCTGTCGCTTCGGGTGCTAATCGCTGAATTTGAGGAGAAACCTGCCTCCCAGTTGCGCCAGGTAGTGAATGCCTCTTCTTAGAGTAAAGTTCTTTATCATGGACATCTGGGCTTGATCTAGGGGAATTAGCCTTGGCTCTGGCAGATTCAGTAGCTTGCATATAGCTCGGCAAAGAACTACGACTACTACTCTCTCTGGGCTCCTGATCAGCATTGTCAGATTTTGCTGAGCCAAAAGAATTCCTTCTTTTCCCACTCTTATGATCCTTAGGCAGATGCTCAGTACTACTTCTTGCACCCGAGTCAATATTTGGGTTTGATGGGGACCGCTTTTCAGCAGATGGGGAACTACGTTTTCTGTTGGACCCATGTTTATCAATCTTGTTCCTTTTACCTTTTACTGATGCTTGGCTGGAAGGTGTTCCTTGAGACTCTGGCACCGTCTTATGGCTTATAGGTGAGGCTTCAGGTGATGGTTTGTATGCTTGACGATCTGTTGCTAATCCATGTTCTGTGTACACATCATTTCCAGTTTCTTGACGTGTCTGCTCCACAGGCGAGGAGTCCATATTGGTCACAGCTCCCGCAGGTGAAACATCAATCTTCACATCAGATGCCTTTGTCTCAAGTTTATCTTCCAACTGTCGGCAGACCTCAGCATCAACTGGATCAACAGATATATCATTAGTCCGACGAACCTCTCCCTGCTGAATCATGACAGAAGGTACATCAGTCACGCAACTGCTTGACAGGTCATTGGCTTCACAATCTTGCTTCTCTCGAACGTCAGGTGGACAAGATGCCTCCTCCAGAAGCTGGACTTCCGGCTCAGCTTCTGTATTCTCAATTTCTGATCTATCAGGTGAATCAAGAGTGGAAGAAACTGAGAGTTCAGTCCCACATTCAGATCCAGCAACATGAATCCGCGGGTAAGTCCCAGAAGCTTCAACATAACCAGGTTTATTGGTTTTCTTGACACTTTCTTCAAGAGACGGGGCTGAGTTGACATGAGATTCCAATCCAACATCTTCGTTGGACGTTATAGTTACTCCACCTGGATTTGCAGCTGAAGTCAGTTCTTCAAATTTTGACTGAGCAGCAATAAATGCAGGACTGCTTGCCTTTCTAGATCCATATACAAACTTCTTTCCCTCATCATTCAGCTCTGAAGATGCTGACCGCTTCATAGAAAGTTTTGGCTGTTGGATCTCTGTGGCCAGTGTAGCAGGTTCATCTTCCAAAGAAATAGGTTCTGCTTGCACGTGCGGAATTTCGGTTTCATTAGCCTCAATCTTAGCAGAAGCTACGTCCTCATTAACTATTTCTTGCTTTTGAATATGAGGTTGTTCTGTCATGAACTCTGTTGGCAAAGAACAAGCTGAGAAGGAATCAACAGTTGTAACATCATCAATGACATAGTTTTTTTCATTTTCCAACAATTCTTCCGCTTTCTTCATACAGAACTTAGAATCTACCGGATCAGAAAGAGCCACTGACGAAACTTCAGCACCTGCTTGTGTAGCAATTTTCTGAACCTCAATCTCCTTCTCTGCTTCCACACTTGGCTCTAGTTTTTCAACAACTTCAGATTTTGACACAGACATCCATCTCTCCAACCAACTCCAGGCTGAATTGGGCCTCATTGGATCACATCTAATATTCAGAGATTTGGGCTTTGACGTAGACTCCAACAACTACACAACAACAACAGCAATCGGCCTCCATTACATAAACAAGAAAGCTCAGTCACAAAAATTAAGGGTGGCCAAAGTTGGCAAAGAAAAGTATAATATAGTTAACCTGGCGGGCAAAACTATTTTGAAGTAGCTTCACAGTGGAAAAGTGAGCATCATTTGGTTTAATTTTCTGGCCCTGAAAAAAAATCAAATAGGTCAGATGACTAACAAACCCTACTAGTACGGGAGAAATTGCAACTAATATAGAAAATTAAAAACAAATTCGACTCCATGAGATGCCTGAAATACTGACCACCGCACTGAAATCAAGGTAATGAACAAATAGCTTGGACGTACAAAGACAAGCTTAAAGTAAACAATGCCTTCATATCAGTGTAAGCTCCAACATCATTGTTATGCGATTGGATTCTCTATTTCTTGTGGTAAGGATTACATCCAATTTAGGAAC
Source organism: Beta corolliflora (assembly GCA_947648045.1). NCBI lineage: Eukaryota > Viridiplantae > Streptophyta > Magnoliopsida > Caryophyllales > Amaranthaceae > Beta > Beta corolliflora. The sequence continues at coordinate 74,965 of CANSZD010000418.1, read as the reverse complement.
AAGTTAACTCAGGGAGTATGGAATACCAATCAAGACCAAACATTATGCTCCAATAAGAGCAATTTCAGTCAAAAGCAGTGTGTCATTGCCAAGTATGACAGCAACTGTTATGTTGCTTAACAAATGATGAACATGAGGTCAGAACATAAAGATACAAAAAGTGAGGTGTGTTGTGATGATACTACACAAGATCTTAAAAACTTCAAGCTTTATGTTTCATCACTGCTTGCTTATCTTACATATCTTATGCTTCCTCCGTTCTTTTTAGCTGCAACATTTTCCTAATTTGATGTTCTAACATAGTTGGAACATAGCTCTCTTGGCATATGCCTCTCTCTGTCTCTCTTTCCTCATCACATGGGTACCTTTTCCATCACTCTCTATCTCTATCCAGTCACATCGTCTAAAATATCATGCATCCCCTCTATGTTGCAATTACAAGGCCTACAGGCTAGAGAAAGTAAAATTCGAGCAATTAGAGTGGTTTGGATGTCGGAAAGATTCAAACAAGTTCGGAGAAAGAGTATCGATTATATTTAACTGCAAGAGGGGAAAAGCAGTAACTAAACACAAACATATCACCATATAAAGAAAGCAGTGGATAGGCAGTAATACATCTAAATAGTGCATTACCAAGGACTTTGAATTGCGAGCACGAACAAGAGCTTGAACCTTGACAATGGCTCTGATGCAATGCAGAGTTCCAACAGCATGTCTCCGCACTAGATGTCCACGAATAACAGCTTGAAGTTTAATGGCACTCTTTAATTGCACAAGTTTTTGTTGCGCCTGGCAAATTATTTATGAAATATGATCAAAGAAATGTTGGTCTGAAGAAGATCAAAATGTGAACCCATGAAAAAACCAACTGTGAATAAATAGATAAGTACCAGGAAGCCTCTCATAGCTGTTTGAATATTAATAGCGGCGGTTTCATCCAAAACAACATTGTCATCGCAAATATTATCTGAAGCCATCACTGACTCAGATATCTTAAACTCAGGTGACTCAATGCTTTCATCTTTTGAAGCACACGAATCATTAGCTATACTTGATTCATCTGATGTTTCATTGCTATCATTTTCTGAAACAATAGCAACATCAGCCAATTTATGTTCAGCTGATGTTTCATTGCTAACTCTCTCTAAAGCAACCTCATCCTGACTGAACTTTGATTCTGCACATATTGCACCATTTTCTGAAGAGCCAACCACCACGGATTTTTTCAATTCACTATCATTTTCTGTATCAACAACAGCTTTGCTAAATTCCTCAACTGGTTTAGGCAGTTGTGGCTTCTCATCAACATTAGCAGACTTAACTGGAGATTGAAAATCAATACTACCACTTTGTGGGGTCTCTTTTCTGGAAAAGTAGTAGTTTCTGAACTGACATTGTTTCCTAGCACCCGATGCCTGCCAGATTTCTTCCTGAAACTCCACCCGCGTTTATCACTTGATGCCTTAGCCTGTAAGTTCAGATGCCACTTTTTGAGACAGTCTAGCTTAGGAGTAATATAAAAAGGGGTCGGGGGAGAGAACAAAGGGCTTGAGTCTGGACAGAGATAATTATCTAGAAAAGCAATAGTATTACAGCTGACTACTACAAAAATGATATGGCAAAGGCATGAAGCAAGATGGTTAAAATGAGAAATACTGAAATAGTCATGATGACACTAAATATAAGAAGTTACTATCCTCCAAGCATATATAACATCAAGCCATGTCAAGAAAACATTGTAGAATCTAGAATGTACAAGTTGTAATAGAAAAGGAAACATAGAGAAGGATATATATGCCTACATAATTTCCTCTCCGTTCAAATTGTTCCTCAGTAGCATTCATCCACTGTTTCTCTCATTCTAGGTTCGCACACATTTGAAGGTTTTTATACACATGTGACATGTCTATCAACAGCACAAACAAAAGTACTATATTCAACTTGCCCATTCTGTATGTCAAATGCTATATTCAGAATCATTCTAAAACTATATCACCTCCAGTCTAATATTTTATCTCCTTGTCAACTTTCCCCCTAGAAATTTTTTTTTTTTCATTCGAATACTATTTTTATCCAGGAAAAAGGCCATGTTATGCCATATCTTTGAGGATACCAGAGTTCTTACTCCAAGGAGACAGCTTCCTGATTCTGAATTAATTTTCCTCCAACCCTCCCTAACCCGATTTAGCAATGAATGACTCCAACAAGACTAGCCCAGCTAATAGCCATACATATTATTCAGACTCTTCAGAAGTTTCAAGCTCAACAGAAGTATCAAGTCAACTACAAAAAACTTCTCCACATTTTAGTATTACAAAAATCAGATGCAAGTATCCATATCAACTCCAGGTAATCGAAACATATCAGACACGGGTACAGCTGCAGTATAGTAACTGAAATGTCAGAGTGATAGAGGCTGATAAAGGTGCTCCTTCACTCTGCACCTAGAGGCCAAAGCTTCAGTGCCAAGGCTGGAGAGAGGAGGTTACTCGATTTTTTATTTTAATTTTTTCCTAGAGAATGTCGCATTTATTGAACTTGCAAGATATATGTAAGCACTGAAGTCTGAACAAGTCCATGAGTCCTATATTCAACTTTCTAGTGCAGCCTCAGTTTGAAAATATTACATAACTTATCCCATTGCCCAATCCAAAGGGGCTAACTTTTTGAAAGGTTCCTTAATCACTAGCCCAACTAATAGTGATGTCAATTCGCCGTGGGTTTTTTATTCAGTAATTGAGGCTTCCGATCATAGGCTGGGCCAAGCAACCACAGTTTTCCCAACTCCTAATCCCAGCCTAAGGCTGAAAGACAAAGGCCTTGTTCCTACTCCCACACCCTCACCACCTTTCCCATAGCTAAATATAGAGAGGGGCTTAAAGAGTAAATTCAGGTTGCCTGTCTCTAACCACCAAAGGAAAAGATCTAGATGAAAAACAAAGGAGACTCTTCTCTACTAACTCCAGGTCAGAAGTTTTTGTCCTCATCTTTCCTTAAACTGAAACCCCCCCCTCCCAAATAAAAAAAAAAGAGTGAGAGAGCAATTATTTCAAGGAGAATGTGTTGCAATTCTAATAAAAGTCAAAAGGGGTGTTTGGTAAAGGTCAGTTCAACCCTAAACAGTATATTTGCCTTAGTCAATCTACTAGTTGGTAATGTTTGGTAAAGAGTAGATAGGGGTGAATCTAATTTTTTCCAATTATATAATAAGTGAAGAAGATTGAAGGACAGACTTGCTTTAAAAAATCTCAAAACTCAAGCTCCAATTGAATCATTAGTTAAAATACAATGCAAAACAAAATACAATTATGTCTACATTGAGAACTAATTTACCGAACACTTTTATGGGAAAATCTATCCACTGCTCACCAAATCTACTAACACAATATGTTAGTATCTATTATTTGCTAAATCAATTGTTATCTTCTAGTTTCTAGCAACCAAACAGGGACAATTTATCCTTCTACCCCACTAGTGAAGCAGCTCAAACAGCTTTTAGGGTCCAAAATAGAAACATTGAACCACTAGTCATAGTCAGTCGATCTAGGAAGGGTCTGGAAGTAAAAAGTTCAGTAATTATCTCATTATATTAAACACTTTGAATGCCGAGACATCAGGAAATGGTCCTGAATATTTTTCCATGTTTAGTGCTACATCTCTCTTTCCTGTTTGAGAAGGACCACGGAATAACTTTCATATATTCTGAATCTACAACACAAGCATTCAACCCCAAAGCTCATTCTGAACTTGAAACCAAAAAATCGATAAACACAGTCATGGACTAGGCCTGCTCATGTTAGCATTCAAATCCAAATCTTCTGTTTGTCACTTTCCCACACTCAACACTATATGAGATTCCCACAATTCAATATATTTATAGTAACAATAAAAGCATGCATACATGAGCAAACATGTATAAAGGCTGAATCTACAAGTGATAGTATTTCAGATGTTTTTGACCTTAATTAAGTTCCCCATACACATAGAAGCGCCTATCAAAAAGATACTCCTAAGACCTAATTTCCTTATCTAAAATGACGAACATTTCCCACCAAAAGATCATACCACTCACTAGTAAACCAAGGGATAGATCTCATAACTCAAAAGAATCTATTGGCCGCGCCATAAAGTGAAATTGTATAGTTTAGTATATATTTCTATTTCTAGACGCAACAAAAGAAGAACATAGCAAATTTGGTGAACATTTAGTCACATACACTTGAAGATATACCACAGATTGGGCGTCCCATAGTTACCGAAATTCGACATCTCATTAAATACCCCCACAGCACCAACTACTTCATTCACAGCTTACTAAACTTAACAAACCACCCACATCTTCTGGAAGTACTCAGATCCATTATCAGTAATTATTAAAGAGATTAAAAGGATATCCTCCCCCCATTAAATACGAAATTTCAACAAAATCTCAAATCCATTGATCAAATAAACTTGAATGTACCAAAATAAAAAGTTAAAAACTTACCAAATCTTCAACCAATTCAAAATCAAATCAGAAGAAACTTCACAAGTATAAAACTTGAATGCTTTAATGAAGCAGATCTTACATCAACACAACTAAATCAAGAGCTAATAAGTAATAATAACATCATTAATCACATACTCAATCCACCACCTTACACTTCAAAAATTTAAGAAATAAAAAACAAAAACGCTCAAAACAACTGCTGATTCACTCAAAAACAACTGCTGATTTACTCAAAAAATGACCGTTATAAACACTGATCGCACCAAATTACTACCCAAAAAAAACAAAAAAAAAAGTAAGAAACACTGAATGCAGATGAAGTTTCTGGCAAATTCACCAGCAAAAAGAAAATTTAAAAAAAAAAAAAAAAAAAAAAAAAAACATGAAAAATTCGTGGAAATTAAGGTAGTGAAAAATGAGAAAAGATGAAAGAACCTGAGGAGAATGAACATCGTCATTGTCGGGAGTATCGCTGCCACAAACGATGATCTTCAAGCAGGAAGAAGTCCCCATACTTTCTCTCTCTAGAACTAGATTTTCTCTCTCTAGACTCTAGGTGTTTTTTTTTTTTTTTTTTGTTAAAGTGAGTCAGAGTGAGATAGCATCATACTACCATTTCTAAATCTAGTGGAGAGTTGTACTACTATTATTGGGACTTGAACCTTAAGAGAGGGAAGGGAAAATCACTTAACAAAGTAAAAAAACATCAACACGGACCTCAACGTTGCTCCTTAAATCTAGCTTTCTTTTTTATCTTTCAAGTCCGGTTTTTTACTTTTTTTTGTTTTTTTGGGTTTGAGTAGTATTTTTTACCTTTTTCTTTTCTTTTTTTTTAGGTTTTATTGGATAATTTATTAATTTTGGGTTATTTTGCCTGTCTAAACCGTTACTTTGGGTACAGAGGAGAGAGAGAGTAGAGGAAGGAAAAGAGTGTCAGATGTCTTGTGCTCTCGTAGTCTTTGGACTTGCTTTTTTTTTATCTATCCTTATGGGTAGTCGTTCGGCTGCTATAAATGATACACTATTATTGTATTGTGTTAAGTGTAGATACTTTTAACTCATGTATACACCAGAAACTGAGTTTCATTATTACGCATGCATGAAAAACGGTTACCGTTTCCTTTTATGATAATTGTTATGGACTATTGGACGGGGTTTGTTAAACATCGCCCTGTAATTACTCAAAATCGCCTTGCCCCACTTCGACTTTACTTATTTTACCCTTCTCTTTTTTCCACCACTCGCCACCCCCGCCACCACCCGCCACCACCCACCACCACCTACCTCCCCCGCCACCCACCACCACACGCCTCCCCACCTACCACCCACCACCAGCAACTCCGCCACCCGCCACCACTTGCCACCACCCACCCCAAAAAAAAGATTTGAATTGGGGCTAAATGGCCCGAACGTCCGGCCGGGAAGTTCGGGCTATGGGTCGAACGTCGCCGGGAAGTTCGACCCCATGGCCCGAACGAAAGCGTTCGGGCCATGGGTCTAACTTCCCGCCGAAGTTCGACCCTTAACTAAAAAAATTTCAAAATTTTTTAAAGGGGGGTGAATGTCCGGCCGTGAAGTTAGACCCATGGCCCGAACGTTTGGCTCGGACGTTCGGGCCATGGGTCGAACTCTCTTAAACGCCCCATGGCCCGAACGTCCGGAGCTAGGACGTTCGGGCCATGGGGCGAACGTCCCGCCGAGACGTTCGACCCTTAGCCCCAAATTTTTTTCGAAATATGGGTGGTTGACGAGGTGGCGGTGGGGCTGGCGTGGGCGGTGGGGCCGGAGGTGGTGGTGGGCCGGTTGTGGCGAGGAGGTGGTGGTTTGGGAAAAGAAAAGAAAAACAAAGGAAGGGTAAAGTTGGAAATATTTGGTGGAATCGGGGCGATTTTAAGTACTTTCGGGGTGACGAATAGAAGTTCAGCTATTGGACTTGTGTCGAAAGGGGAGTTATTTTAACCTTCAAGTTCAGTTTTTTTATTACGGGAAAAACAACAGCAAACAAACTAGTCCATAAAGTCAAGCGAGTGAGACCTTATCATCTCATGAGACGGCACAGTAAAACCTACAACACACTTTATCAAACAAGATATTAGTACAAAGTTTCTTAACAAGAGGAAAAAAACACATCAAATTAAAGGGGACAGAACCACCTGGCTTGCACTTCCAACCAACACATTAGGGACAAGGTGAACCTCGATCTTAGCAGCAACTGAACCTTGCTTTCCTCGACGACGTGCTTCTAATGGGTCTGCACTTGGCACTAAGCAATCTCGCACCGACGCACCCGGGCTTCCTTTGCTGCTTTCTTTCTTACTGATGAATCATGATCCTTCCGCTTTGAACCGGTAATGGGATCACATGCATAACATACCTTTTCCTGCTTCACTTCCGCAGTTGAGACTTCCTCCGGCTTGTCTACATGATCCTGCTGGTAACCTGTATGATTCCTGGAGCACGGCTCCTGGGTGCCTTCCTTCACTGAAGTCACTGGGTAAAAGACCTATGCTTGCCTCAAATCTTGTTAGGTTTTTAGGATTTGAGGCACGAACTGAGATTGATAAAAGTGCAAAGACTTACCCTTGTTGCAGCTTTTGCATACCTTCAAGTTAAGTTGAGGGTTAATATATTAGAAGCACTTTGAAGGTAATTGTTGAGGAGTTTTCTTATTTTTCCCCACACTTTTAAAATGTCTAACTTATTAATTTGGGAAGGATTGACTTGGGAAAAGTTTTAGCCTAATACGCTCCTACATCTTACTGTCTTATCTACTAAAAAATTCTCCTATTTGAATTTAGATTACTTATTGTAAATATTCTTTCTCTATATCTCTCTCATCATCATCATATAGGTCCCACAATATCTCTCTCCTCACCTAAATTTAAGTGTCGTCTTTGCTCCCCTCCCCCTAATTTTGCAACTAAATTAGAATATAAGAAGTATTTTATTAGGAGAAACTACCTTTTACCAAAATCTTTTAGAAAACTATGTTATGAGAGCTTTTTGTTGCAAAAATGTACTACTCAATGGAACTTAGTAGATTGACCAACTTTCTTGTAATTGACCATCACGCGCCAAGCACATGGCTTCTTTTTTTGGCCAAATTTGTTCCTTATTCCTCCCATTTCTCAATGTGTTTGCGATTTTTTTTATAAATTGATTTATGAATCCCAAAATCATATTGCAAAGGAAAAGAATGACTGGAAAAAAGATCATGTATTTGCCACATGATGGTCAACGTCGAAAAATTTGGTCAGACCTACCGTATTTCCTGAAGTGGTACTTTTTTTGCATCAAAAATTTCATACAATCAGTTAGCTAGCTTGTCACAAGAATTCTTTTATAATGTTGTTTTCTCGCAAATGAATATTTTTTGTAAAGTAATTTTAGACGAACTTTTCTTTTATATACTCACTCTGTTTTTGTTCTCGCTTCTTTTGCTTGTGTGGTATACAATGTACAAATTTCACCATGGATATCACTAATTATACATCAGTAAAATTATAAAAAGTCGATATTTTGAAATTACACGTGAGATGAATGTAGTAAGGTCATAGCCTACCATATTTTTTTCTTATATACTGGCCGGTGATTATTTATGGTCAAAAATAGAAAATTTTGACCACAAAAGTAGAAAGGGAGAACAAGAATAAATACGAAGTGAGTATTAAACTACAACTTTCAATAATAGCTACCAATGAATAACTAAAGATTTTAAGGGTGGTGTTGTGCAATGACAAATAAAAATCAAAGTATTGCGACTAAATAAATCGAGGAAATTTTTTAATAGAATAAACATCATCCACCGAAAATGAAAATTAAGGCCTCAAGTAGGGGTGAGCAAGAAACCATATCCAAATTTTCGAGTCGCAAAAAACATGATTGTATTCGATGAACTGTGTATCTGAATTTTTGGACGCTCAATTTAACGAAATCATAAATCGGATTATCGACTTGTATCGAACTTTGACTTATGGATTGGTCATTATTATTAAATAATAATATTTGACTATTTTCCTTATAAAATTATCAATAATGATGATATGATGATGATGATGATGATGATAATGATAATGATTATATGATGATTTAATAATAATATTATTATTATTATTACAATTATTATAATAACAACAATAATAGTATTAATGATAGTGTTTTATAATTCAATTTTGAAAAAAAGTTTCTTTTAGTAGTACTTTTAAAACTTAACCTTTCAAGTCAACGCTAAATAATACTTAGGATCTTATTGGATAACATAATAGAGCTATATAAGTTACATTACTAAAACTTTGAAAATAGCATAAGAAATAGAGAAAACCGGATCAGATCCGACCGGATATCCAAATTAAGAAAAGATATGATCCGAATCTATCCATCGGAATTTATCCACGGAAACTATAATCGAATATCTATAATTTGAATAATTATAGCGGATATTGTATCAGAAATTAGAAAATCTAGTTTTTCGAACTTTTTTGGCTCATGCCTAACCTAACGTCAAGCATGTAGAATACAAACTTTCCATTTAGTTTTTGAAGTTTGTAAAATTTGTGGACCCTTTTTCCATCATAATAACTTACGACCGAAAAAGAACACATCAATAGCCAATAGGTTGGGGACTACGTACAAGAAGTTTCATGTGAGGAGAATGTGCAAATTGCAATCGATAAGATTAAAGTCTACTATAAACTAACCATGTCCCCATCCAATGATCCAACCATGGCTTTAATTGTTGGAAAACAAATGCCTTTGTTAGGATTACTGTCGTTTCGAAACACAATAAATCGTCAAAATTGAAACTTCAATTGCATTCTTACCAAATAGGCTGACAGCTCTTTTGTTCTCTTGTACACGTGGGGCTGCCTCAAGATGCCACGTATAATTGCACATGAGAGTTGGTTCATTATATTTCATTTAGTCCATCTGATTAATAATTGTGCTTGTAGTTTTTTCAATGCCATGTTTGGGTGCTGCAAAGTGAGATGGCATGAGATTATTCATTATATTATATGCTCCATAAATTATTGTGTAGTGGGTTCCATAATTAGTACTTTCGTACTGTATTGTGATATAAATTATAGTGTAGTGGGTTCCATAATTAGTAATTTCGTAATGTATTACAATAAAGTTTTTAAATAGTGAAATTTTCTAACGGATATTACTCAATGATTAGAGGGTACAGTTTTTCTCTAAAAAAAATATGAGAGAGATTAATTATTGGAGCTGTTTAATAACTCCAATATATACTATGCTATAGTTTACATGTTTCTCGTCTTGAAATGTTGCACATGGTTTTTCTTTTTGGTGGATATTAGGGGCAATAATTATGTCAAAGTGATAAACTATTTTAACTCAAGATTTCATAATTTGAACTTGATTAGCCAATTTAAACTGAAAAAGTTGGTCAAGCTTAGTACTTTCTTCCCAAAAGTATCTAGTTGATTAGAGTTGTCTGATACTTGTAGTTTACAAGCCAACTTATCGTTTTTGTAATTGACATTATATATTGATTTTCTTTTTTACATTTTTTTCATATGCAAAGAAGGTCACAAAAGGTTGATAAATACCGCCATGTTGTAGTTGATGGTTCGTGCCCCTGGTGTGCTGGTATTGAGGAAACAACTCACCATGCTCTCTTCGATTGCACTAGAATTCATCAGCTCTGGCTGGATTGTGGTTGTGGTGAAATGCTTGCTGGTGTCGAGGGTATGGAGCTCTTGGATGTCATTGCAAAATGGAGCGAGATGGATGCGAAGATGGTTCAAAAAGGCTGCCTTCTCGCGTGGAACGTGTGGTATGAAAGGAATAAGTTTGTATTTGATAATGAATGTGTGCCTAATGTTATCGTGGCTCAACGAGTCATGCGGCAAGTGGAGGAATTCAATAACTATTCTCGTTGCATATATGCAGCCCCGAAAGGCAGCTCTTCACCAAGCTCGAATAAATGGAGCGCTCCAGCTTCGGGTTTTGTAAAGATCAATTCGGATGCGTCCTTGAGCGAGGAGGGTTGGGTTGGCCTGGGAATCGTAGCGCGCGATTGTAATGGTAAGGTCATCTTCTCGGCAGTAAAGCGTGTGAAGGCATGGTGGCCAGCGGACATTGCTGAGGCAAAAGCCATTCTTATGGCAGTGAGCTGGGCTAAAAGACAAGGCCTAAAGAATGTGATTTTTGAGTCTGATGCACAAGTACTTATCTCTCGACTTTCCATGGCTGCAATCTTTTTTTCCGACTTAGACACCATTCTTGGAGACATTTTCTATCTAGTTTCTGACTTTGATTTTGTTAGTTTTTCTCATGTTAAAAGGGATGGGAATTATGTAGCTCATCACCTTGCTAAGGTAGTGCCTTTTGGTTATGAGCAATGCTGGGTGAATCACTGTCCTAGTGTTGTGGCTCCTTATGTACTCATGGACACTTTGTCCCTTGATTAATGCACTATGCTTTTCCCTTCAAAAAAAAAAAAAAAAAGGTTGATAAATAAGTTTGGATACAAGAATACTCCACCCAATATAAGAAGACTATCTTTGTTACTGTAAAACACAAATATCGAGAGAAAAAGAGTTGACGGTTATTTGGTTACAAGTAGGAAGTTTAATCAAGCAACATGTAATAGGTTAGTGGTGTTGACATCACCTTCGATTCCAAATGTCCTAGGATTGAGTATTACACCTTACAAAAGGGATCCCCATATTCCTCCATACACGCAAGGGACTTCAACTTATCTTAAAAAAAGTAGAAAGTTTAATCCATAGGAATTAAGTATAAAAAGTTGTTTGGTTGAATATGAAAAGTATAAAGTTTCATTTATTTTAGGTAATTTAGTTTCATTATTTTTTTTTGATAATTTGGTTTAATTTTCATTGCATGATTGAGAAACATTACATGCTAAAGATAATGGACTTCTTTGACACAAGAAGTGGCCCATCAACAAAACAAAATTAACTTCCTCCACCCAAGAGGCAGTCTACTCAAGGTACGTAGAATCAAAATCCGAGTGAGCAACACTTGATTATACAACTGACTCTACATCCATGCTACAAAATCATCAACACGTTGAAGACCTTGTTTGGCGAGGGCATCCGCCACCATGTTTGACTCCCGCTTCTTGTGCTTGATGGTGACCTTGGGTTCAGATTTCATAGCATTTCGGATAAAATTAAGATAGAAATTGAGGTTCCAAGGGTCCCCCCTTCTCCTCCCTACACCACTTCACTGCATTGCAAGAATCTGATTCCACTATCAAGGGAGATGAGTTGAAGTTGTTGCAACTCAAAGTGAGTTTCAAGGCACGATGAATGGCGAGGACCTCCGCGGAGTTGATTTCCATGGGAGGAATTGGGGAGGAAAAAACACAAACAAAATTCCCATTATAATCCCGAAGAACACCTCCAATTGCAGCTTTGTGATAAGAGGGATGATATGAAGCGTCAACATTCCACTTCATTACATTAGAAGGGGGGGAGACTCCATTGTAGCGACATGATTGGTCGAGGGGCTGTAGCAAACACAGGCCTTGATTCTGCCCAAACGAGACACTTCGGGTTACTAACTATCTGATGAGAGGAGTAGGGAAAAGGATCACCCCATCCCTTAATCCACCAACTCAATCTCAGGAGGATTAACTCTTGTACTTGAGACAATGAAGATGAGGAATTTGAGAAAATGCGAGAATTTCTCTCTTTCCAAAGAGACCAAACAATGATGAAGAAACTAACACTCCACACCTTTTTAAAAAATTCACCTTTTAAGGGGGGTGACCATTGAATGTATAATTCTTGCAAGGACTCAGGGACTACCCAAATCAAGCCCCAAATACCACTCCACCACATCCAAACATTCCACGAGAATTTGCATTGGAACAAAAGATGGTCTGCAGTTTCGAAGGCCTGCTCACAAAGCACACACGATGAGTTCGAGTTTGGGATGATATCGAGTGTGATGAGCTTCATTTTGGTGTTTATTCTCCCAAGAATTGCGAACCATACAAACAGTTCAATTCAGTGCGGGACTAGGCCCCGCCAAAGGCCCTTGACATTTATATTACCAGGAGTACACCCAATTGATGCAAGCTCTCTTGTAAACGACTTAACCGAAAATTCGCCCCCTTTTTGAGGCATCCAAATGAAAGAGTCATCAGTGTTGGGAGATAGTACTACTCGCTCAAGAAGCTTCATTAAGACTTGCACCTCAGGTCTTAGGTTCCGTTTCCAAGTGAGGCACCAACGCCAAAGAATTCCGTCCCAAAATCAAAGGAGGTGATTTTTGCTTCCGGGGAAGGTGATAACAAATAAAGTCTCGGGCAAAGGAGCTTTAATGGTTAATTCCCTACCCAAATGTCATGCCAAAATAGAGAATTTGATCCATCACCCACACTTTTTCTCACCTTTGTTTGGAGCCAAGTAGCAGTGGCAGGATGATGAAGAATTGATGCGCAGATCGCCCTCCAAGGCCCGCCACGTTTGGAACCGATAAATTTGGCAAAGAGAAAGCTGGCCCATAATTGTACTTCCCTTTTATGACTTGCTGCCAAAGAGAGTTGGGCTCGTGTACAAACCGCCAAATCCATCTAAACAAGAGGCCCATGTTTTTGTGTAATAGGCTCCCTATGCCGAGCCCACCTAGAGTCTTTGGGAGCTCCAAAGTACTCCATGCAACAAGAGGTATGGCATGCTTTCCATTACAACCGCTCCACAAAAATTGTCTTTGAATTTTGACAATTTTATTGATGACCCCTTTTGGGATTGGGCATAACGACATATAGTAGAAGGGAAGGCTTGAGAGAGAAGCCTTAATGAGAGTGACCCTCCCTCCAATTGATAATAAGCTTCCTTTCCAAGTTGCAAGCTTTTTGTGAAGACGATCAATAATCGGATCCCACATATCAATGCGAGTCAAATTGCCACCAATAGGTAATCCAAGGTAAACAAATGGAAACTTACCTATTTTGCAATGGAGAGAAGTTGCCAAAGCTTGAAGTTGTTGCTCTTGAATGTGAATTCCAAGTATCGAAGATTTATGAAAATTCACCCTAAGCCCCAAGGCTTGGTGGAATAAGATGAGCATTCGCTTCACATTCATAAGTTGCTCAATGTGAGGGGGCAAAAAAGAATTGTGTCATCGACGTATTGAAGATGTGAAATCATCACATCGTTAGGCCCGATCTTTATCCCTTCCCACAAGTTTGATGAGATTGCTTTTTGGATGAGCAAATTTAGTGACTCCACTATAATATCAAATAGAAAGGGTGATAGGGGATCACCTTGGCGAAGACCTCGTTGGAGCTTGAAAGGAGGAGTTGGTGAGCCATTCAAGATGATTGAAGCAGATGCCAAAATAACACATGTACTAATCTATCTTCGCCATTTTAAGGGGAAGTGCATTTGTTGTAGAACCCAATCAAGAAGGCTCCAAGAGACACTATCGAATGCCTTGTGAAAATCAAGTTTGAGGATTGCCGTTTGAGTGTTTTGACGCCGGCAAGAATCAATGAGCTCACTTGCAATGAGAGCCCCATCAAGGATTTGTCTCCCTTTGATGAAGGAAGATTGGGAGGGTCCTATCAGTTCACCCATGTCGCCTTTGATGCGCCTAGCAAGCAACTTGGTTATGATTTTATAAATACAACCAACCATGCTAATTGGTCGGTAATCATTGAACCCCGTGGGATTATCAATTTTGGGGATTAGTGCAATGAAAGAATTATTGCAGCCTTTAGGAAGTCTCTCAGATAACCAAAATTCATTCACAATGTTGTAGACATCATTTTTAATCACCTCCCATGCTTGTTTGACAAATTTGAAATTAAATCCATCCGGCCCGGGGGCCTTGGAACCGTCGCATGAATCTACAGCTGCGTCAATCTCCTCTGTCGAGAAAGGCTCAATTAGCCTATCTTGATGATCTTGATCAAGAGTCCGGAATCTCAGCCCTGAAAAGGTAGGTCTAGAGTGGAATTCTTCTGTAAAAATCCCTTTAAAATGAGCTACTGCTTCACGGCTTAAACTAGATGGATCACTGATGGCGTTGCCATTAAGACATAGAGATTCAATCGTGTTTCGACGACGCCTTATCGTTGTCTTAACCAATTAAACAACTCTACTGTTTTCTATACTTCTCATGAATTTTCATTTTTTTTATCTTTTCTCATGTCAAGCAAACAAGCATACTTTGAACGTCAGCAATAGTGAGTTCATAAATAGGGTTGTCTATTGTTTTGGAGGTTTGTCTTACTAGAAAAAGTTAATATACAAATGGTAGATTTTAAGCTGAAAATTCTATTGTGCTCCCTGGAGCACGGTGCACACGGTGCACCCAGTAAATTTGTTCCATTTTCGATGAGTAAATGTTCTACTTCAACAAATGTTCGTTTTAAGCATATTTTTCAGCGAAAAAATATGTTCTATTTTCCGTGAAAATTGTTCTATTTTCAATAAGCAAATGTTCTATTTCAACATATGTTCGTTTTGAGCATATTTTTCAGCAAAAGAATATATTCTATTTTTCGTGAAAATTGTTCTATTTTCAATAAGCAAATGTTCTATTTCAATAAATGTTCGTTTTAAGCTTATTTTTCAGCAGAAAATTATGTTCTATTTTCCGTGAAAATTGTTCTATTTTCGATAAGCAAATGTTCTATTTTAAAAAATGTTCGTTTACAGCTTATTTTTCAACAAAAAATATGTTCTATTTTTCGTGAAAATATGTTCTATGTTTGATGAGAAAATGTTCTATTTAAGTAATTGAATTCTGGTAATGTTCCACTTCAACAGTAAAATGTTCATTTTCGCAATTGAATTCTGGTAATGTTCCATTTCAACAGTAAAATGTTCATTTTTGTAATGTTCCACTTCAACAGTAAAATGTTTGTTTTCGTAAATGTTCTATTTTGCATTGTGGGAGCACCATTCTCATTGTGCTCCTGGGAGCACAATCCACGCATTGATTTTAAGCTAGCTGAAAAGATTGTTGACTTACTAAGTTAAAGCAAAACATTAAGGAAAGAGAGAGGACAAGACCGAATCTTTCTTCTAGCGCGGCTTGCTTTTGTTGCGGAGCTTGCTGCTGCACTAGACCATAAACAAGAAATAGTCGGCTAAAAGCGCATAACCGATAGCGAAGTCCGAGCTTAGAAAAGTCTTTGAAAACGAAAGTGAATGTGGGAAAGGCAATAAGTAAGGATTTGGCTCGATCCAGCACAAATTGCAATAATATTGTATATCGGTTACTATGCCAAATTTGATTAATAGAGTCCCGTGATATGAACCTTTTAAAAAGTTTGTCTTGTAAAGAAGTTTGTTGTGAAAGAAGTTTATGTACGTATCGTACATCTGACAGGAAAAAGTGAAAAAAGACTAAACAGTTGTTTAGAGTCTCAAATCGATAGAGCAAATTACCACTTATATATCAATCACCTAACCTTCTCTGTGACAATTATCCATATCTTAAGCTAATCCAAAAACATGACGATGTAATTTAAAAGCCAAACAAAGTGGTTAAAAATAGTCCAAAACAGTTAGCGATTGACACTTAATTTCATAGCACAACTAATTTTAGCCTCCAAATAAAGGAACTTTTAGGTATCCTTTCTACCACTGATTTAAACATTCCCCCTTACAAATTGAGAATTCAAAATTTGTTTTTTTATCCCTTATTTCACTTGCTATTCGAAAGGAAGTACCTTACCTTATAATTATTTCTAAGAAAAAGAAAATCAATTTCAAAAACAGTTTTGAGCAAGAAAGCTGGTCTTTCAAATGCATATAATCAAGCCATCATCTTCAAACAAAGTTACTACTTCTATGTCACCCTATATAGTAAAGAAATTTGGTGGCACTGTTAGAGCTTTCCACAAGTTCTCATGGAATAAGACATATCAAGTGAAAGAAAAATGTAAAGGATGCACTTCCTCAGTTTATTTTTTATATTTATTTTAGTTCTACTAATTAACTTCTCACTTCTATTTTAAGAGTCAAGTTGTTACATAAATTTTCATTTCGCCACTTACTTCAACCCCTATAAAGTGTAGACTCATTAATTTTGGCCTAATTAGTCACAATCTATATGGAATAACAAGACCAATCAACAAATCATCATAATTCATAAATAGGATTTAGGAAAATTTGTCAGAAACAACCTTTTGAATACAAGTTTTGGCGAAAAACAACCTTTTAAAAAAATTCTGGCAAAAGAAGACCTTAAGAAGAAAATATCTTGCGAGGAATAACCTCAACCCATTTTCCGGCATTGACTCGTTCAAACCAAACATGTGAACTGCATCTCTTATGTTTCAACCCTGTTTTTCTCCATTTTTCGACATTGACCAAGTATTTTCCGACGTTGACTTCATCAGTATATGAACGGAAATTGGGTTGAAACATAAGATAAGTGGATTACGTGCCTTGCCATGTTTGGTTTCAGTGAGTCGAAACCGTAAAATACTTGGTTAATGCCGAAAATGGGTCATGGTTGTTTCTCGCAAAAAAAATTATTTTTAAGGTCTTATTTTACCAGATTTTTTTAAAAAGGTTGTTTAACATATCATATATGCTACTTATTTCGAGAATAATAATTTAAACGGTCCTGTAGTAAGACTACATATCTTAGATGATAACACTTCTGCCGTTTTTGGACCGAACCGAACCGAACCGAATTTGTCCGAACCGAACCGAATAAACCCGAACCGAACCGAACTAAATAAACCCGAACCGAATCAATAAACCTCGAACCGAACTAAACCGAGTGAATGAAAACTGTGAGAGGATACTAACTGAACTGAACTGAACTGAATAAACCTGAACTGAATTGAATTGAATTTGTCTGAACTGAACTGAATTGAATTGAATTTGTCTGAACTGAACTGAATTTTCATTAATTCAGTCCAAAAGAACAGAGCCTTCGTACTCATTTTTTTTAACAGCACCTCGAATATAGTAACAAATGTTACTTAAAAATAGCATGTATACATGATACATCGTTATAGTTCGTTAGCGTAAGTGGTATAAGTGCAATTAAGTCACTACAATACTGTTCCAAATTCTAATATCTAACGCCACATTCTTAATCAAGAACACCAAAAAAAATCACTCTAAGGCCTCATTCTTATGGACCGGAAAAAACTAAACTGAACTGCGAGAAATTAACCTGAATTAAACCGCAAAAAAGCTTAAAATAAGAGAGTGTCTGAACTAAGCCGCGAGGAAAATAAGTCCAAAAAACCGAGCCTAAGGGTATGATAATACAAATCATTAGTTCATTACTAGTGTTGAACCATGCATATTTTTTTAACCAATTACACGAAAATTAAATGCAAAAGAGCCATCAAGAAAAAGAAATGGGCCCATATCTTTATTGATAATCACTCCCTTAATCACAAAGTTAACTACTCCCATAGGTCTACTATTACACAGTGCAAGAACAGTCATGTTCACATCCAACTAATTCATAAAATAACTTATTACAAACCATAAAAAAGATAACTTATTTTGCATTTATTTATAAGATTAACAACAAAAAAAAAGACCAAATTACATCACATCTCCTTTTATAATTAGTCGGACCAAAAAAAACATTTAGAAGTAATAATAAGCGGTTGTTTGGTATATATGAGAATTTAATTCAGCCAGTACCAGTAACACCAAAGTCCTGTTTGTTACTAGGCTCGTCTTTGCCGGGACCAAAAACCGGACCACCTAGGCCCGCGGCATCTTCAACCTTGTCTTGAATTTTGTCAATCTTAATGCCTTTGTCATCCTCCTTAGACCTTAAGTCCGTCCTTGGCCTGCTCTCTTGCATTTGTTCCGGCACCGACTCGTACGTTGTCGCCGTAAACGACGACGGCGGCTGTGCTCCTTGTGCTCCCGACATTAATTTGCTTTCTCTTAGCTTCCTCGATCACTAATAATAATACCGTGTACTCGTGTAGCAATGCAACTTAGCAAGTTTAGTCTCTGGTAGCTAAGTAATAGCTAGTATTTATAAAGAAGATGAAAGATAGTGATAAGGATGCATGAAATAAGACGTAGGAGTAGAAGAATTTAATACATGCACTAGATTTTCCCCCCACGTAGATGATACTTGGCAGCTCTCACTAGCATGAAGTACTAGAGTTTTAGCAACGTGTCAATAGGCCAATGAGTATTAATTAGTGTGCTAGTTTCATCTATGCCCTTGATCATTAGGTCCACACTAATTTAGTGTGGACCAAGTCCATATAAGTTTTGTACTTATTATGAGGGATAGCAGTGCCGTTCCTGGTATTTTAAGGGCCCTGGGCAAATTATAAGATTGGGCCCCTTATATAAATATGGTACTTCTAAATTTTATTACTAATATTTTTTTTGTGCTATGAAATTTTATATAATAATATATTATTGTAGGATATTCATGACATTTTGGGTTAATCGTCATAAATTTTACTTGATTAATCAAAGAATACAGTTTTACATAATTTAAAAAAATGAAATACAATTACTACCTTAGCTTAGTCACTCTCCGTACGAGACAATTGTCTCATTTCTTATACTTGTAGTGAAAATCATAAACTTTAAACAATACTCCATTCCTGTAACGTCCCGACCTCTAAACATCATTTTTAAGTTAATTAATCCTTACTAGCAGCGGAACTTAGATGGTCGGTGCGCTACTGCCGTATTTTCCGTTTAGGAAAATACAAGTCAAATATTCCTTCATGAAACTTAACATATTATAATCATTGAAACTCATAAGCATCTTAATTATATAGATGTAATTAGCTAAACATAGATAATCACGTAGTTATATTTAAACTGAGTTCATGTTCTAGTGGTCATAAGTTTAGATTACACAACCAATATAGTTTTCATAACTGTAAAGTGGTTGACCATCCTCATTTCTACGCCATCCCGTCACCTTCATCAGTACCTAAAACCAAAAACAACATCGTGAGCCGAAGCTCAGTAACATACTATCCTAACAACGTAAATTCATTTCAATTCATTTTATTTGCAAACAGGGAGAAGAGAATATAGTAAAACACGTTAGAAATCAATAATAAAACAATAGCAAGGTGAACAGTTATAAATAGCATATTGAAACTTCATAAGTTCCCATTATCTTTTCATCTTTTAGCTTGGTAACTGGCGAGTATAGACTTGTGGGACGTTTCCCACCTTGCGATGATCCTCAAGGAGCACTCTCCCTTGTTGGATACACGTACCGCTCGCACCAAAATAAAGTAGGAACATAACTTGCGGTACCCCCCAAGGAGCACTCTCCCCTGTTGGGTGTACGGCGGGTGCGAAGGTACGTGCACGACCATAAAGTAGATAATAAGCATAACATTATACTGCCATAACCTCTTTCACTTTCATTTATCATGTTTCGTTTATTTAGCATTCATCGGCATAAGCCTTAGATCTTTCATGAATCATACTTGAGCATCAATAACTCATAAGCTTATAATATATGTAAGCATTTATGAAACTCATTCGAAAACAATTTAAGTATCCCACAATCCATATAAAGAATCATATCACAAAAGCCTTAACATAATTATGAACATTATTTCACAAACACCTTTCGAAGGGGATCGTGGGTGTTAGCAATAGATGTTACCTCGATTCCTGCTTAATAACCTTAAAAGCCCGGGGGAGGCTGTAATATCCTTTCCTTTTAATCTAACCATGAAATCGGGTAACGAAAATATAAGTATTCATTTTATTTTAACATTTAGACCTTTAGTTATTAAGATTACGTTTATTATTGAATATCGTTGTCGACGTTACAAATACTCATTACTTAAGCTTTTAAAAAAAATAACTTTACTTACGTTACTTTGATTAATAGGATTATAATTTTACTTGTATATTTATACTACTTTGTACATTATTCAATTTAATAAATAAATTATCTTCAACAATGTTTAAAACAATTCCAATTATCGTAACAAAGCTAATCATAAAATTCCTACTTTTTATTTACTATTTTAAGATTACAAGAGTAAATTGACAATTACTATTACAATACATGACTAATTAAGTTCCTTTTCTTTAAAACTTAGTTAATAACTTAAAGGTATGAATTAATATGGTTTAACTTTAAGTACATAATAAGAAAATTCAGATTTGAGCCCAATTTAGAGTTCTATATATTAGTTGGAATATCTTCGGGTTTGATTCGGAGTTGATGGTATCCAGATCTCAAATCGATCTTCGAGAAGGTGCTGGCTCCTCGAAGCTGATCAAAAAGGTCGTCGATGCGGGGTAGTGGATATTTATTCTTGATGGTGATCTTGTTTAAACTCCCGATAATCATTGCATGATCTTAAGCTTCCATCTTTCTTTTTCACGAATAACATTGGTGCACCCCAAGGTGATACACTAGGTCGAATATACCCTTTCTCAAGTAATTCGTCTAGTTGCTTCTTTAATTCTTGCAACTCAGCAGGTGTCATTCTGTAAGGTGCATGCCTTGGATATGGGAGCGGATCCTGGCATAAGGTCAATGCTAAAGTCTATTTCTCTTTGTGGTGGCTAGCCAGGTATCTCTTATGGAAATACGTCAGGATATTCACGAGCTATGGGAATGTCGGACAGAGAAGGTTCAGGGGTGGTTAGGTCTACCATGTTGCAAAGGTATCCCTGACAGCCAGTCATGAGTAGTTTGAAGGCTTTTGAGGTTGAGACGATTTTGGGTTTGGTTTTTCTTCTTCGATAAGATACCTTACTTCCATCTGGTTTCCTAAGGGTTATTTCATGGTTAAGGCAATTTATGTCGGCTTTGTATTTCGATAACCAATTCATACCTAATATCACATCAAAGTCGGTCAATTCAAACTGAACTAGGTCGACTAGAAATTCACAACCTCCTATACGGATAGAGCAGTTCCTATATATGACATCACATGAGATAGATTCTCCATCTGGGAGGGCAACATACATGGGAGAGAATTCGGGACAAGGTTTTGCATTCAATTTTCTAGAAAACGAGGTAGATATAAATGAATGGGAAGCTCCAGAATCGAAAAGAACGTAAGCAGGTATAGAGTTGACAGGGAAAGTACCCGTAATGACATTATCATCAGCTTCTGCTTCTTCTCGTTGCATCATGAATACTCGTCCAGCTTGGGGAGGTCCACGGGGAGGGTTACGGTTTGTAGTGCCACCATTTCCACGGTTCTGACCAGCTGGCTCATTTCTCTCGTTGGCTTGTTCTTGACGCAACTGCGGGCAATACCGAATCACGTGATCTTTACTACCACACTTGAAGCATTCCCTTGTACCAGCACGACATTCCTTGTCAGTATGGTTCCACTTTCCACACTTAGAGCATCCTCGAGCTTGATTTTAATTTCCGAAATTTCCACCCCGGTTTCCAGTTTCTTGCCTCTTGAATGATCCATTGTTGGGCTGGTTTTGAAAATTCTTCTTTCTTTTCCCGTTCTCAAAAATCTCTTTTCGAAGCTTGCTTTTTCTTTCAACATTGATAGCCTTATCATACAGCTCTTGGAAGGATGTACTCATGTGTGCTGCGAGTTTCTCTTGAATGTCAAGATTAAGGCCTTCTTCAAAGCGGTTCATCCTCTGTCGATCCGTAGACACTAAGTCAGGAGCAAATCGAGCAAGCTCGTTGAATTTCACAGCATACTCTAACACAGACATATTCCTTTGCTTGAGATGAATGAACTCGGATTCCATTTTCAGCTGCAGGCTCTGGGGGTAAAACTGATTTCTCATTGCTCCCTTTAGATTTTCCCACCCAAAGCCGGGTTGGCTTTGCATTCCCTTTGCGGTCTTCAACCAAAGGTCTGCTTGCCCTTTCAGATAAAATACTGCGAAATTCACCTTCCATTTCTCGGGGCACTGAGTGGCGTCAAATAGTTTCTCCATATGATTAATCCATTCTTCGAACTCGGTAGAATCCGGTTTGCCATCATAGGTTGGTGGTTTGTGAGCAGAAAATCGCTTAAACATGTTAGAGCATTCTTCTTGCTCTGATTTAGGCTTTTGTCGATTTCCTTGCAAGAGTTCCATCATTACAAGTCTTAATAAGTCCGTTCTATTATCGTTAGCAACGTCTCCGGTGGCTTCTCAGAAAATCGGATCACTTCGCAAAGCATCGAGTCTTGTCCTCATTTCTTCCAATGACACATCCGACACGTGATTTCCATTTCCTCCTTCAACGTGATCGCTCTCACTTGTTGCCATTTTGTAACATATTGAACATTTCACATTCATATCACATTTAATGCAAATAAGGCATAGTGCATCCAAAAAGTAAATATTGAAACTTTATCCCATTCCTGATCCTAACGCTCACGCTCATGGTTATTATAGTTTAATATATTGTTTACCAATCTAAAGAAGTTAAATCTTCATTTACTTTTCCTTAATTATCTTAAAGAGCTCAACTATTTCTATCCTGTAATTAATAATATCATTATTGCTATTATTTATTATGCTATTTCACCTAAACCATTTTAACCTTAAAATTAATTTACGTAAAACCATCACGGTTCGACTTAAGGTTTCAGAAACCTTCGGCTCTGATACCACTCTGTAACGTCTCGACCTTTAAACATCATTTTTAAGTTAATTAATCCAAGACTAGCAGCGGAACTTAGATGGTCGGTGCGCTACTGCCGTATTTTCCGTTCAGGAAAATACAAAGCAAACATTCCTTCATGAAACTTAACATATTATAATCATTGAAACTCATAAGCATCTTAATTATATAGATATAATTAGCTAAGCATAGATAATCACGTAGTTATAGTTAAACTGAGTTTATGTTCTAGTGGTCATAAGTTTAGATTACACAACCAATATAGTTTTCATAACTGTAAAGTGGTTGACCATCCTCACTTCTACGCCATCCTGTCACCTTCATCAGTACCTAAAACCAAAAACAACATCGTGAGCCGAAGCTCAGTAACATACTATCCTAACAACGTAAATTCATTTCAATTCATTTTATTTGCAAACAGGGAGAAGAGAATATAGTAAAACACGTTAGAAATCAATAATAAAACAATAGCAAGGTGAACAGTTATAAATAGCATATTGAAACTTCATAAGTTCCCATTATCTTTTCATCTTTTAGCTTGGTAACTGGCGAGTATAGACTTGCGAGACGTCTCCCACCTTGCGATGATCCTCAAGAGCACTCTCCCTTGTTGGATACACCGCTCGCACCAAAATAAAGTAGGAACATAACTTGCGATACCCCTCAAGGAGCACTCTCCCTTGTTGGGTGTACGGCGGGTGCGAAGGTACGTGCACGACCATAAAGTAAATAATAAGCTTAACATTATACTGCCAGAACCTCTTTCACTTTCATTTATCATGTTTCGTTTATTTAGCATTCATCGGCATAAGCCTTAGATCTTTCATGAATCATACTTGAGCATCAATAACTCATAAGCTCATAATATATGTAAGCTTTTATGAAACCCATTCGAAAACAATTTAAGTATCCCACAATCCATATAAAGAATCACATCACAAAAGCCTTAACATAATTATGAACATTATTTCACAAACACCTTTCGAAGGGGATCGTGGGTGTTAGCAATAGATGTTACCTCGATTCCTGCTTAATAACCTTGAAAGCCCGGGGGAGGCAGTAATATCCTTTCCTTTTAATCTAACCATGAAACCGGGTAACGAAAATATAAGTATTCATTTTATTTTAACATTTAGACCTTTAGTTATTAAGATTACGTTTATTATTGAATATCGTTGTTGACGTTACATATACTCATTACTTAAGCTTTTAAAAAAAATAACTTTACTTACGTTACTTTGATTAATAGGATTATAATTTTACTTGTATATTTATACTACTATGTACATTATTCAATTTAATAAATAAATTATCTTCAACAATGTTTAAAACAATTCCAATTATCGTAACAAAGCTAATCATAAAACTCCTACTTTTCATTTACTATTTTAAGATTACAAGAGTAAATTGACAATTACTATTACAATACATGACTAATTAAGTTCCTTTTCTTAAAAACTTAGTTAATAACTTAAAGGTATGAATTAATATGGTTTAACTTTAAGTACATAATAAGAAAATTCAGATTTTAGCCCAATTTAGAGTTTTATATATTAGTTGGGTATTTGGGCCTAGATTATTAACAACACAACGACTAACAAGCTTTTGGGGTTTCCTTGGATGGTGGTTTCCGGCAGAAGTTGGAAATGGTGAGTGGGTGATAATGGTGGAGCAACCATGGCTATTTATAGTCATTGTTGGGGGTCTGATTTTTGTGAATTGGGTTGGTTGAATTGTCAAAAAAAATTGGATTTTGGGGGGTTTGGTTTGAATTGGAGTTTTTAATTGGGTTTGAGTTCTTGTGTGTATAAAAATTCATCTTGGATTAAAATTTCCTTGATGGGTTTCTTGTGAAGGAAAATTGGAGATGGAGAATTAAAACAGTAGTTTGTATTTAGTTTTCCTTTTTTTTTCTCCTTTTTCTTTTTCTTTTCCTTTCTCTTTTTTTTTACACCATCTATTTGAGCTAATATTTTATTATTTGCTATTCAATATTGCATAAATATATTTAATCAAAATCATCTTATATAGTTACATAATGTACAACAAACTTTAGTCGCACTTATAATGAAACCACTATTTATTTAATTTAATCAAGTTTAAATTTTCTGGATATTACAATTCCTCCATTAGACAAAAAATGGGTACTTATTTCTCATCTCATCTATACTAATATATTAAAAGGCGTTCTTAAACAAGGAACGATGCCACGTGGCGCTTTCCCTTAGAGTGTTTACCTCCATATAATCCATGTACAATAAAAAAAATAGAAAATGCTTTGTATAAGATTCGACCCCATGATTACGAGCATATATACTAAACTCTTAACCACTAAACCAAATGATACTTGATGTTATCATTTTAAAGTGAAATATTGATAAAAAATAGACATAATTACCCGGGGCATAGCCCATGCTTAAAAACTAGTTGTAATTTATAATACGGTAATTTTATTTCTTCACCAGACAAAGAGCATAGAAGTATTCTTAAATTTTTATTACAGTTGTAGAAGTGAAATTTTTTTGTTGCCTTAATAAAAGAGTAAGGAGTTAAATGTTCTCTGTTTGATTTTTCCCCTTCACATTGAAATGTTCTTGGAAATATGGAAATTGGAGTAATTAGGGGAGGAAGCCAATTAGTCCTTGATTAATTGAAGAAATAAAATGTCATCAAAGTCGGAACAATAGAGTAAATTGCGGTTTATAATTTTTCTCCATTGATTTTTATTTTGATATTGGGCCCCCACCTTCCCTGGGCCCTGGGCGGACGCCCCTCCTGCCCAGGCTCAGGGACGGCCCTGAGGGATATGTGGTAGTTCAGTGGAATACCACCCCAAATTTTAGGGCATTGCCCACGATTCGAGTCCTCATCGCAACAATATGTTGGGGCTTTCACTTGTGGTGGCAATGGGCCTTTAGACCTGTTGTCTTCTGGGCTGTTTAGCCTTGTACCCACTACCCAGCTTTTGAGCTGGTGTGCCCTGCAAGCTAGTAGCCTGGCAGGGGTTGATCTTTGAACCAATTATCTTTCCTAATAAAAAAATGCCCCGGATTATTATAATTTATCATTCATTAATATTTTACTTTATGATGACGATACCAAATATCATTTGTTTTAGTAGTTAAGATTTTAAGATATAAACTTAAAGTTACGGGATCAATTTTATATGGGTAAATTAAGAAAACAAAGGAATTTACCGTGATATTAGAAAAATATATAGAGCTAGTTTTTGATCGCATGAAAATAGACAAATAGTGCAATGATATAGACGAGATATGATCCTACGTCTTAAACATACCACCTCCTTCAGACTTTACAGAATAAGCTATTACTAGACGACATTCACACCGTGGAGCTAAATTGCTAATGGTAGGTGATGATAATTAAGTTAAGTGATAGGTTGGACATATAGTTATCAGGGTCGTCTTAAATATATAGGAGGACCTGTTCTAATCTTAGGATTGGGCCTCTAGTATCAATTTTTTTTTGCAACTTAAATTGATGAAAAAATCTTTTATAATATTGCAATTATATATTTATGTTCTTGCAAAGTAAAAAATCAAAACCGGAAACTAATTTGAAATCGTATATAACAACTCAATACAAAACCAAGCTATTACTAATGTTCTACTTACAAAGATAATACTTACAAAGATAACATTAATATTAGTCTGTCTCACCCTAAAAAGTTATAACAGAAAAGAATATTTATGTCATGAAGTAGCTGAACATGTAAACTAGTAAACTTGTGGCAGCAAATTATTCGATCTTAGGCAGATATCACACTTCACGAAAAAAAAAGTACCATAAAGAATTGAAAAAAAGAGTAAGGGAAATAGTGGAAAAGTAAGTAAGAAATGTTGGAGAGATGAGTCGAACTCGTATGCTCAGACTACAAGAAAGTTTCATAAAGAACTGAAAAAAGAGTAAGGGAAATCGTGAAGAAATGTTGGAGAGATGAGTCGAACTCGCATGCTCAGACTCCAAGAAAGTACCATAAAGAACTGAAAAAAGAGTAAGGGAAATAGTGGAAAAGTAAGTAAGAAATGTTGGGGAGATGAGTCGTACTCGCATGCTCAGACTCCAAGAAAGTACCATAAAGAACTGAAAAAAGAGTAAGAGAAATGGTGGAAAAGTAAGTAAGAAATGCTAGGAGATGAGTCGAACTCGCATGCTTAGACTCTATTTTTGGAATGTTAAAATCAGGGACCAACTCTCCCAACCTCCATAGTTGAAATATATAAGCGCGATAAATATATTATACGTGTTTCGTTTTCCTGATTTTGGGCCCCAGGAAGATCGGATTGTCGGGCCTGGTAGTTATGGATTGTTACAATAGGTGTGAAAAAGGAGCAAATAACAAATAACCACTGACTCACGGTGATATGTGGATAGTGTATATCACATTTATAATTTTTGAAGAAAAAAAGAGAAAGTTACTACCAAAACCCTCCCCTATTTTTTTTTTGAAAAATCGGTACAATACCTACAATCTTTCTCAAAATTACACAAAATAATCTTATTAATACGGTGCTATACACATGTCACCGTGACTATTTAGGCTTCGTTTGGTTTGGAAGAAAATGTTTTCCAGGAAAATAAATATTCCCATTTTCAGTTGTTTGGTTGGGCAAGGAGTTTCCCCATTTTTCTTTGTAAACACTTTCCTCTAAAATTTGAAGGAAAACTATTTTCCTCCACTCTCTTATTCCCAATATCTCCATTTATCTTTTTTTAGCTTAATAGTTTTCCATCCATTTATCTTTTTTTAGCTTAATAATTTTCCATCAAATTAAACAAAGGAAAACTAATATTCATTTGCATTTCTATTAAACCAAACAGAGTCATAGTCTCATAGACCTTTAGTTAACCTCGTGAAAAAGGAGAAAGTAAAGGGCGGAGTTAAAGTAACACAAGCCCACAATACTAAGAGCCCAGCTAACAACTTAAAAAGAGGAAAAAAAATCCCTAAACTTTGTGCTAAACTGAAAAACAGGCCTTAAAATCGAACCTACTGCTGCAACTCTTGAATCGGCAATCGGCATTGCAGTTGGTTGAATTCAGAGTTTCCGCACCTCAGAAAGCAGCAGTAGGCAGACAATTACAGTTGATGAATTGAAGGAATTTTAACTAGGAACTACAATAATGGTGTTTAGGACGGCAATTAGGTTAATGACAGCCAAAAAACCAAAGCCAAAAATGAAGCCAATTGAGCTCAAATCACAACAACCGGAGCAAACTCAGACTATTACTCGCACCATCTTCGACATTCTTAAGGAGCATGGACCTCTCACCATCGCTCAAACTTGGGAAAGACTTCAGGTTTTATCTCTCCCTTTTTTTTATTTATTTCACAATATTGCATTTTTTTTATCGAATTGCTCATCATTCGATGATTTTTGTGAATTAAGTGAATTTGTATGCCATTTTTTCTGTATGTATTGGAATATTACAGTATAATAAGGATATGATAAATATCTTTAGGATATATCTTAGGAATAGAGAATTGTTTTTGATCCTTAGGAGAACCATTTTCACTATTGGGTAAATTATTATCTACCCCTTACACTCTTAAGGGTCCCTTTGGTGTCATGAAAAACTTTCGCTATGGAGAATGATTTTTCGGCAGAAAACGCAAATGAATATTAGTTTTCCTTTGTTTCGTTTGATGGAAAACTATTATGCTAAGTAGGGGAAAATAGAGAGGTTGGGAATGAGAAAATGGAGGAAAATGGTTTTTTTTTTTTCAAATTTTGGGGTAAAATGTTTATAGAGGGATGGAAAACTCTTTTCCACCTTAGTTTTCCTTTTTAAATCCCTTGTCCAACTAAACAATGGAAAATGGGGAATATCATTTTCCTCCAAAAATAAATTGAGCCTAAGCTCTAAACTAAGAGAAATAGGAAGACCACTTTTGTAAAGCGTTTTTGTTTTACCCAAACGCTCTAAAAATGATAGATTACCAGTAGAGGCTAAGGCTATGTTCTCTTCACTTGAAATAAGGTGATCGGGTTTGATGTGATTCTGACAAGAATAAGTAATAAGTTTGTGGAATAAGGTAGAGAGGACATTGCCTAAAGCTATGAGAAATGCCTAAATCCTCTTAGGAAAGTACGAATAATGTTCCTCTCATGACATTTTTGCAGATAATGAAGTAGATCTTATGTTGTTTTCTAGAAATAATAGTGTTGTATAATAAATGACAAATGTTGTATACAAAACTATTAATGTCGCATAACGAATGATAGATGTGGTATAAAAAATTAACGAAAAATTATTAATGTTGTATAAAAAATTGTTTAACTTTGGTCATGATATGAAAACTTTTTGTTCCTCTCGGGGAGGAATTTGGCAAAGCTCCTAAAGCTATAGCTAATTGTGCATTTCGATCATCAATGCACAACTGTGGAGTTGAGATTACGTAAGAGATTTTGCTTTATAGGGAACTTTACTTGCTTTCTTGGTTGTGTGACATGTTTGCATGACTTTGTGAGGTATATTCTGATTTCTTTGGGATCAAAGGTTGCTATTTATATATTGCTTAATAGTTATGCTGATGCATGGTATTTTGGTCCATTCTGAAAGGGGTATTGTTACAGACATATAAAAGAGCCAAAGCCCTGCCTATTTTGGTTTGCGGTTTTTTCACACGTTTTTGTTTGTTGAGTTACATCAAAATTAGAACCTTGGACTCTCAGGCTTTTCTGAATCTGCTGCTGTAATCTTCAGCAAAATTGGTCCTGATATATTTCTTTCATCATCAGATAAACTTTTGTCAGAAGTTTGATTTGATATCCAACTATGATAGCATGGCCTCCTAGCCACTACAATCATGAATATTATCCATGTGGACACAAGTCACACAACCACATCCACATGGACAGTTGAGGAATTTCTTAGCTCACGATTTCTTAGGTTCAAGCTTCATTTTGAGTTACTGCTAGGTAATCAAGATATTTGTTAATTTGTGAGTGCTGAAAATAAGCATATTTGTCATTTTTCTTGTTTATGGTTAAGATGTTGATCATACAAGTTGGTAGTTTGAGTCTTCATAGTTTTGATTAAACCATACGATTTATCCAAAATACCTTGGTTTGAGAGCGACTTATCCTAAATGGTTTTGAGAAGATGCTGTCTAGTTACTAGAATCTAGATTATATTTGTTCTGGTCATCATCGATTATTTGATGTATCTATGATGTTATGAGCATAGGGAAATCTGGTAATTTGGTCTTAACCGAGCTTTGATTCCTTTCAGGAAGTTGGTTTGAAGGAACTGACAAGCAAATCACAGATGAAAACAGTTATGAGATGGATGAGAGAGAGGCAGAAACTTAAATTGTTCTGCAACCATGTTGGACCTCATAAGCAATTTTTGTATTCCACGTGGTTCACAAAGGAAAACATCAAGCCAGCTAAACCCAGAAGTCATGCTTCAAATGATTAAGATAGGAAGTGTGAAGTGTCTAAAATTTTTTGCTGTTCTTGAACTTGATCAGTTTCTGGAAGACGACTCATGGCAAGCCAGCTTTAGTACTTGCTCTATGGAAGTGAGCTTAAGCTGATCATGGCTTTGGAAGAAGTACTTGTGATGTATCTAGCGAAGTAAGTTTGGTTTTTCTTGTGATACGCGGTTCGTGTGTGAGTCTTGCTCGTGAGAGTTTGTGAATATATTTAGCAACTTTGCTGGAAGTTTTGTTGTCATATTTGGCACTAAGAAAGCCAATGCTTAGTTGTATCAGGATACCGTTCTTTTCACATGAAATGTAGTTATATAATGTTTTAGTTATGAATTGAACAGGGGTGACCTTTATCATAACTTCTGTAAACATATTGGAATTTCCATGATTTCATTTTTCCTTAAAAATTTTCTTTTACGGTGGAAGAACAAGTCCTTAGAGCATTTGCCATTCATGACAAATTTTGTCATGAAGATCAGAAGATGTGTCATCAAGCTTGACACAAGAAAGAGATAAAAGTTTTTTTTTTTTTTGACAACGGGGAAATTGTGCATTAATTAAAAATGGAAGTACAACCTAATGCTAATACAACCAACCAAACACAAAGAAACTAAACTGAGCTACACTTGCTCTTACATAACAAACACAGAAACATAAATAACTTAAACTATGATAAAAACCTGCCGATCCGGAGGTCCCGAATTGATAGTTAATTGTATTGAAACACTGCTTCTGGTGGATGACGATCGCCAGAACCCTGATGAAAGGAGTGGGAGGAGAGGGCTGATTTCACAAGCGGAGCAACCAAGTACCAGCGAGATTATGAACTCGCAACCTGACCAATCCCAGTGACCTTCTGTCACATGGAATTCTATGGTCGTGTTTCCTGAAATAGTCACATTCTTGTGTGACTCAATACCCTTTTGGAAGGGTATTTCAGGCTTTTCCTTTGAGGAAAAGCTCAGATGAGTTGACGCGCTATAAACCCAATTGACGAATTGGGGAGCCGCCTTCAGATATCGTTTTGTCAAGGTAATGATTGATATAATCATTACCAAGCGAGATTGAGATCTAACCAAGGTTAGATCTCGAAGAACCGTCCGATTTTCAAAATCGGATAAAACAAACCCCAAACATGAAATCTCTTGCCACGCAAACCCTAACCAACCACAGAGACCAAATCCAACATTTTGAAGACAAAAACTACCTCCAACAAGTAACAAAAAAATCAAGCAGATTGATTTAACTAACACCACCACCATACTAACACAACTAAGCAATCAACAACGAAATCAGAAACTAAACTTAAGTGGGTAAAGAAGGACGCATTTCCAAGATCCGATGAAACACTAGATGAATGGGGTGAAAAGCACAACCACCGGAGGCCGGACGGGGGACGCAACTCTAACACTAAGGGGGAGGGGGAAGGGATGCCCTACAATTTTACTTGCCAAAACTAAGGGGAGCGGGGAGGGGGAGGCCCAAACCGATAAACCAAGAAACGAGGGGAGGGGGGAGGGGAGGCCCAAAACGAACCTAGGGGGAGGGGGAGGGGAAGCCCTAACAATATTGACTCACCTACTGGGGAGGGGGGAACCGACGGCGGGGTTGGATGCGGAGCTGAAACACGAAGGGGCGGTGGAGACGGTGGAGACACGACTGCAGCAAGGGGAAAGAAAGGAAGGTGCGTCCAGGTGAATACGAGGCAAACACGACGGCAAACCAACTGCTACGAGCGAAACGACGAGCATAAGCGACTGCAAAACTAAAGTTTCGGGTGAAGAACCCACCCAGAAACTAGGACGACGAATTGAAGAAGAAAACTCTAAAAATCGAGGACAAACGCTAGGGGAAACGAAAAGAAAAACTGAATAAAGGAATAAAGGAACTCGCCGGAGCACCGCCGGAAACCTACGCGGCGCCGGAGCTCCGGCGAGTTCCTAGGGTTAGGTGTTTGCGAGAGGTTCTTTCTTAGAGAGAAGACAGAGTGTTTTAGAGAGAGATTGTATGTAAAATTCTCTAAGGCATAGTTATGGTGAATCATATGATAACCAAGTGTGACATTGGTCCAAAAGCAAGGACTTGGTCATGGCCTTATGGCTCATTTCTTGCAAACAAAAGAACTAGTAATGATAGTGTTCGTTTTGAGACTTATATGTCCCTAATTTGATTTTTCTATATTGACTCATCTAAAAGTAAAAAAATTTAGATAAGTTGAAACAAATTCTAATAAGTTTCAACTTATTTTAATGAGTTCAAGTGAAATTAAGTTATAACAAGTTTTGTTAAAATTTTAGTAAGTTTTGATTTGTCATTTTTTCTATCTCACTATTATCGAACAACTCTAATATTGAAGGGTTGGGTCTAGCCCACCTGCCAAACAAACTTTTTAGGAGAATTTTGTACAAGAGTGAGGCGCAATAGCGAACAGTTCGCCAGCGAACCAACCATTGACACTCACTAAAAGACAAAAAAAAGCTTAAGCTTTGGGTAAAAAAAATTTCCTTGTTACATACCATATGTTATACATCCAAAATCTACTTTCTACGCCCATATGGTTTTTTTTTTGTATGCCCGAAAACTATATTTGCACATTCATAGTAATTTTTGTATCTTACATGAATTACATCCAAAAAATTATGTTAGTACATTATATTTCGTACATCCAAAAATTATATTTGCTCATCTATAATGATTTTTGCGTCTTACATCCATTAATATATCCATATTATATTTTGTACATCCAAAATCTATATTTTCATATCTATAATAATTTTTGCATCCTACATCCATTAGTTTTTGAAAACTAATATTGTTGTTGAACGTCCAAAAACATATGTTTATACATCTAAAGATGTCAAAAAATAATTAAGAAAATTTTCTTAAAAAAGAAATTGAGAAACCATGGTTACTTACTTACTTTTATTAGGGAGATGTAGGCCATAACTCTTTGTTCATTGGCGAATAGTTTGCTATTAAGTGTTTCTCTTTGTAAGGTGATAGTGCACACCCGTAGCCCGTAGGACGGGACGCACGATCAACAGCTATTCAGCACCATAACCCAATAAAAATGTGTGTTTCAAGAATTAAACCCATGACCTCTCATTTGATATGCTAATGCACTAACCAACTACACTACAATGCTCATGTTGGTCTTTGTTGGGAGAAAAATCATTTAAAGACATATATTTCTATTTTTGAAGACTTCAAATGCACGTCGGTAAATAATCCGTGACGTATGACCCGGGACAAGAACTAGTTTGTCTAACAAAATACAACTTCTGAAGTCAAGCTTCTGAAAAGTGATCACCCAGACTAACAATGGTGAAAACAGTGGTGGGAGAAGAAACTCGCCTTCAATCAGCCGAAGATCGTCTTGCCCGATCTGCAATTCCTGCTCAGGTACGCTCCTTCTCTTTCTCTCTCCTCCGAAATTCTCAGAATTAGGGCACCAAACTTCAATTTTAATTGTTCTCTCTCTCAACAGGTAGGGTTAGTGTTAGGCAAGATTAATCGGAAATTAGATCGAGGTTTTATCTTTGATTTAGTTCCAACACCTCCTAATGATGCCGGAGATCCTCCTTGTTCCATCACTGAACCTCTCAAAGCCGATAAGAAGAAGAATTCCAAGCCTAAATCTTCACCTGACTCTTCTTCTCTCTTCGTCGATAACGATTGGATCGCCGAACACGCTCGGCAGGTATATATTTTGCTTTTATTGCTTTGTTGAGTTGCATTTTGTTGAATTTGAAGTTACTTTTAGGTAGCTTGGTATTTGCATTTTTATTGCTGTAGTGATTGTCTGGATTGTATATCGTGCGGCCGAGCTGATTATTGTAATGGGACTAAGGCCCTGACATTGTTGTTGTCGCCGTCTAGTGTTTTAGGAATAGATGCTTTAAAAGGTTTCTTGGTTGACTATGCTAAGTAGTTAAAATATGTTTGGTCTTTGGCATTGCTTGCATTTGGAGGTTGTTAATTTTGTTGTTTGTTCAGGTTTCTCGGTTGCTGGTAGGTGGTGTCAAGGTAATTGGTATCTATGTGTGGGTTGGTGAAATTGTCTTCAAGAATTCAACACTTGTACTTTGCCAGGTAATTATGGCTTGGACCTAACTCTTAGTGTCGATGTTTTTTCATTAGTCATGTTTGAGTTATATAGAAGAAGGCATGGATTAGTACAAATTTGAACCTTGATATTTAACCATGTTAGTCTAGACTCTGAATGCATGACAATTTTAGCGTGTTATATTATATAATTCCAGGTATATCTGTTGCTCCAGCAACTCATATAAATGGCATCTGGCATACACTTTATGAGAAGTCTAGGGTGTATGCATTGACAAACATATCTTCTTGGGCTAGGTCATTCAACTTATAGTACATTTTGTGCTCACAGCAAGGAGGAATAACTTTTTTCACTCAACAGCAAAGGCAGCACGTCTTTCTTCTAGAACTCGTTGAGTGGTCAAAATATTCTCTGCATTCATGAACCCATTAGGTTTACCGTCACTGGTTTATTCTGGAAGTGTAAACTTTATCCCTTTAGTATCACTACGTGGTTGCATAGGTGGATAATGTTGAGGTGCATAATGATTTGGAGGGGGCTGCTGGCAGTATGAAGATGTTCATGGGTGGAGAGGTTGTTGTTTGTAGTATAATTCTTTTTTGTAGCCGAGATGAGACCTTAATGAAGCACGGAAACGAGGAACAACAGCATATGTTCTCTATCATCTATCATTCTGACTCTCACTCACAGTAGACCCCGGCTATGCCTTTGCCGGCTTCATCTGCCGTGACAACCATGGTTGCCAGTTGCTGGTGGGCTGGTGGCGGTTGTTCTTCTCTGTCCACATGTTCTTTCTCTCCTATTGTGGTTTCATCTCTTTCTGCCGTAGCTAGTTAGCTGGAAAAAGTGTCTGGGGGAGAGGGAGAGACACACGTGACAAGCTTGATTTCGACTATTCATGTGAGGAAGCCGGTAGGGTTAATTTTTTGTTGGCGTTATACCAGAAAGAAAAAATAACCTTTGTGGGTTGGGCTTATAAGTTGAAGTGTTGAACCTTAACATTTAAACGAAAACATAAGTTTGGTTTCTTAGCATTAAGCACTAAATAGACTTATGACCAAAAAAAGAACAAACTGGATAAAAATTATAATATACCTAATAAGGAATGGAAAAATTTGAATTTCCTATTAATTAACGTTTCCCTGCTTACATGAATTTTTGAATTGCCACTTCCTCATATCTAAATGTTCCCGTTTGGAAATTTCTTCTGTTTCCACGCTACCTAGCTAGATATTACAACTGAGAAGGTGGAATAGAATGCCAAAAGTTTTCAATAGGCTAGTTTTCCATTTCAGGTGCTTGAATATTATCCAATAGTTGTGGTCCTAATAATTTTTAATAATTGCTTCTATGAAAATGGGACCATGGTGTTATTATGTGGCCTTACAATTTTGGTTCATCCAAGTTGTATGGTTTTCCACTTTGGTGAACTGAAATTTGCCGGTTCTGATTGGGGCATTCACGAAATCGGTTGGTCCACCGTGAAAAACCTAAATTGCCTGCATTTGACTTTACAACATGACAAGGGAGAGCCTTTTCAGTAGTTGTGTGTTCTCTTGTGGACAGTCGTATTCTTGCATATTAGAGAATGAAAATCTGAAAGTTTTTGAAGAACAAAAGTAAAAGACTTGAACACTAACCAAAAATAAAAGCACGGCTCCACGAAGTAGAAGAAGAAGAAGAACAAGAAGGTCTCACAGTGGCTACGCAGGTTTGTCATCGTCAGATGCAGTCACCATAGCAAGATCCTATGTTACCCTCAGACTCAGTAAAATGCTTCCCAAACCTGTGTCGACAAGACACTGGAGTACGGTATCTGGGTACCATAGCCAGATACTATGTTACGCGGACTCGGACGCAGCTGCTTTTGCAAGCCAATCAAGGTCGGAGATAGCGAGGGGGAGAGAGAGAAAGATTTGATGTGGGTGATGTTAAATTGCTAGAGAAGGAGACAGTAATGGTGATAGGTTAACAATGATAGAAGAAGAAGAAGAAGAGAGAGGAAAGGGGAGAGAGAAAATCTTCTCGATATTCCTTTTAGTGTTTGACCTTAGGCGGTTCATTTAAAACATTGGTTGGGCTTTGGGTTAAGGCCCCAAATGTTTTATTTATTTGATTTACTTTGGTTTTCCGTCTAGCACTATGTTACTCAGACTCGGGTACCTATGTTTGACACGGGTACGTGCCCAAGTGTCTACACATCTATTTTATTAAAATGTTCCATGATCTCGGCCCAAAATGAAATGTCGAAGTATCCATATTCCATACCCATGTTCGAGTGTTGAGGATCCGACACGGGTACTTGAGGTAAAATAAAGATGCATAGTAACATAGGTCTAGCATCCATATAAAGAACAACCATATGTTCTTTTGTTTCTGTCAACATATTACATATATAAAAAATGATAATGGGTGTTTAATATATTTGAGGAGCGTGCTAACAATAAGGATTAAATATATTTCCTAAAATGGTATTGGTTAGGATATCAGAAATCAAATCACTCATCGATTGATGTTATTACTGCTTTACTATTGCTTAATGTTTTCACTTTTAGCTTTATATATACCTAAATCATTACGACTTTGTAATAATTATTAATACATACAAATTATATATATTGATAAAATATTACACACACACACACACAAACACACACCTGTGGTGTCCCCTTACCCGTATCCAAATCAAAAACTTGGACACATACCCGTATCCGGCACTTGTACCGGAGTCCAGATTACATCCAAATCTGCTTAAGCTTCAAGCTTGAAGGTAAGCTTAACCTCTTATGGGAACGTTGGGTTTCTGGAAGAGCTGATTTTTTTCTTCTCTCTGAGTGTCATATTCTTCCAGACTAGAGAACTAAAGAAGACTTCGAGAGAGAAAAGGATATGTATAAATGAGGTTGGTATGGATTGGTGGAGTTGTTGACCACCAAAGGTTTTTATTTCAATTTCTTTTTGTTATTTGATATTGTTAAAATCGATCATCTGTAACTATAATGTTGTATTAAACATAATGGGTCCAAACAACCTTATTCAGTATCAAAATCTGTGTCATATATGACGACAATTTGTCTAGGGAATATTAAAGGTTTAATTAAGTACTAGAATCTATTATACTATCACAATAATATTGGGGTACAACACAATCATTAAAATCTGGTGTGCGATCAACGTATCAAATCTGTTCTAGCGACACCACTACTCTTTCTAAGACCGGTATCCAACCCACATCTTCAAACCTGGAGCTGGACAGTCTAAGAATTAGTGTTACAACTTTTGCTTTAATCTTGCAGATCTTTGGGAAGCCAAAAAAGTTGCATGAATCCTATATTGATCATGTAATGACAATTTATATACTGTCATTCTTTAATCTTTCAATTACCTTCACATTTTGCTTGCCATCACCAAATTTATGAATTTTTTTTCCTTGAAGAACTTTGCTGTATTCATTCCCAAACGGCGTAGATAATGACAATAATTTCCAAATAAGAACAGAAACAATAATCGCAAGAGAATAAAGAGACAAGAGTCACAATAAGAATAGCAAGCGTAGCAAAAAGAAAAAACAACAACAATTATAGCGAACATGTATTATTATTATTCCAGGCTGTAGTATTTAATTAAGATTAGATACTGTTGCAGTGAATTAATTGCAAACACTAGAATAATTTAAGAGGATATGCAGTTGAAACAAGTTTAAGCATGTTTATTGCGGATCATCTGAGCCAGATGGATGTCGTCTGGTATGACAGTGACACGCTTAGCATGAGTAGCACAGAGGTTGGCATCTGCAAAGAGATCAACAAGGTAATCCTCAGATGCTATCTGAAGAGCTAAGACTGCATGGCTTTGGAACTGCATGTCAACCTCCAAATTCTGTGCTACTTCGCATACGAGTTTTTGGAAGGGACTTTTTCCAATCCGTAGCCGATTAGCTTTCTGGTGCCTTTGGATTTCTCGAAGAATGATAGTGCCAGGCTGGTATTCATGGGGCTTTGGCACACCAATTGTGATTGGGAAAGGCTTACTCGGAGCTTTAAAAGCCACTTGCTTTCTTGGAGCCTGTGATGTTGTAGATCTACGAGGAGTTTGCTTGGTACGGGCCATTGGATGTTTCTTCTTTGCGATGGCTGAATTGTTGAATCTTGAATAATCAGCCGCCTCTCTCTCTTTCTCTGAAAAGTAATGTGTTCATGAGAGAATAGTCATGGGAAAACTATATATACAAAAGCTAATGCATGAAATAAAAATTTATTCTCACTTTTTTTATATATTAAAGTCTATTTCCCGATCCATGTAGATATGGAAAATATCTCGCCAGATTTCTTTCATAAAGAACCAATATGGCCAAAAAACGTATGAAATCAATAAAAGCAAGAAAATTGTGCGCACAGACACGAGTGCCTGAATAAACAATATAAATTTTGAGCTCCTAGACACGTGTGGCAATAATAATTTTATCATTAGAATTCTTTATGAGGGTGTAGCTAAATAAAAGTCGACTTAAATATAATGTTATATCTACGAGATGCTATTGGTGCGGATTATCTCTATATTTTACATTCTTCTATTGGCATTTTGAACTTTGATAAATTAACGTTGTAATCGTGTTCTGGATATGAAGCATTAACCTCTAATGACCTCTTCTATAGGCGCTATTAAATAGTGGTGATGGTAATGAACTTTAGTGTAATTTTGTTAGAAGAATTCCATGTCAATGTTCATGGTAATGAAGTTTATCCTCACACATGTGCTTTTATTCATAAACTTGCATTACCACCCACTGTTACCTAATTTGCTAT
Organism: Beta corolliflora; assembly: GCA_947648045.1. Classification (NCBI taxonomy): domain Eukaryota; kingdom Viridiplantae; phylum Streptophyta; class Magnoliopsida; order Caryophyllales; family Amaranthaceae; genus Beta; species Beta corolliflora. The sequence goes on along the minus strand of CANSZD010000418.1, from coordinate 35,603 downwards.
CTAATTCACCTTTTGAATTCGCAATTTGCCCTAAATAGGCCAAGAATCAACCAAAATCGACCATAGTTTGCTTATCTCAATTTGCAATTCGCGGGAGATTAGTGAGTTAGGTAACAGTGTCATCACCTAATACGATCTAAAGGAGTAATGGATGGTAATGAAATCTTCGGGAAGAAGATAGATGCTTTGGTGGTAGTTAAGCATATGGACACCGACATGAGATTTTTCCGTAGAAAAAATTATACTAGAACTCTAGAAGTCGTTACCAACTTACCTTTACGTCATTCATTACTACTGACCAAAAGGGCCACAAATGAAACTTAATAGTGCGTCTTATTTGTCGGTTATGAATGGTTTTGTGTCAGCCTGTTCACGTAAGCAATATATTACAAGACTCATGTGACGGAAACATAAAAATCTTTTCCTGGTGCTAAAGTATCCTTTCTTTTGCCTCAAACATCTTCACAACTGTAACTCACCCTTACTTTCTCTACGTAATTGTTTTACGGTTCAGTGATGAGTGAAATTTAGGATATTTCTAAGCTACTTCCTCAGTTTTTTTTTTATTGCAACATAGGGAAATGCACTATAATTTAAGTTAGGAGAGAGATAGAAAGGAGATCCATGTGATAAGGAGAGAGATAGAGCAAAAAAATCCAAAAGAGGTAACATTGCAACTAAATTGGAACATTGTGTTGCAACTAAAAGAGAACGGAGGAAGTGTTGAACTTCAGTAGTATTTCGTCCCTATATTCTTTCAGATTCCGTTTTTTATTGTATAGATTACTCTTAGAGGACGTTCTGGAGCTATCGAATTGAATGTTCTATGTGCCTACACCCCATGGTTCTTTTGCAAATTGTGATCAATAGAATAATATTTGACTAGATTTTCTTGAACAGACTGTTAAGGGAGTAGCAGATGCAGGTTTTTCATTGGAAAATGATTTTCAAGAGATGTTGCTTCTTCACATATCTTATGGCCCTAGAAGGTAACCTAATTGTTATTTGCTCCTGGTGGCATTTACCTTGCTCATTTTGGAATTTGTTTTGCAACCTTTTGGTAATGACATTTATATCTGATTCAAACAGATGGACATGTCGAAATTGCTCTGTGTCTTCAAATATAACATCAAGTAGTCTACGACCTTGTGATTTTAAAATGGGAAGGATTCTAAATTCCCTCCAAACTTTTAGGTGCAGCTACAATTTCTATATGAGGTACATACCTAGTTTCTAGATTGATCACTATATTATTTTGGCACATCTTGTTTGTAGTTATTGTTGTTCGATGATTGGAATACTACATGGATTATTGTTATGTTAATGTATTGTCCCCAATGTGCTGTTTAGTGCTCCCTCTGCCTTTAGCGTGAAATTATTGTGTTAATTAGAGGAGTACCTTTCTTACTAGAAACCTTTAATTTGTAAATACATGTCCACTTTTTGACACTGGATATTTAATGTTTTTCATGTTCTCTTCTGATGCTGTGATACTTGGCACTACTTTTATGTCCTATTATTGTCTGGACTCTGGAGTTCTAAATCTGATGGGCTGTTGTGATTTCTTCCACATAAAACTGCTGCAAATTGTGTTATTTGAGTTGGCGAAACTGAAAAAGGGAAAATAAACGTCTTTTGGGGACAAAAATGTGGTATCTAATCTTTTCCTGCTGCTGCTCAGACCCTGCTCCAGGCGAGGTCAATCTTATGAACCTCAGCTTTCAAAGGAAGACTGAGGCAAGGGCTAGCAGATGTCTGAGTCTGACTCCACTGGGGCATAATGCATGCTCTTTGCCTTGAGCCGCTGGATGAGAAATTCATGACCAGCTTTGGGAAACAAAAAGTTGTGTACTTGTCTAATATTTTGTGCCCTCCACTGCAGCATTGGGCCATTGCCTACTACTGTGTGGATGTGCTGTTTGTTTTTGTTGGTCCAGTAAGGCCATTATATTTAGTGTTGCAGCTTATTTTAGGTTATCATTCTTTTTAAGTCTTGAGTTAATTCCTATAAATTCACTGTCTAGGGCATTTTAGTGTCAAATGAGAAGATTAAAATAAGAATTATTTGAAGGGTAACAAGGGTTTAGGGTCATTTATTTGCATATATTTCCTATGTTCTTTATTAATCATTTCATATGGCTTGGGCACACATATTAAGGCGAACAAGAAAGCAAGTAATCCCCAATACCATGTGAAAAAGTAGATATGTGAGTTAAAAAACTAAAAATGGTATGTAGTGATTAATAGCAAACTTCCATAAAAAAGAAAGGGATTAGTAAAGAACGAAGGAAGTATATATAATGTATTTATAGTTATAAAGAAAAAGATGCCTTTTGTAATACTATGCACATTCGACTCAAAAAAGTTGCACATAAATCCTTCTCATTTTAATAAAACTTATGGTTGGATCTTTCAATGTGTGTGTATATATATATATATATATATATATATATATATATATATATATATATATATATATATATATATATATATATATATATATATATATATATATACATACATATACATACATACATACATACATATATTTATATACATACATATATTTATATACATATATATATATATATATATATATATATATATATATATATATATATATATATATATATATACATATATATGTATACATATATATATATATATATATATGTATACATATATATATACACACACACATACATACATATATATATATATAGTATATACATACATATACATACATATACATACATATATACATACATATATGATATATGTATACATATATATGATATATGTATACATATATATATACATATATATGTATACATATATATGTATACATATATATGTATATATATATATGTATATATGTATATGTATGTATGTATATATATATATGTATATATATATATGTATGTATGTGTCTAGGTATGTATTACCCAAAACAGAATATTTAGCATTAACCAATTATGGCTTTTTTCTTCTTATGACGATCATTTTCAGAATTCCAATTTGTGGTGAAAATCTGTCAAATGCCAAAATGTTGAATGATGTCTTGCTTGATGGAATATCGTTGCATGCCAAGGAGTTGAAAGGCGCGAAAGCAATTATTGATGGAAATTTGGTAAGATACAAAGATCTTTATTAAGGTTACTTTTCTTACTCTCTTGCCTGAAATATCATTTACATTGCCCATGAGGGTATTTGTGCTTTTTTTGGATTTTTTGTTAAGTACACGGGAGCGAACACAATTACAAGCTTCATGACTCGGACTCTTCATTTTAGGTCGAAACACCTGTGTCAGATTCTCGGTCTTGGGTATCGCCCAATGTTTTAAAAAAAAAGCTTAAGTTGCACTGCACGTTTCGATGTGTTTGATTGAAGTAAGGTGCAACTTAGGAAAGTTAGAAATATGATGTAAAAAGAATTGTGCGCCTTAGGTGCGCCTAGGCTGAATATGGAGTAGATAGATTGTCTTGTGGAGCAAAATCTACTCTTACCCGCTTGACTTTGATGTGAGATAAAAATCTTATTGACTTCAGAGCTTTTTCGGTCTATTTTAGGTTGTAGGTTAAAGAGTGTCTCGACTCTTGAGAGTTGAGAGTGTTCGTTTGACATGATGTTTGGTGTGGTGAATGAATCTTGGAAGCTCAATTTTTAGCTTTTTATAGTGTGGCATCTCTCAATGATGCTATGGTGGATGAGGAGTGAGGCGGTGTGACGGAATGATTCCCTAATATATGAGGACTTATCCTTCTGCAGACTACTCAATGACTGGGAAATGGAAGCAATGTGCACTACTGCTGAATTCACTATCTAACATAGTTTTGACCTGTTGGATGAGAATCTATGCTTTGCCTCCACAAATCACGGAATAGAGGGTGTGTTCGCTGTGCAAAAGGTCTGCAATATGCTCCAAGGAGGTGATAACTCACTATCCTTCCTTCTTCCAAGGCTAGTTGAAGGTCTAAGGCTTTTCCTAAATCATGATTCTTTGCATGGGCAGATAAAAAGGGTAAAAGTTCTAGTTTTCTACAGAGATACACTCAAATGGGGGAATGTCAGCCTTGCAACCAGATATATTATGTGCAGACTTAATAAAAAGTCAGCCTTGCAACCAGATTCTGCTTTGCCCTTTGGTGCTTTCTTTGTGGCAGTTGAGTTTTTGTTGGATTGTTCTTGTAGCTTGAAAGAGGAAGTTGAAGATAATTAGATTGCGGATTTGCGGAAGCTTGGCCTGTTGGCTATATGGTGGTATGCTTGGAAGGTCAAGAATGGGCAGATCTTGTATGGGAGCACCTTACCGCTGCAAGCGTCTAAGTTATATAGTTTGAGGACTTGTGGAGTCAAGCTCATGAACTTAAATTGTTTTTCCTTGATTTTGCAGATAATAATCATGCATGGTTCTCATGATTGAGGACTTCTTTTTTTACCTTTTATTTTGGTATGGGAGACTTGTAAGTTTCTCAGGGGTATGGCACTTTTGGTTCTAGCTTTTTTTTTTTTTTGATATGTGGACGAGTGAGCAACAGGTTGTTTAGTTGTACTCTTTAGTTTACTTGGTGGATAACCCCCGGCACCCCAATTCTGAAAAATTGACTAAAGTTTCTGAAAGTTGTGAAATGGTGAGGACTTTAGGGTCAGCTTGGCTGATACAAGTGTTTGTTAAAAGGATGGTGATCTTTGAAAGATAATTGTACCAGTCCTCTGAAATCTATGAATGCAATTTTTGTCCTTTTCTGATTGAGGTGTATCTTAGCCTCTTATATAGAAGTACAGAAACATTAATGTTTACGTTGAAACATCGAAGCACTATGTTGCTTAACATGATTATGCCGTATGCCGTTTCATATCTTTGACACAATTTCTGTATATGTTGTGACACTTAGAAGTTTACAGTTTCTGACTATGTTGGATTTGATAGGTTGATGTAACTGCGGAAGAGCCATGCACATCTGATGATGTACATGATGTCGAACTGCTTTTGCCTCTTAATCTATCATTGGAAGGTGCATATATAATTCTTTACTAAGCATATGCTGTTTTTTAATTTATTTATTAATTTTTTTTGGTGTTGTGTCTGTGTGTGTGAAGCCAGCAGCCAGAAAGACATTGTTGGGATTCTCATCTATTCTGGTACAGTGTGTTCTTATTCATATCTTAACTCAAAAGAACCCATTTCACAAGCTGTGGCTGATATAAAGGTATTCATAAATGTTTCTGAAGATGTTCCTTATCTTGGTGGAATACTGGAATCTTCTTAATTTGATCTTTCTAATCCTCTGTTACATTTCGTTCCTTATACTATACATGATACTTGTAGAATCTGGATTCGGCATATGCATGACTAAAATGAGGAACACTGCAATATTAGTCTAAAGTGGAGAAAAAGAATTGTGCATCAATATTAATTATAATTAGTTACAACTTATGATAAAGAGGGTGAATTGCTCAACAAATGAGAACTACCTGTGTCATCACCCCATGTAGTATCTACGTATGAGTGGTGTTAGATAACATTGTCTTGTCTCTGCTAATTGTTTTTCAATCTATAAGTACACATGTAAAAGATTTTTGTTTCATGTAGGAAGATATCATCATGAGCCTGAGAAGTAGATTGGAAATTATCTCTGATGAGGCTGATAGGGAAACTGTTGCAGCTTTTGAAGATGGTTCTGGAACAAACATAGAGAGATTTAGTAAAGGATCTGTCTATGATATTATCCAACAGCCTTTGAGGTAATACTTTCATGACGGCTTGTCCTCCTTTCGGGTGTTTGATAGAATTGTTTGATACCTCAGGTTTTGTGATTATATGGTTTCTTTTATAATCTTGAAACTCTGTAGGTCAATGTCCAAATGATCAGTGTTCCTTGTTCTCTTTTTTTGGGGGGGGGTTGGAGACAGAGGGGTTGGTATATTGGATTCTTAAAGCTACTATGTGCCTTTCCAATTTATTGTTTAAAATTGCTTTTAGGAGTCCTGTAGATGGCTTTGTTGATTTAGATTATCATATATAGTTTGAACTATATGTTAGAAACACACATGCTTCTTGGTAGTTACTGATGCTGTATCAAACTCCTTATTGATGAGGAGCAGCAGTTTTTAGTTACTCATATGAATGGTGACCTGTTAGCCGTTTATGTATCGCTTTCTTGCCTGATCTCCGCCTCATTCCCTCTCTAATTTTTTTCTTCCTTCTGGAGTTCCAAGTTCATTCAGTTACGTACATGATTTACATCTATGGTGAAAAACTTCTGATAAGTTAAGGTCAAGGCTAATAAGTTGAGATTAGCTCAAATTTGTTCGATAAGTTAATTTCAAGGTAAATAAGGGCTACCCAAGTTCAATTCAGAACTACATTACGTTAGATAAGTCAAAATGAGAGCCAATATGTTCAGATAACTTCACAAGTTAAGTTCAAGGCTAATAAATCTGACAAGTTCAGATATGATATAACTGAGAATCAGGTGCAGATACTACATCTTTACATTTCAGCACATCATGGAATTTCAATGCCCCCCTCACCTCCCCCTATGCAACATCATCAGCTAGACCCCCTATCAGGTTCACATTCACAAGGAGAACAAGGAAGGGCGTGAAGGGAATTAACTTTATTTGATACTCATGCTGTAATTAAATAGATATTACTGTATACAGGGAGTTCGTTAGAAAAGGAAGGAATATGTCAGAGTTGGTTAGAGATCCAGTTATAGGGGTATAAGTAAGGAGATAACTTGTTTGTAGGGCATCCAGAAATTTAGAGAGAGAAACACTCGGGAGAGATCTTGGCCCTCTGGAATGGTTGAGAGCTGTATTTGATTAAATCACCTTGATCTAATCAAATCAGCTACTATCCTTGCTTAGTTCTTCTTTTATTCTGTGATTTGCTTGTTTATTACCTAGTTCTTAGCACCCTAGAAAAGGAAAATAGACTTATTCTTGGAATACTATTAGCTGATGGGTTCACTTACTTCCATTACACTTAATTTTCAGTCATTACTATCATCGAAGAAAATGTTTTCTTTGGGTCTTTCCGAAATAAAATGCCTACTATAAGGTCTGAGCTGTATATATGTAGACCTTTCTGGATCTTTTCATGCACGATCACATTGATTGTTGAGAAATTCATGGAAACTGTTACTTGGAGACATCTTTAACTTACCCATATGTATCTCAGTCTCTTGTAATAAACTCTTGATCTTTATGGATGCAGAAAGCAATGCATACTGCCATTTCCTCGGAGAGTATTCATACCTTGGCTGGCAGGCACTTTCATTTGTGACTATCTTTTACCGGCTGAAGATTTTGAGGTTTGTAATTCTCATTTCTTGAGCTAAATTTCCTATTTCTTTTAGTTATGGAATCTTGAAGGGGAGTAGGGTAATCAAGGCTTCCGTTCTGGAATAAATAGATCTTTATCCCTTGAACGAATCAAGGGTGATAAGATAGCTGAAAATGATTATGTAGCTGTTTTTAGCTAGAGACTAGGTGAAAAAGAAAGTTAAAATGATGATAGCAGCAACTTTAGGTGTGTGAGGTAAAATTAACTAAAAACCATGAGCTAGCCAAAAAGTTCATAGATGTAAAGTTAATCAATATGGGGTTCGGAAATCGAAATGCTAGCTGAAATCGAAAAGCCACGTTCACTGCTTGAAAATTGAGATTCACAAGTTGGTTGAAATTGAAATAAAAAGTGATTGGTATCTAGAAACCAAAAAAGAAAAACAAAAACAAAGAGCTAGCTCAAGTTTTTCTAAACAGAGTTAAACATTATAAGTTAGCTGGAATGGAAAATATGCTAGTTGCAGTGCTAGCAATATAGGGCCTAAGAGTTTCACTTGAGAAATATTGGCCTTCAGTTAAGGTCTTAAGGATGCATATGTAATTTTACTGTAATTTGTTAATTTTATTAAGTATCTTCTGATTCAAGTAATAACAACTAAGCTTGAAGTAACATAATCGTATCATTCCAATAACTTGAGGTATCATGATGCATTATTCCAAATTTTCTAGTGACGCCCTTCAGTTATCTGACAACTCCTCGTTTGATAATTATTTGATAATGTAGGCCCTTAAAGATCACTTTGTCGAGCTGCTGTCAATGGAAGCCACAGAAGATCTCTCAAAGCTCTTGCAACCAGAAAAGAACCTTCCAAGCCTAACTGCCAAATCATTCTGGGATGTGGCAGCCCCCCTCACATCGAGCATCTGATACTGCTTATACTGATAGTAGGAGCCAGGATGATGTTATGAAGGGTGATTCCAAAAAGTTAACAACCAGTAATTTTAACATCATCTTTGCTGGTTTCATTCTGCTCATTGCAATTATATCAGGTTTGCTATTTCATGCAAGGAAATCTAATTGAAGATGCACGCTGACAACACAGAAGTATCTTTACTGTAGAAAATTGTTGGTAGGTTCTATATAGTTTTTTGACCTCCCATCCTCATTTCTCTGTTTTTCTTTTGTTTTTGTTGGGATTGTTGATCACCAACCAATCTTTCAATATAGTAATACCATAAACTTAGCAACTTAAAGCAGATGAGCAGAAGAATAGGTTATTGTTTTCTGGTGGTTCTCGTTTATGATATTTATGGTTTTGTAATTATTCTTTGAGGCAAATTACACTTATCAGGCTATCATTTCATGACTACTTCCACTTTCAGTGCCCTTCTGTATTTATGCTGCACAGGTTTGGCTCTCGGACATTGTCAATGTTTGCTTTTGCCTGGAAAGTCTGTTTGAACATTTTGTCATCGTCAACTTTGGGGTTTAGTAAAACAGCTTTGCTTATGGCTGTGATTGAAGCTGGCATAGAGATCAAGCCAAAAACATTTTATCATATGATTTGCAGAAGATCGTGAAGACAGAATAATTTATGAAGCAATAAGGGCGATTCATAGTCGAATTTACGAATTTCATGTTCTAGTCATAAGTGTTTCTCTGATAGTGTAGTTCAGAATTTCTGCAGGTAATATAAACAACATTGTTAATCGAAGAAGAAACAGTTACGGTCTTATGGAGAAGCAGCTTCTTTCTTTCCTTTTCTTTGGAACCCCCCTATTCAAAGAGAGTTTGGTTGAGCTGAAAATATATTCCAGGAAAATGTGGTTATTTCTATTTCTCTTCCTTCATAAGAGGGAATGTCACATAATTATCTCTAATGTTTCCGCTCCTTTTTCTCTCCTCACCTAAGTCCATCCTCCCATCTTCATTACATTATATCTAATTTTTCCTTAACATCTATAATTATGTTTTTATGCAGTAAAATGTTTTTTTATATTTATTTATAATGGAAAATCATTTTCCATTGACATTGAAAAGATATTCTGTTCAACAAAACATAGCCAAAATCATCTCCAAATTCTACTTCCCCTTTTGGTGATGCTTGAGACAAATTTATAAGCTTTTGCAATAATTTGCATATTTCGATATAAACGTATATATGTCCTCTTAATCTCGTTATCTCTATATTACAAAGAACTATATTCAAAATATTGAATGAGATCTAAGCAAAATCACAGGGTTTAGGTAATCCAAAAACTATATACTTCAATATACACTGCAAGTTTTATACGAACCAGATTCATGTCTTAATTAATGGAACAATAACAAAGCCTACTCCTGTTCTGCTCTCAATTAACCACTCTCTTGATGCTGGCTGTCATCGGATTCTTGTTGTGCATTCACTATGTCACTTGGTAGGTCAAGTGCAAGAGATGTATTCCCAGGATAGTTTGTTTTACAGCATCAATTCCTGTTAAACTGCAGATTAACAAATACAGTGGTTAAGAACAGCAGCTTACATAATATTTGTCATGGAAACTAGTTCTACCTTCTCACCTTTTGTCCACCAAAATCACTGATCGAAGTTCGGAATTTGCAAAGCTGTGCAAATTTAAGCGCAAGCCTCAATTAGTAAAAGAACAATTCAAGAAAATAATACTAATCACTAATTGCCTAAACTACAGGCAGGTGCAGCACTTACAATTTGCAAATCTCATTCTTTGTTGACGGGCGGCAATCGTCGCTAAACTCTGGCAGGGTCTGAAACAAAAAGGCACTGTGTGTGACAATGGCGATCTCTCTCTCCTTCCTAGTCCACAGCCTGCAAGAATCTATTTGTATTGAGAGCCAATCTTTTGAAAAATTCTTAGTTCCTAAAGGTTAGAAAGAAACTTTTGCTCCTTACATGTATGGTTGTATATGCAACTCATGGTAATAAATCGGGGATACGATCGTGATCGCAGTATTGATCGCGGAACCACTTTTGTGGCACGGCCTTATATCCCAGTCATGGTAAGCAAAAACCTTTACAATGTGGTCGCGATGCGGCTGATATTTAACACCAATAAATTAATTTAATGTTGTATATTATATACAAATGTCATGTATCAAATCTATCCCTATCCACCATATTAGGATAGTTTTCTACAACTAATACTTTGGCATGTGTTACCCAACATACCATTAAAAAAATGTTAGAAAGAAGAATTGTTCCCAAGTGGTAGGAACTTGGCAGAGCTCCGAATCTTTTACATGTTATATAATGCATCTCCGAGATCTCATCATTCAGCATTGTAGCCAAATGATTATCAAAATTCAGGCACAATTTACGTAGTTATAAGGTTCCCAAAATCGTGATGATGAAACTTAAGGTCTACACATTTTAGTTTGGAAGGTAAAAGCTTTCCCCCCTCTGCCCTGCCCTCCAAATTTCAGTAAATATTTAGGCCCATCTAGTAGCTAGATGATATCAAGCTCAAGAACAGGACATGTGCCTAGCCTTCAAGCAACGACACAATAAGACTGGTTTTAAGAAAATTGGACTCTGATGAGAGAGAGAGAGAATTTGGGAGCTTACCAAGCTACTTCAAAAAGTCTAGTCTCATCAGTTAAAACGAGCTGGAGAAACATCATGCAGATAAATTATTTTGATGTTTTGTTGTGATTCCTTCACAAAATCTAAAATCATTGAGCGATGCAGTAACTTATATGATGACGAATAGGATAAATATTATATTTAGTGGTTGCTTACCATTCCATGAACTTCACTCCTCGAGCTGAAAGCTCCTCATCTGACTCCCTGATATCCTCTCTCCACAAAATGTCTTCATCACTTTCTATCTGGGTGCATAGGAAAAAAATGACCTTAAAGACAATCAAGTCAATCCATCATAATGGATAAAAGATAGCTAGTGTGCTTACCAGGGAAAAATCGATTGCTGGAAACAGACTCTTGTACTCGCTGATGCTTCCCCTTTTATCGCATGTATTCACTCCCTGTGTGAAAGCTTCACTAAGTCAGAGGTATTAAGGTACAAGTTAGCCACGAAAAAGACACACAAAAGGACTCCCATTGTATAACTTCAACATTTTGATACAAAGTGTGAATGATTATCAAGATTCAAGAAGAGAAAAGAGTATGTTCCTTGCTTAAAAACAATATGGAACAGGTATACACCAAACTTCAAGATTCAGAGACATCTGAAAATGGACTTTGCCCTACAGATAAAGCAAAGAAGTCTATCATAACTCCATTCATCAGATAGAATAATACACACACCAGGCGTTCTCGACAAAGCTCCTGCGTTATGAAAGGCGGACAGTTTTGACTTGATACAGTAGAATGGTCATTCTTCTCATTTTCCACCATCAGAGGGGTTTCACTCATCCCACTCTCATGATTGCCTCCACCAAAAACTACGGCCGCAGTCTGCATTGTCCTACAAACACAAGTGTGCATCATAAAAATACATGAACAAAGCAGCTAACAACATGCAAAAAGAACAGCAAGAGGAAGAAAGTTGTATCAAAGACGAGAGAGGATCACCCCAGCACTCGTCCCCTTCTCAACCTCCAAAGAACAAAGAAACAACTGAAGAAAGGTTCCTCCTGAAATGCTGGAGAATAGGAAAGCTGCAGGTACTCGGTTAGACATAGACATCATAACATGAAGAACTGAAGATATGCCATACGTAGTGACATAGCACTACAAAATAATAGTCAATCATAGAACATCTCACTTGCATTATACACTGACTGAGAGACAATGGTAGGAGGAATCATTCAGACACTTTTAAAACCATAAGTGTGCCATAGAATGTTTGAAAGAGGTGAACTACAATATAGATCTTCAACAAAGACACGGGCACAACATAGTAAAACCCATATTAATTATTACTCCCTTCAAAACTGAATTTGTCATAAATTATTTCAAGGACATTTTTCTGACACTCAATGTAGCACATAAAGAAACCCAATTATACCTCAAACTCAAGGAATCTTAGCGGAGGGGGGGAATTTGATGATCCAAACCTAAGAACTTAAAGATGGTGGGATTGGAAAGTTTGAACCTTGGACCTTGAAGTCACAATGTGGATATCCCACATCCGCAGCATCCACAGCAAGTACTACTTGGTTTATGCTTTCTATTAGCACAGTATTTCTACTCTCTATAAAACAACTACTCCAACAATCATCACTATTGGAAATTGAACAAAGTACCCTGAATTTTCAGTTAGGTACCTCAACATTGGAGAGGTGATGACTAGCTCAATCCTCTGCAGTAGTCCCGTAGCACAAACATATTTCCGAAGATTCTGAACCTGTGAAACGACAACTTTCACGCCGAGCAATCTCAATTGATCTATTAGCTAATATATCAAGACACATAATACAAAATTACCTGTTCCCATCCAAGTGATGAGAGGCAGGGATCAATCAGTTCAGGAGATGTTTTATACTTCTGTGCGCCTTCTACGTTGTGAATCCCTTGTGCATGCCGAACCTATGTCACCATGACAAACCCCTCTATTTGTAAACATGTTCATACAGACATCAAAGAAATGATACATCAACTATTGCAAATTAAAGTTCATAGAGACACAAACCAGGTGCAGAATTTTACATCGGTGCAACGGGTATAAGCTCAGGCTAGGTGAAATCTCCATGTCTGAAAACCCAGAAATGAAGATACTATAGTAGATATGTACATCAGTTTAACCCATAAACAAGCAGTAAGCAATTTGTACAAATTACTTTGAGATAAATTGGGAATCATCTTAAAATGGCAAACAAAGAATATCAGTCATTTTCATTACAGTATTTCTTTGATGTAATGGCATTTGTCCAGGACCCTAAATATTAAATCCCATAGTTTAATAGTTCAAATCCTACCTGAATATTGAGTATAGCTCTAAATCTCATACAGAATAACGTCAAGATTAATATAAAATTAAGATGATTTGGACCATTAAAAAACTTTTGTTGAATTGTGATATGTGAGTCAAATATGATCAGATATATAACGCATAATATAATGTTTGATCATGACAGAAAGATTAAATTTTTGTATCAGATCTTAGATTAGATGTGACAAAATGTAGTATTATAGTGATGAATGAGCGAAAAAATAATTTTAAATTAGAAATACAATTCAATATGAGTGCAATTTTATAAAGTATTGAACAAACAGAATCAAACGTTAATCACAATTACATTAGCTGACGATATGCTGTAATAAACTAAGAAAATATCTGATAGATCAGTTGATTTAATTTTTATTTAGAAACATCTCCTCATGAATCAAACATAAATATATGCAACTGTATTTTTGAAAGAGTTAAAAGAATTTATAAACCAAATAAGTAAGAAAACTCTTCCAAATAAGAAACTTTAATAAAAAGTAATACTCCAAAAAGAACTTCAATCAAGCAAGATGAGAGATAATAGAAAGGTTACCGGAAGGAAGAGAGAGAATGTGGAAATAAAATGGCGGGGCTTAGTTGAGTAAGACTATTTTAAGTCAAAACTAAGTTAATTTATTATAATTCCTCCTTTTCTTTTTTGATCTACTATTTCCCTATTTATCACTATTTGTTACAGGAGTCTTATGACTTCAACTGTTAATTGATGAATCAAGAAATGAGAGGAAAAGAGAGAGAGAGAATGAGATAAGAAAAGAGATATTTTATTAATTTTCTGAATGATTATTACAAGGGACTAAGCTCCTTCTTATAGTTGTTTTCTTATAGTTGTTTATCCAACTAACTGATTACAACTTCAAGCTAACTAATTACAACAGAATTGTAACAACTTGTAATAAACTTTTAACTAACTTTTAACTAAAAGCTTAGCGCCAAACCCACATAACGAATATAACAAGACCTAACGCTCCCGTAACATTACTTCCCCGCAAGAAAAGACTTGTCCCCAAGTCAAGCTACACAACAAATGAAGGAAATTGAGCTTCAAAGTCGGAGCTGGAACCCATGTAGCTTCATGATCGGGGCACCCTTGCCATTGGACTAAGTAATGCACTACAACTTGATTATTGATGGGCAGCATTTTTCAGTCGGTAATAGCTTGAGGGTGTAACAACTCTTGATGTGTACCTTGGAGCCAAGTAGGAATATGAGTAGCAACAGTAATGTTCCATGAAATTTCTTAAGCCGAGAAACATGGAAAACATTATGAATCTGAGGAATCTCTAGGTAATTGAAGTTTATAAGCAACTTTGCCTATTGTAGCAAGAATTTGGAATGGACCATAGAATTTAGAAGAAAGTTTCGGTTAGTTCTAGACCCGAACCGATTGTTGTCCGTAACTCGGAGTTTGAGCCAAATCCAATCACCTACTTTAAAACTTCGTTCGCACCCGCGCTTGTCCACCGTTTCTTCATTCGATCTTGTGCCTTAACCGGATGAGATTTTACCAGCTCTAATCATATCTTCTCTTCTTTGCAAGCTCATGTCTATCTCAAAGATTAGATGATTCCCCTGGTAAGTAAGGCAAATGCAAAGGGGAGGTTGATTGTACACCACTTCATAGGGTGTAAGCTAAAGGGATGAATGAAAATGAGTATTATACCACTATTCAACTAGTGGTAACCATTTGCACCAATCTTTGGGTTGATCACTACACATGCACCTTAAGTAGGTTTCCAAACATCTATTTACAACTTCGCCCGTCCATCTCGTCTCGGGGTGATAGGTCAAGATAGCATAAACTCGGTGCCATGTAAAGAGAATAAACCTTTCCAAAACCGACTTAAGAAGACAGAATCTCTGTCACTCACAATGGACCTAGGCCAACCATGAAGTTTAAACACATTATCCAAATATGCCTGAGCAACTTCAATGGCAGAAAAAGGATGTGAAAGAGCAATGAAATGGCTAGATTTGCTTGAATCTGTCTACTACCACAAATATCACATCCTTATTCAAGGATTTAGGTAAGCCAATTATAAAGTCCATTGAAACATCCATCCATACTTCAACCGAGTATAGGCAAAGGTCAGTAATGGACCGGGCTTGGCAGCAATATCATACTTAGAGGCTTGGCGACCGTACAATGTCTGACATGATGGCTCACATCTCTAGTGAGGCCTTTCCAATAAAACAACCCTTTAAGTCTGGTGAGGGTAATTTCTCTACTTGAATGTCCACCTTCAGGAGAAGAATGTAACCAAGAGATCAGTTTAGATCTAAGATTGTGATCAGGACCTACAACAATCTTACCCTTCCTTCTCAAAGAATTCATCTTGTAGAGAAAATTGTGAACAACTAAAGAATCCTTGAGTTGTTGTAAAATCAGCAAAGAAAGAATTATCTAAATCATAACCGCTCTTAATCAAAGCTTGTAAATCTAAAGAAACTACAGAAATGGCAAGGCATAGGATATCGGCTCCTTGAACCCTTGAAAGTGCATCACTGCTATATTGTCTATTCCAACCTTGTATTGGATTTCATAGTCAAACCCCATCGGTTTGAGAGCCAAACGTTGAAAAGGGGTAGAAATCTTCATTGCGGTAGCCATTTCAAGCTCTTCCGATCAGTCTTGATAATAAAATGGCCACCCATCAGATACTGCTCCCATTTTTGCACAGCACACACAATAGCTAATAACTCTTTCTCATAAACTGAGAGAGTTTGTCATTTAGGACCCAAAGCTTTACTAAGGAAAGCTAAAGGATGACCCTCCTGCATCAAAACAACTCCTATACCCAACTTGGATGCATCTGTCTCAACTACAAATACCTTTGCCGAAATCGGTATAGCCAAAATCGGAGCGATTACCAAAGCTTTTTTCAAATACGAAAAGCGGATTGAGCTTCATCTAACCATAAAAACCCCCTTTCTTCAACAAGTTAGTTAAAGGCTTGCTAAGAAGAGCATAATTTTTAACAAATTTCCTATAATATCCTGCCAATCCTAAAAAACTTCTTAGTTCCTTGACAGAAGAAGGACTGGGCCATGAGCTAACAGCAACTATCTTGCTAGGATCTGTTTCAACCCCTTGAGCTGAAATAAAATGCCCTAGATATTCCACCTTAGGAATAGCAAATGAACTTGCTAGCTTTTTGCAAACAACATATTTGTCTTCATCAATTCAAAAACTTCAAAGCAAGGTGAACCCAATGTTCAAAGGATGTGAGATGAACTATATACTAAGATATCATCAAAAAACACTAAAACACATTTTCTTAGTAATGGCTTGAACACGGAATTCATCCACCCTTGAAAAGAAGTGTGGTGCATTGGTTAAGCCAAAAGGCATAACCAAAAACTCAAAATGACCAAAGATGTGTTTTAAAAGCAGTTTTGAATACATCATCGAATGTACTCTCATTTGATGATAACCTCGATCCGAGATCAAGTTTAATAAAATAATCTTCCCGCTAACTCATCAATGAGTTCAACAACAATGGGAATTGGAAATTTGTTTTTAATTGTTCTCTTATTCAATTCCTCGTAGTCTACACATAGTCTCCATGTACCATCTTTTTTGCCAACTAATACCACGGGGAAGCAAAAAGGGCTTGCACTATTTTGAATGATGCCCCTATCTAGCATTTCTTGAACTAATTGTTCAATGACATCCCTCTGTTTCAAAGGATACCTGTAGGGTCTAATATTTACAACAGTAGACCCCTCTTGCAATGGAATCCTATGATCAAAGACTCCTCTATGAGGAGGTAACTCCTTGGGCTCTTCAAAAACCACAAAGATACTTGTGTTGCAAGGCTACTAGTTCGAAGGGAGCTCTTGTGTTTGTAGTTGAGTCTCCTGTAACTGAACTACTTCAGTAGTAGCTATGTTGTGCAGTTGAATTAAACAAAGTTGAGTAGCAGCTTGAAGAGTTTTGGCATTAGGGACCTCAGAAGAAACTGCTAACTTCTTAGGTGAAATACCCTTTAAAACTAGCTGTTGTTCACCACATTTAAACTCCATAACAAGATTCTTAAAATCCCAATAGACAGTACCTAGAGTACTTAGCCACTGAATGCCTAACACCATATCACAACTACCCAAATCAATCAATAACACATCAGTGGTAAAAGAAACTCCATTCATCATCCATGAGAAACCCTTAACCACAAACTGACAATCTAAGTGATTGCCATCAGCCACTGTTACTGCTTGTTTAGGAATAGCGTCTAGTCTACAACCCAATTTCCTAGCAATAGTAATGTCTAAGAAATTGTGGGTCTTTGCCGCGAATCTATTAAAATATGAATAGTTTTACCACTTTGAAGCCCAAGAACTCTCATGGTATTATAATTCCTGTTCCACGATAAAGCATGTACAAAGATACATGGTTCATGAAGGCTAACAACTTCTTCTTGTTCATCCTCAACCTCCTCTGCCTCATTCACTACTACAAAAATAGGGCTATAAAGAACGGCCAAAATGTGTTGGCAAAAAATCCATTAAATGTTGCCATAGACTTATAGCGGCGGTTTATATGGCGTTGCCAATAGGTGGCGCCTCGCTATAGCTCTATGGCAACAAGGTTATGATGCCTTAGGGCAACAACTTTATAAAACCGCTGCCATAGTTATCACTAGCAACACTTTTCTTAGGCAACGATTTTTTTAACTTTTGCCAACAGGTTCTATTTATATCTAAGGCGACGGTTATTAAGTTTTAGTAACAATTATTTAGGATTTCAAGCAACATTTTTTAGTTTTTAGGCTAACACTTTTATTATTTATAAGAAGACTATCAACGCCTATGACAACGTATATTTCTCTAATATTGCAACACTTTTGTAGTCTATAGCAACATTTCTTGATACAACTGTTGCGATACTTTTACATGAGTCTATAGCAACGTTTCTTGCTACACTATTGCGACATTTTTATATAAGTCTATAGCAACATTTCTCGACACAACTATTACGACACTTTTATGTGAGTCTATAGCAACGTTTCTTAATACAACTATTGCAACACTTTAATGTGAGCTTATTATACCAAAATATGCAACTACTACAAAAGGAAACATTTATTTCAAATTAAGTTTTACTTATTATTAAAATAAAATATCCATAACAATCATTTTATTAACATAAACCATTGTTATATAAATACATCAATTCTAAAAACTAATGAATCTCCAAAAAGAACTAATAGTTCAAGGAATCTATGCTAGAACCTATCAAGTATTTAATTATTTGTCCAAAATCAGCCCGAAAGAACTTCAATCTATGCGCTTCCTGCCATCCTTTTATCTACCAAAATACTTCTATCTACCATCCTGTAAACAGAAAAATAATAGTCAATATAATAGGAAAATTAATGCATGTAAGTAAAATGAAATAATATGCAAACAATAGCTGAAAACCACACAACACAACTGCACAAGAAGAAACACAAACGAGCAGCACAACTGCACATGAAGGGCCGAAACCTATCCCCCCTGCCTAAATAAAACAAAACAATTCCAAGGAGCAAACACTTGCTGCAATCCTGCAAAACAGCAGCTTAAAGCCACACAGCATAGTTGCATAGGAAGAAACCAAAAGGAGTAGTACAACTTCCATCACATTTTTGTAGCAGACTGACAACCAGAACAAACTCCGGCCATTGAAGAACTCAGCAGATCAGAAAATGAACAGCTACTAGCAGATGAGAATCTGCTAACTGAAACTGAACAACCACCCTTGCGAAACTGGACAACTACTATAACCACCCTTGCAGAACTGAACAACTACTAGCAGTAGAATATCAAAATCTGCTAACTGGAAACACAATGCAGAACTCACAACCAGAACAAACAACTCCAGCTGAACAAACCAAAATCGAACTTAATATTAGGTTATTTTCTTGACTGGGAAAAATTGACAAGTTTACAACAATAATCCTAATTATGGTCGCTCTTCTAAATGATAGAAATCTGTAGATCAACGACAAAAATCATAACTTTATAAGACTAAAAATAAATCAGTAGCAACTATACTGGCTCTTTTTTGTTTCCTAATATGGTTTCTGAAATTATAATCAAACAAGAATTATATAGATTTGTGAGAGCAAGCTGTTGACCGTGTTTAATTTTTAGCAGTTAACACGTAACGCAAGAGAAATATTGTTATATATCGTCCGAATTCAATGTTGTTTCTTAAGTTATGTAATAACACCAGCATCCATTTCACATATACAGCCTGGCCAAAAAATAAAAATCACATGTACATGCTGTAACTGAACTATGGAGCCTCAGCTGATAATGTATTTATGCTACCTACTTTACTTAAATAAGACAATATCAATCTGTTGCAAGTGAACAAAAAAATAAAAATAAAAAAGGAAGTGCTAAAAAATGGATCTAAACTTCTAGTCCAGTATACAATAGGTATATTCTCGTCAGTAATAAAGCCTTAATTTAGGGTCTAAACTTCTCCATTTTTATCAGGTTCAACAACTTGCTCTCACAAATCTGTATAAATATTAAATAGTCTAAAAAAATATGGTTTTCTTCTTTAAAATGTTAAAATGTATTTATGAAAATAAAAACTTGACAGAAGTCTATTGCTTTCATCACTATCACTTTCCCCTATACTGTACCTGAATTTCTTTTTTCTAAAAATGCAGGATAAGATTTGGGCTAATCAGGCTAAGGGCTAGAGTTGTGTCTGATCACTATAAACTCAAGCACTAGACCTGGAGCCTAATGGTCATTACATTGAAGATATGCCGTCCTATGAACATTTCAAGGAATGAGAGAAATAATGCTAGAAGAAACTTTGTGGTTAACTCATATGGCAGAACTTTATGTTTATGAGGAAATATAAGTTTGCAAAATCTCTCTTTTCATAACACTGCGTATTTTGACTTGTACAGTTGTACTTAATTAGGCTCAGAGTTTAGAGTTCAGATTGTGCAACATATATGAGATGCCAAAGATACTTGGTCTACATTTTAGAAGCACCAAGCATAACTCCTTGTCTGCTCCGGCAAACCCAAGGCTATCCTCTAGTCAGGTGAAAATCATACAACCAATAGTTTGTTACTTTGTTCACCATAAATAATGCCATAACATAACGAGTAGGCTTTAGATCAGATAACAGTGTGAAAAGTAGAAATGTCTTGATCTCTGTTGATTGACAATATAATTAACGTCAAACCCAAAGTTGTTCTCATACTTATATTACTAAATATTAATCAGAAGTTTTATTGCAGCTAGGTTTATAAAACATTCACTATTACTAAAGCTACAAAAGGCAATGCCTCATACTCTTTTATTATTATTGTCATTTTGTCAATGGTTCTCTAAGGAACTTAAAAACAACAGTCTCTCCTTCAATTCTATAGAGAAAGATACCAGCAAAACTAGTTCAATTAAAATACCTCTTTTGAGACATTGATTCCTAAATTCACTGAAGCGGCACATTATTCACCATGATATTCTCCGTATCATGAAATCTTACCTGCAGCCTCAATATATTTCATTGTATGTTGCAGTCCCTTCTATCCAAAATCCTCCATGTTTTTGGCACAGAATAGAGGGTGTCATCATAAAGTGCGTCGGCTCCCCAACTCAGCCTCAACCAAACAGTGATCATCATGCATATCACTCTTTGCAGATTACCCAGATATATCATTGCGACTATAATTCTATTTGAACTTGTATAAGAAAGAATGCTCTAGTTGGACTTTAGTTGGAAAATCCAATTAACGTATCAAATTATTGTAGAATATAGTAGCTAATTCAACACAAATTATATACAAACTTCTCAAAATCCAATTCAATAGGTTGTCACAAATATGTTTAACAAATAATTAATCCACAAAATCATAAATTGGGCAGTTTTTGTATTAACATAGCTTCATTGATTCGATTCCAACAAAATCAAAGAATCAAGAAACAGCAATTGTAGGCATCAATTGTACGTATTGATTGGTGCGGTACCAGACAAGTGATAACAGCAATTAAAAAACAAAAAAAAAGTAATAATGTTTGAGATGGCAGCAGAACCAGTACCAGGCAATTGATGGCAGCAGTACGTAGGTGTTTGGTGCAGTAGCGTGAAGACTTGTCGCCCGTTAGGTGCAGTGGAGCCCTAATTGGTAGAAGTTTGGTGTGGCAATTGACGGCAACAGTAGCGTCGGCGTTAGGTGCGGCAGCGGAAAGCTTGTCGATGTGCGGCGGAACGAAGAGGTGTGGTGTTTGGTGGGGCGGAGGAATTCAATCACGGCCTAATGAGAACTCTCACAAGTCACAACTACAAGAGTCGTGCACTAGGGTTTGATTGCCTTCCTCTTGGAATTTTGGAGAGCTAAAAAAGAAAGGTTTTTTTTTATCATAAAAAAGACATTTTGTTTTGAGGGAGAAAAAATGCTTGTAGGTGCTTCTTCTAATATTGAACTGTTATGATGTGTTTTTTTAATAATTTGTTTTTCTTTTTTGGAGTATAAAACGAAACTGTCAGTTAAGAGAGGCGTTTCTACTCATAAAACTGTTATATAAGAAAGAAGTTATGATCTATAGTTGCAGAAAACGCTTATCCAATCAACTGTTCTATATCTTGTGTTTCTTATTCCACTTTTTGTGGTAGTGAACAATGAGGAGGGCGTAAGAAAATCAGAACACAAAGGCCATAAGAAAGTGTCTCAAAGGTTTTGGGTGAACAAAATCGTAAAAAAAAATGGGGAGGGAAAAAAAGAAAAAAAAGTGCTATATTGATTTTTTTTTAAAAACCTATTTTTTATTTTTTAGTTTTTAAGTTGTTTTAAATGCTTGACAAAAAAACCGTTGCAATATCTCATCAAAATATTAAAAAAATAAAAACTGTTGCAATAAAATAGTCATAATGTATAATTGTTGCAATAGTTTTTCTATAGCAACGTTTTTCCAAAGTCAAAGTCTATTCAAAATAATAATTATTTAACTGTTGCAATAGCTATGATATAGCAACGCCAATAAAACTGTTGCATAAAAGGGCGTTGCTATAGCCCTATTTTGTAGTAGTGATTGTTCCAGGTACTTCAACTAAAAACAATTGAGGTTCCTTAAAATCACACTTATGACCCCTTTCAAAAGGCTTATCACAGTAATAACACAAACCCTTTGCTATCTTCTCAGCTTTAACATCAGCTGGAACAAACCTAGAGTTTCTAGTTCTAGGATTGAATTTGGTTAAAGGAAGAGAAGAAGTTTTGGTGCTGTCTGGTGTAGGTAATAATGGTGGATTAGAAGATATTGGTATTGCTTGTAAAGGTTTAGAATATGAATAGGAAGAAGATTTGGAATATTTTGTGGTGGTAAGGTTTAGTGTTTCTTCTTGTAACTTGGCATATTCAACTGCCTGAGCAACTGAACAAGGTTTAAAGGCTTTAACAAAGGGCTTAACTGCAGGTTTAAGTCCTCCTATGAAACTTTCCAGCATATAACTATCAGGTAAATCATGGTTATCTTGAAACATTAAGGCTTTCAAATTCTCAAATTCATCAATGTATTTCTCTAAGGTTCCATCCCGTTCCAATTTATTAAACCTTTCAACAATGTTAACACTACTTTCATCTCTAAATCTTGCATTCAAATCAATCACAAAATCTGCCCAATCAACCCTTTTCCTTACAGCTGAGTAGCTAGTCACCCAACATTCAGCCTTATCAATCATATGTAATGAAGCCAAATCCACTTTTTGTTCATCAGAAATTTTACAAAGTGTAAAATATTTGCTGCATTTTTTAATCCAAAGTCTAGCATGCGTACCATCAAACTTAGGAAATTCCAAGTTTAGGTATATACCCCAAAGCCCTTTTGTCACCCTCGGATCTTGGAGTTTCGGTGATCTTCTATCACCTCTTTCTCTTTCACTACGAGGTCGTAATAGCTTGTAACATTTTCGCCATGGATTCTTCAAACACTTTAGGCTGCCGCTTGTCTTTGTGATTGCTCTTCTAACCTTTGTTCCATCAGTTTCAATTGCTCCTCCATTGTAGGAGTTGATGAATTTCTTGTTGATGGCATTTTATCAATCAGTTTGTATACGCGAATTTTCTCTGGATATTAAAACCTCCAAATTGCGTTTTAATGGCGGAAGAATGGTATTAAGAAAGAAAGAAAGCTCTGATACCAATGTTACAGGAGTCTTATGACTTCAACTGTTAATTGATGAATCAAGAAATGAGAGGAAAATAGAGAGAGAGAATGAGATAAGAAGAGATATATTCCATTAATTTTCTGAATGATTATTACAAGGAACTAAGCTCCTTCTTATAGTTGTTTTCTTATAGTTGTTTATCCAACTAACTGATTACAACTTCAAGCTAACTAATTACAACAGAATTGTAACAACTTGTAACAAACTTTTAACTAACTTTTAACTAAAGCTAGCGCCAAACCCACATAACAGAATATAACAGTACCTAACTAAGCTCCTGTAACACTATTTCACCTCAAATTCGATTGTGCACACGTCCTCACAATGAGCATTGTGCGCACAATGAATATATGAACAAGATGAATGTCAACGGTGCAACGTGCAGTGGCAGATTTACACTGTGTCATGGTGGGTCACGTGACCCACCATTATGAAAATTTTTTTATAAAAAAAAACAAATAAAAACGAAATAAAGACTCTCTCAGTCTCTTTCTTTTCAATCTCTCTGACTTTGTTCTCTCTTTTTCAATGTCTCTGACTATCTTCTCTTTTCAGTATCTCTTCTCTCTCTTTCTGTTTTCAGTCTCTCTCCTTTTCATGGGTTACAAATGTGGTGGTTCATCAACTCGGAGATCGCATACATACACAACATTTACAAGAGGCCTGCAATTTTCTTTAATTTTCAAGCTTTTCTTTAGATGTTGGTAATGTAAATGTTGTGCCTGTTAAGTCACGAAAGTGGCCTGCACCGTTTCATTAATTTTCAAGCTTTTCTTTACAGATCGATGCCTCTCTCGAGGCTTCTTTGATTTATCATTACTTATAATTGCTTAATGTTTGATTTTCTTCATGCTATTAATTACTATTTGAGTAGTTTGTCAAATTTAGATGATACTATTTGAGTAGTTTGTCAAATTTAGATGATTATCTGCCGTATAGTTGGAGATCCTTAAATCATTATTGTAGGATCTATTCTTTTAATTTGTTTGATTTTGAAGCAGAAACATGAGCTGGGTTTTGGGTCTTTTCAGTAAAAAAATTTATTGGGTTTTATTGGGTTCGATTTTGCTGCTCTTAAAACAAAGAAAATTAAATTGAGGGAAGGAAGGAAGAAGAAGGGAAGGAGAAGAGAGAGAAGAAGAAGAATTGAAGATGCATAAGTGTACGAGTGTATGAGTGATCTTGAACTTATTTTTTTACTTTTATCTAATAGAGGAGTTTGGGATTGAGAAGAAGAGTTATCTGGGTTTGTGTTTGAGATATTGTATAAATTTAATTTGTATTCTTCTTTTTATGTCTTGGATTCTTGGGTTTGATTTTACAATTGTTTTCTTTTTTGGTTTTATGGAGTTGTGAATTGAAATTAGATGGGTTGAGTGTTAAATTTTAAAATGAGAGAGGCGGAATCTCACCAATATTCTGTCCTCTCTTTTAAGTTCCATTCTTTTACTAGAGAGAGAAGAAAAGTTTGACGGTAAAATTGCATTAGGGAGAGAATGAGCGCTAGAGAGAGAAGCTCCAGAGGGAGGAACCAGGGAGAAACCAACCAAGAATCTCAATGGACTGTCGTCCAAAGGAAGAGAACAAAACCCCAGCAACCATCAGCCTCAAGAACATGCTTTGTTAATCACCTTCCCTTAACCTCCACCATTGGCGATATTGCTAAAATCTTTAGAAGTCATGGAACCATAGCTAATATTCACATTCCAACCATACAAAAATACCCAAACCACAAATTCGCCTTCGTCCAATTCTACTACCCTCAATCCTTATGCACAGCCATTCGAGATGAAAATGGAAGACAGATTGAAAACAAATTCATCTCAGTTTTCCCGGCTAAACAAGACATGGTAAAAATCCCCATAACCCAAATCAAACACTCACAACCCCCCAAACTACATCAAGACAACCAAAAAAACATCAAGAAAGTTCGATTCTCACTTCAAGACAATCGTTCATACAAAGATGCAACCTCCCACTCCAACCCCATTAAAAACCACCAAACCACAAACCCCTCAAAAACTGACCAACCACCAAACTCCAACTCACATAAACCAAACCACAATCAAACAAAACCAACCTACACCATACCCCAACCATCAGCTCACAGAACCATGAGTTCAAGGGCGTTAGGAGAAGACACTGAAAACATACGTTAATCTCTCAAACCAATAGACATTGATGGTGACTATGCTGCGGCTATGAAAGGAAAAAATGTGAAGAAAACGTCGAAATGCTTCAGCGCAGCGCTATTGCAATAACCTCATCGTCACAATCATCGGAATCAATTCTTAATCTCATACTCTCGAAAGGAGTAAACCTGTCTCACCAAAACCTATGGGAGGTATGCAACATCTCATAATATTTGATTCCTTTGAAGATAAGAAGAACATGATGGAAAGCAAATGGCTCCTTCAATGGTTTTTTGCTATCATTAATGTCAATGACCAAAGTGCAACCTTGTGGAGAGAGACATGGATCAGCATATACGGCGTAACACCCCGACCCATCCGGAGCCGAGTATATCGTCACCAATGCGCATCCAGGGCCAACAACTGTCCTCAATAACCAACACAAGTTCTTCCGGCTCATTTTGTCCTCACTCATGCGCACCCTGAGAAACTTCCCAGGAGGTCACCCATCCCTGGACTACTCCCAGCCAAGCACGCTTAACTATGGAGTAACTAAGGAAATGAGCTCCCTAAAAAAAAGATGCATCTTGTTGGAATGAGTAGCCTGCTAAATCCCTTTTACAAAATCATGAGGGTATTACATACGGCGTCCCCCTCATTGCTTGGGGTTATGAGAACTTTTATGACATTGGATGTGTTCTAGGCAGAATCATATCAGTCGATTACAAAATTATGATTGTGCAAATGTACTCATATACACTGATTGTCTCTTTGATATTAACTGCAAAATATCCATGGAGATAGAAGGAAAAGAGTATGCAGTTTTTGTTTCGGAAAAAAGCAAAATTGGAGCCAATTATCAGTGTCTGGGAAAGATAGCAAAGTCGCAGATAAAGGTGATGATCAACCAAGTCCATTTGTCCCATCTTTAGGTACGCCTTCATCCAATGAGAAATCCTTTGAAACAGAAGATTCAAATAAAAATCATTTGACTAATGATAAGATCCAAAATAATGAACTGACACTCTTGGAAAAAAGCGCCTCATTGTCCCCTAGGCTACCACTGTAAAACTCATTCCCAAGCTCCCCAATTAATATCCATAATGTGACTTCCCAAGGAAAACACTGGAAGATCAATCATCATGTGTCAGTTTGCTCTAACCTAGTGCATAGTGGTCCCCAACCTTTTCCGTTGTCACTTCCTAAAGCCATCCAAAGCCCTGAAAAAAAATCGAACAAAAAAAGTCATCCCAACAAAGCCCAATAACCAAATATAAAACCACAAACATCCAAATAATCCTCTCTCCTCCAAAACAACACCCTCCAAGCCCAATTCTCACCAACGATAAATTCCAGCCTTTAATACGCCAAACCAGGCCCAATTCCTCTTCTTCATCCACCTTGGGCTCAACATTAGGTTCAAGACCTTTATTTCCTCCTGGGTTCGAAGATCAAATACCCAATCTCACAAAAATAGCCCAAGTCAAGAAAAGGAAAGTAGAAAAAAAGAAGAAATTAAGGCTCAGTTCAGCAAGCATTCTCAATGCATCCCCATCTCCACCTTCCATTACCAATGGAATCAATCTCATTCAATCTGAAGACATACTAGCAATGTCGAAAATCTTGGGTCTAACTTACAATGGTCCCATGTCAGAACTCAAGGAGAGAATTGATAAAATCCTTGAAAATCAAAAGCAAAATTGGGAAACCAATCATGCTTAATTTTATGCTAGTTGATCTCATCAAAGCAATCACAAATGTCAGCGATTTCATGGAACATAAGGGGACTTGGTGCTCGTGTCAAAAGAAGTTCACTCTGGAAACTCATCTCTTTTCATGACCCAAATTTGGTTTTCATTCAAGAAACCAAAATGGAAGATGTTACTGCAAAAATGATTCGAACATTCTGGAGGTCGTCGGATATTGACTGGATTTTCTCTCCTTCAATAGGAAATTCAGGTGGTCTGTTGTCCATGTGGAATACTACTCATTTCAGTCTAAAAAAGAGCCTTGTAAAACGTCACTTGAAAAGCCTTGATGGGATCCTTTCCCTCATTGAAGTTTGATTGTACACTGATCAATTTATACAATCCATGTTCAGTCCATGCTCGTGCTGAAGTTTGGGCTGAAATCTCAGATTATTGGAAAGAAAATTTTCTCCCTTGTCTCATCATAGAAGACTTCAATGATGTTTTAAAAGCCTTTGAAAGAGGGAGCACCATCACATCTCAAAGTGGAATTGACAACTTTACAAACTTTTTGCAGGAATTACATCTTATGGAAATCATGTCTTCCACAGGTGGATTCACATGGTTCATAGGGAATTCAAAAAGCGTTCTCGACATAATGTATGTCAATCCAGAATGGCTCGCAATATTCCCCTCTCTGAATGTGACTCTCTTGAAACGTGGATTATCGGATCACTGCCCATTGTTAGTGAACTCCAAAATGAAAAATTGGGGCCCGAAACCTTTTCGGTTTCAAAACTGCTAGCTCACAGATCCTAAATGTTTGAAGATAGTGAAGGAAACCTGGTTCAACTCCTCCCCTCTCTCGATATGTGAAAAATTTAAAGTTGTCAAGAAAAACTTGAAGCAGTGGAATCAAGAAGACTTCAGCAACATTGATTCTAACATAGCAAAACTGGAAAAAATCATTCAAGAATTCGATGATAAATCGAACCAAAGAGACCTTGACTCCGATGAATTGGAAGCAAAGAAAATAGCACAAGCGGATCTTTGGCTTTGGATGAAACGAAAAGAACTGTATTGGGCAAAAAATTCCAGAATTCATTGGCTCAAAGACGGAGACCGTAACACCAAATTCTTCCACACTATTGCATCGAACAAGAGAAGGAAAAATTCAATATCATCTGTTGAAGTGAATGGCTGTGCAGTAGATAATCCTTCGAAAATTAGATTTGAAGCTCGATCCTTCTGAGAATATTATCCAAATAGGCCTTTTTTTGAAGGCCTTGACTTCAAAAACTTGACTAGTGAGCAGGCCTCCTCATTGACGGAAACTTTTTCCAATGATGAGATTGATGCGGCAGTTTCATCATGCAATGTTGACAAATCTCCGGACTCGACGTGTTCAATTTTATGTTTGTTAAAAAAGCGTGGGAAGTCATCAAATATGATATCTATGCCATAGTGAAGGAATTCCAAAATTCCTCTCATCTTCCTCGTGGTTGTAATACAGCTTACATTGCCTTAATTCCAAAGATAGAAATACCGAAGGAATTCAAAGATTACCGCCCAATTAGCATGGTTGGGTGTATCTACAAAATCATAGCCAAACTCTTGGCTAGAAGGCTCCAAAAAGTGATGTCTTCACTCATTGGCCCTCTTCAATCATCTTATATTGAGGGGCGCCAAATTCTAGATGGAGCTTTGATAGCAAGCTGAGCTCATAGATTCATGCAAAAGAAAAACATTGAAGCCACACTTCTTAAGCTCGATTTTCACAAGGCATATGATAGTGTTTCATGGAGCTTCTTAGAATGGATTCTACATCAAATGAAGTTTCCGAAAACTTTATGTAAGTGGATTATGTCATGTGTTTCATCCGCATCCGCTTCTATTTTGGTGAATGGCTCACCTTGTGCTCCTTTCAAGCTTCATCGTGGACTAAGGCAAGGTCATCCTTTATCACCTTTTTTATTTGTCAAAGTGGTTGAAGCTCTAACTCAAATAATCAAAAAGGCAACTTTGTTGAACCTTTGGAGTGGCATAGGTTTTCCTCAAAGTGATTTAAAAATCACTCACTTACAATACGCCGACGACACTCTTATCTTTTGCGACGCGAATCTTGCTTCACTCATGAACATCAAACGAGTGCTCATCTTGTTCTAATTAGCCTCGGGGCTATAAGTGAACTTTCATAAAAGTTCACTCATTGGCATCAACACATCAAGTGAATGACTTCAAAAAGCGACATCATCTCTTCTATGTAAAATTGGCACCATTCCCTTCACCTACCTTGGTTTGCCCATAGGTGGAAAAGCATCAAAAGCTCAACTTTGGGATCCGATAATTTCAAAGATCTAAAAAAGACTTGCCACATGGAAAGGCAAAATGCTCTCTATTGGAGGAAGAATAACTCTTATAAAATCATCCTTGACAAGTCTTCCGTTATATTTCATGTCCATCTACCCCATTCCTACGGGTATTATTCAAAAAATTGTCAAACTCTCTAGATTGTTTCTATGGAGTGGAAGCTCGGACAAAAAAGCACTCCTTTTGGTCTCATGGCAAATATTGCAACTTTCCAAAGCTCTCGGGGGCCTTAGTATGGGCAATGTGATGCACAAAAATCTAGCTCTATTATGCAAATGGATATGGCGGTACTTTGATGATCCTTCTCAACTATGGTGTTAAGTGATACAAGCCAAATACAAATATCCATCACCGTTCACAATAGCCGATCTTGCAATACCTCCAAACGGAGGTCCATGAAGACACATTTGTGCTGCGATCCTCAAACACTCGGGAGCAAAATCCTAGGCTCAAAAGGGTGTAAGAAAGAATGTAAGCAATGGTGCTAACTGCCTTTTTTGGCACGATAATTGGATTGGCACATCTCCTCTTAAAGAATTATTTCCGAGGCTATTCATGATTGCAATCTCACCTAATGGATCCGTGGATACTCATGGGTTTTGGGAAGGTTATAACTGGTCCGGACCTTCTCTTGGAGACGAGTGCTTAGACCTCGTGACTTGACGAAAAAGCTGCAACTTGATAAAAATCTTCGGAATGTGTGCCTTGTGTATGACAACGAGGATAAATTGATATGGGCTCACAACAAATCGGGTCATTTTACTACGAAATCATTCACCCTTGAACTTGACAAATTAAGTCCAAGTGCCTCATCACGATGCAATTAGAGGTGTGTGGCGTGGACTAGTTCCTCACTGAGAATAGAAGTGTTTGTTTGGACCGCATTACTTGAGAGAATAAACACCCGACAAAAACTCGCCCACCTTGGAATCATCTCAGTTGAAGATAACTTATGTCCAATGTGCTCTCGAAGCCCTTGAACACTCCAATAATTTGCTTTTGCAAAGGCTCTTTTGCGCATCATCTATGGTATTGGTGGGTTGAACTATGGGGAGTAAAATGGGTCTTCCTCACGCCTTAGAGAGGCTTTCATGCAATGGCACATCCCTAAAAAGGGCCCGTTCTTCAAAAAGGTATGGCTTGCTTGCTTCTTCAACATTGTTTGGTCCATATGAAAAGAGCGCAACAATCGCATCTTTGAAAACTCCTCTAGCTCCGCAAAAAATATCCAAGACATGATTCTATTGAGGCTTGGTTGGTGGATTAAAGGATGGTGTGAAGAATTCCCATACTCTCCTATTGACATTCAAAGAAATCCCCAATGGAAGTTCATCTCTAATCCAAGTTCCAAAAAATCTCTCATTGCCTTGTGAATGGTGTCCTCCGGATCTTAATCATCTCAAGTGGAACGTCGATGCATCGGTTAATCCCATTTCTTCTACCTCGGCTATTGGAGGGTAATGCGTAATCATCTCGGAAACTTTGTATGTATGTTCTCTTCTCCCATTCCATTCATTGAGATTAATTGTGCTGAAGTTTTAGCGATTCATCGTGCTATTAAAATCTCCATTTCATGTGAAACCACCAAGAAGTGCAAGATTATTCTTGAGTCAGATTCATTCAATGTTGTTACTTGGAGTAACTGTGACAATGGAGGCCCTTAGAACATGAACCATCATATGAATTTTATTAGAAATGCACGCAAAAAAGACTTGAACATTCAAATAGTCCACAAAGGAAGAAAGTCCAACTTCGTGGCTGACTCCCTTGCCAAACAAGGGCTCATTAGGCAAGATGAATTCATAGCATGGTTTTAGCATGGGCAAGATGCGGGGGCTCATGCCATTCTCTCTCATATCATGACTCCGCCAAGTAGAGAATTCATTGCAGGTAAATGGAACTGAGCTCATATCAGGATATGTGATGTCCAACTTAGCAAGCCTTTGCAAACCATGCTCTCAGAATTATGCGTGCTGCATTAGATAAAAACTGTGCTAATCCTTCTTGCACTAGCTTCAGTTTTTTGTTATATTCTTCCCAGATTTTCAGCTTGTTTTATGTATTAGAATAGTTCTGTTTGAACTCATTTGGACTTTAAGTTATTATTAGTGCTGTACCTTTGCAGAGGTTAGATGCCTTCCTTTAAATCGGGTGTACCTAGTACTATAAAAGTTTCCCCTTTACGAAGGGAATACACGGTTTTTTGATAGAGGGCCCTATCCTCTTTTTCGAATTAATGAAATTCCAAATTATCAAAAAAAAAAAAAAAGTTCCATTCTTTTACTTGGTCAATTCAAATGTATCCTCTTTTTCTTTCTGAAAATGATATAAATTTATATTTGACTTAGATTTATTGCATTGTTTATTTGAGAAAAAAATTGACAATGGACACTTTTGAAGTATTTAAAAAAAATTATGGATTGGTTATGAAGTGATTGATAGTCGGTAGTGACTCACCATTCATAAAATCCTGGATCCGCCACTGGTCACGTGGCGCTCTCTATTAGCATTTTTTAGTCCATGTAATTCACATACAATAAAAAAATTTGAAAATGCATTGTATAAGATCCGATCCCATGACTTCAAGTTCATATATTAAACTCTTAACCACTAAACCAAGTCATATTTAGTGTTATTATTTTAAAGTGAAATATTAATAAATGAAAAATGTCATTACTCGGGGCATAACCTAAAGTAAAAATAGCTTTTGAAAAATTATTTTAGTGTGTGGCGTAATAGCTTTTGGATGTAGCTTTTAGCTTGTGAGTAGCTTTTGCCAAAAGCTAAGATTATTAGCTTTTGCCAAAAGCTTCTATTTATACATTTACACATTAAAACTTTGCCAACAACTATTTTTACCGAACACTTCTACTTTAGACAGCTCGTTTCACAACTAAAGTCTAAGAGCTACCTCCCACGTCTAAAGCTCACGACTCACACTCTCACGGTTGAAAGTTAAAAGCTTACAACTAACACCTATTTTTATCGAACATGCCCTTTAAGAGTCTATGATTCTAAGAAAAATGTTGTTATTTATTTCCTTAAATATTGCAACTTGTTTAACTTTTTTTTAAAAATGGTTGCTGGCGAGATTCCTTTTTCCAAATTTGAATTTAAAAGGTATGTTCGGTTAATTGGCTAGAATATCACGAACTATACCTCAAGTGCACTCAGCAGCACAACCTTTGACGGGTGCAGTCCGTAGCACAAACTTTAACTCGAGGTGCAATGCATAGCATAAACGTGATCGTAGGTTGGAGATTCCGCCGGAAATCTAGAATTGAGGAAAAGTAGCAATGTGATTGAGGAATCATAGTGGGGAGAGTGGAGTTCGAGTGGAACTTGCCGAGAATGTGGAGTTCCGATCCAAGTGGAATTTGTCGAGTGTGCATGTAATAGGTTGTAACCTGAGGTGTTCCCCTATTATAGTGAAGAGTTTAAATCCGGATGAGGTCGTGGTTTTTTATATGTTGAGATAAGAAGTTTACACGTAAAAATTCTCTCTTGCATCCTAAGTTCCTATTCTTTCTCACTTAAATTCTGCTAAAAAGTGTTGATTAAATTTCATATAAGGTACAACTACAATTCACCCCTTCTTGTAGTGTTCCATAAAGTCTAACAATATGTAAAGCCAATTTTTTTTTTTTAATTTGACCTTGTAAGTTAATATGCGTCAACTACATTAAGAGCAAAACAGTATTTGGTGGAAAAAAACAACTAAATTTTATGTTTAATAATAGAAGTGGTATTCCATTTCATATCAACAATATAACCTACAAAAAATAGAGGGTCATTAAATCGATCAACTAATTGACCTTATCTTAAATGGTTGACTACTCCCCCTTTTTGGTGGTGGTTATGGGTTAGATTTCACATAATAATTGTTGATGTTGTTGGAAGATAGGAGTGCAACAAGTATTGTGTTTTTGGGGGGGAGGGGGTTGATGGTTGAGATTTGAGAGTTGGATTTTTGGAATGATCGAAGTCAACTTGAGCTACCAACTCGGTTCAAGCCAGATGTACTTGAAAGAGAAAAAAAAGATGATCGCATCTTTAAGGGTACATACTGAATAGGTGAAAAAAATATTGTAATTTATTTTTATTTATCGATAAATTTACATATCGACATAATAAACAGATTGGCAGGGCAGATTCAAATTACAAAACTTTGGATCTAGGTTAATTTTTCAGATTGGCCAATTCAGTATTGAGATCGGTTTAGGTTAAGAGATTTTAATATGCCTTTTTTATTTTCATTTTTTAAATATAGTCCTATCGCAGCAAAGTCTACAAAATATGTGTAGCAAATAGCTAGTTGGAATGAAAATAGTCGTTAATAAGTTAAGATACGAACGGGGTACTAAACTTTTAACTTTTTATGGAATTGGGCACTAAACATATTTTCTTAATTATTTAGGTATTTAAGTTGGACGGTGTCAACTTACTATTACATTCCATTAAAAAATATAAATGTGTTCCTCTAACATTAAACAGTAATTCCAATAGAAAAAACAAACAAAATATAAAGTTTGAAGAAATCACAAAAAGAGAAGACTAAAAAAAAAAGCCAGTGCAACACTTAAGTAGAATCTAATTGATACTTAAAAAAAATTTAACATGCAGGCAATGGGCACTGTGATGCATATTGTAAGTCAAAAGATGAAAATGATATGAGTGGGTAGTTTTGAGGGTTACAAAAATAGTAGGGGGATATTTTCGTTGCAAAAAAAACAAAATCGTACTTTTATAAGTCATGGTAGCAAATTCTCTCTGAGTACTTTTCAGAGTAATAGATGAATAAACATGTTAAGGTGTTAATCCCTGAGCTTGTCATGCACATTGAAGAAAAAGAGAAAGAGTGGCTAACATATAAGGCTCAATGGGTTATTCCTCCCATTATGCAATTGGTTTTAGGATGGAACCTAATTGCGGGCATGTGTGGTTTCTACTCCTCTCGGTGGGCCTGTGTGCGGGTCCATCATGAAATTGTCATGGTATCAAGAGCAAAGATATAATTAAACGATGAGAAGAAAAGTAAGAGTAATGGTGAAAAGAAGCTAGACTTGACTTATTATACGGGATCGAGTGACAATTAGGCAATGTGATTACACTGGTTCAGGTGTGGCCCGAATTATGATGAATGGGCGAGGGCAATTCGAACCTCGTTGCAAGCGAAAGAAAATACGGTTTTGTGGAAGGCACAATCACAAAACCAACAACACCCGAGAAACCTGGAGGACAGGAATGCAGTTCATTCAATGCTCATCGCATGGTTGATCAATACAATCGAGCCATCTACTGCCCTCCACTGCTGTCTTATTATGATAATGCCCATTCCTTATGGACACATCTCAAACAACATTTTTGTGTTGTGAACGGGACTCATATATGTCAATTAAAGGCCTCTCTAGGTGAATGTAAGCAAGAGAAAGATGAAGAAGTCTCCATTTATTTTGGCGGATATCACGCATATGGGATGAATTAATCACATATGTTAAAAGCACCAATCCATGACGTGGAGGGTGCACATGCTCTATTTCCCACTCAAGCGACTCAATTACGGAGATGAAGATTATGTCCATCATTTTCTCATTGGTCTTGATGGGGCCTATTCTGCTATAAGATCCAATCTACTTGCTCAAGACCCATTACCAACAAATACTGCAAGCATACCAAGGGATACATTGATGAAAGATTAAGGCGACGAGTCTTCCACCATGGCTGCCAACCGGATACAATTATGGCCTTCAAGGTCAACTCCGATTCTCGCGGTAAATCAAAGTTTGTTGACAATTCCGACAAGTTTTGCAACCATTGTAATAGAGAGGGACATGATGAGACTTCGTGCTTCCAAATTCATGGTTTCCCGAGTGGTGGGGGGAGATCGACCGAGGAGGACGAGGCCCCGGTCGTGGTGGGGGAACACCCGCAAAGTCGGAGGTCGTCTTGGAGGACGTGGGAGAGGTGGGACATGCATATGCACCTGTTCGTGCAAACAAAGCTGGTGGAGGCAAG